>OZ017738.1:259590222-259812722 GCA_963969285.1 Odontomyia ornata | reverse complement strand
AGAAAGCCGAGCTATTGTCCAGAATGTGCAGCTAGGAGAAGACCTAGACCCAGTCAGGAGCCCAGAATCGAAGACCTTCAAAGAGAGGGGTCGGGAAACATGTAAGAGCCAACTTCGTGAGGCACAGGTTGGCTAGGAGGATTGATGTCCCCAGCACTAAGGACAGCTACGGGAGAAACTGCACCTGCTCATGGAGAGGTCAACCTCCAGATACAGTTGGGAGACCTTGCATTCCAACATAATTTTCTGGTCGCGAGCATTATGGATGACTGTATTCTCGGAATGGATTTTCTGCGACCACATGGAATCACGTTGGATTTGGGCAAACGGCTATTGAAATGGTAGAATGTCGAAGTATTGATGGAGAATCCCAGCGTCCAAATTCCCAAGATGAATGTGGTAGTATGTGCTGACACTGATGTACCAAATTCTCCCGAGAGCATTGTATGGGCCAAGCTTGATGGTGATTCTGGAGACCACCGATCTTATCTGATAGAGCCAACGAAGATGTCCGCATTGCGTAATGTGATTGTAAGACGAAGCCTTGTAAGATCTTTAAGGAACGGATATGTGCCGGTTAGAGTCCTTAACACCGCAGACTCAACCACGGGCACCAAAGCGAGAGAAGTCATCGGCAGCTGCCAGCCTGTTTCCACCATCATCTCCTTGGAAGCCACTCACGACCATCATTGGAAGAGGAGGCAAGACACAGACAAAGCCTAGGAACTTACGTCTGCAATATTGAAGAAGACTAAATTGCCAGTGCAGCTATTCAAGCGAGCCTCTGATCTGGTCACCAAGTACAGTGACATGTTCTCAACAAGCCCGGATGACCAAGGCCGAACGAGTCTGGTAACTCACGTCATAGATACAGAGGGAGACAAGCCGATTCGACAAGCACCGAGACGTCTTCCTATAGCCAAACCATGAGTAGTGAGTGCACTGATCTCGGACATGAAAAAACAAGGCGTTATTGAACCTTCTGTTGTGCATGGGCCGAAACAGGAGTTCTTGTAAAGAAAAAGGATGGCAGCATTCGTTTTTGTGTCGACTATAGGCAGCTTAACGGCGTCACTAAGGAAGATAGTTACCCACTCCCACGCATCGATGACATCGCGGACAGTTTGGCCGACGCAAAATGGTTTTCTACACTCGATCTCAAGAGTGGCTACTGGCAGGTAGAAATCGACAAGAAGAACCGAGAGAAGACCGCATTTTCAGTGGATTGTGGCAATTTATGGTGATGCCATTTGGCTTTTGGAATGCTCCATCCACTTTCGAATGCCTGATGGAATACGTGCTACGTGACCTCACCTAAAAAACCTGCTTGGTGTACCTAGATGACATCATTGTTATCGGGAGAACATTCAAAGGGCATGTGCAGAACTTAGAAGAAGTTTTCTTCCCATTGCGACTGGCGAATTTGAAACTTAGTCCCGACTAGTGCACCCTTTTTGCAGCTGAAGTGAAATACCTGAGACATGTCGTATCAGCAGAGGGGGTCAAAACAGACCCTGGAAAAATTGAAGCCGTGAAAAGATGAACAACACCAAACAACAAGCGCCAACTACGAAGTTTTCTGGGTCTGGCAACCTACTATCGACGATTCGTCAAAGACTTTGCCAAAATAGCCCCGTCCGTATGTGTGTAATGAACAATGCCAGGTAGCCTTTGAGACCTTGAAGGGGAAGCTGTGTGAATCACCCATGCTGGCATATCCGAAACCCGGAAAAATGTTTGTAGTTGACACCGATGCGAGCAACGGCGGTATTGCAGCTGTACTCTCTCAGCAGATCGATGGCGAAGAGAGAGTCCTCTCGTATAACAGTCGAGTTCTTTCAAAAAGTGAGAGGAACTACTGCGTGATCAGGAAGGAGCTACTGGCTATAATAGAGGCCATCAAGCAGTTCCACAAGTACCTATATAGCCAGAAATTTGTTCTTCGAATGGACCGTGCATCGCTGAGATGGCTGCTCAACTTCAAAAACCCCTAGGGACAAGTTGCGAGCTGGATCGAAAGATTGCAGTCATACGACTACGAAATTGTTCATCGGAAGGGCAGAGTTCATGGAAATGCTGACGCCCTATCTCGTCATCCATGTCCAGCTAACTGCAAGCATTGCCGATTCATTGGGGAAAAGGAGCCAACCGTTAATCTGCAAATGATAATGGCCGAGTCCGATGAAGGTTGGTCACCCGAGGAGATTCGGAATGCCCAGTAAACCGATGAAGACATCGGACCATTGCTCTAATGGAAGGGGACAACTGGGCGACTTGAGTGGAAAGACGTTTCAATGCATGGCACAACCCTGAAAAGCTATTGGGCACAATGGAACTCAGGCGGAAATGGCAAATGGTAGATGGCAGCTCCTATAGGATGCAAACTATACTTCCCAAAAGCCAAATCCAAGATCTGGTTAAGGAGATGCATGAAGGGTCCTCGGGAGGCCACCTTGGTATTAACAAGACCTTAAAGAAATTGCGGGAAATGTTTTACTGGCTGCACGCTCAAGAAGACGTAGAGGACTGGTGCCGTAGATGCACGATTTGCGCTTGCGTCAAAGGTCCTAAATGACGATTGAGAGGACAAATGCAAACCTATAACGTGGGGGTACCATTTGAAAGGATTGCTGTTGACGTCGCAGGACCCTTTCCTGAATCTGAGTGGGGAAATCGATACACGCACGTTGTGGCCGATTATTTCAGCAAGTGGTCCGAGGCCTACCCCATTCCCAACCAGGAAGCAACTATCGTAGCCGAACAGCTTGTATTAAATTCGGTCAGTAGGTATGACGTACCTTGCGAACTACATTCGGATCAAGGCCGAAACTTTGAGTCACTAGTTTTTGGCAAAATGTGCGCGCTGCTGGGAATACGGAAAACGAGGACAACACCGCTGCATCCCCAATCCGATGGAATGGTCAAACGTTTCAACGGCATGCTCAATAAACATCTGGTCAAGATGGTTGACGAGAACCAAAGGGACTGGGACCAATATATCCCACTATTTTTGATGGCGTACAAAGCTGCCAAACATGCATCGACGGTCCAAGCTCCAGCCAAAGTCATTTTTCGAAGGAATATTCGTCTGCCAGCTGATATAAAGCTCAGACTACCCTGTGAGAAACCCCAAACGATCACGGAGTGCGCAAGTGAGCTAAGGCAACGGTTGAACCAGATACATCAGACAGTGTGAAAACGCCTCAAATCGGCTACTTATCGCATGAAGACCAGGTATGATCAATGGCAAATTCTACTGGCTTCCAGCAAGATAACTTGGTGTGGCTCTATGACGCACAACGGTCAAAGGGTAGGTCTCCAAAGTTGGAACATAATTGGGAGGGTCCATACCAAGTTAAAAAGCGAATGACGTCGTAAACCGCATACAGGAACACCGTAAGCCAAAAGCCAAAATGAAAATCGTGCACCTGGACTATCTTGCCCCATATTGCATCCAGGGATAATTGACTACAACTGGCGACACATCTTTTCGGGGCGAAAAGAACTGAGGGGGGGAGTTGTTACATGTACAAGTAATTCTGCGAGCTACTGTCACAATTGTTTTCACAACTATTAAGAATATCAACAAACGAATGTACTCGAAAACCTGCCAAGCATGATCAACATCTGAAAGTGAAGTCACTGCCCACTCATTTTTTTGTGGTGAGGAGGTGAATGCCATTTACGCAAAGAGTGTGTGACTCCTATATGCGATTGGACTAGCCAGTAGATACCTCCCCCCCCCCCCCCTGTCAACCTGAGAACCCAGCCTGGAACCGTTTGACACATTTCTTCGGGCCAGGTCTCGTTTTGTTACGCCGTGAGGTGCCTTCAAGCTGGGGGGTCGCTTTATTAGCGGAAGGGGAGAGGGGAAGAGGAAATGCCAGAAGAGCGATCCCCCAGCCCCAGCGCCCCTGGCTGCTGCGAGTCCCTTTTATCTTTTAGGACTGCCCGAGCATAATGTGCCACCTGGTTCCATTTGTCAACCGATTCGAGCATCACCGCAACTATATTATCCGGGGTGATCTCTCCCGTCTCCATGTAGAGTTCGCTTTGCAGCCTGGCCCATTTTGTACACGCAAAAAATGTGTGATAGGCATTGTCCTCCTCTCTTGGGCAAAACCGACAATCGGGGGATCGTGACTTACCAATCTTGTGCAGGTAAGACTGAAAACACCCATGCCCGCTCAAAAGCTGGGTCAGATAGAAGTCAGTCTCACCATGCCTTTGCTTTAGCAACGGCCTCACATCCGGGATGAGGCGCGCAGTCCACCTTCCCTTCGTGCAGTTGACCCAAGACTGCTGCCAATCCTCGAGCGAGCGCTGTCTCTCCTCGCGGGCAACCATCTCCCTCGCATCCTCGTTTTGGCGCAGGTAAATAGCGTGGCGTTCTCTAGCAAGGAGGGTGACAGGTATCACGCCTGCAATAACTCTCACCGCCGAATCGGAGACTGTCGGATACGAAGATGCAATTCTCAGTGCTCCTCTTCTCTGTACCTGTGCCAAACGTTTTCGGTATACCTCCTTGCGGAGAGCGTCGCCCCATACTTCTGCTCCGTACAATAACACTGTACGTCTCCTTGATGGTTTGGGTCCCCCTACGTTGGCCGTAAGTCAACTCAGAGCTGATATTCCCGAAGCAGCCTTCTCAGCCGTTGCCCTGATTTGCTGCGAGAAACTCATCTTCGAGTCGATCAGTAGCCCCAGGTACTTCATCGCTCGATTCGATTTTTGTGTCTCCAATACTGATCATCCATACTCTAGGGATTCTTTTTTTTGTCAAGATGACAACTTTGGTTTTCTCCAGTGCTAAACTGAGCCCACGAGCAGTCATCCAGTCCCTCACTCGGCACATTTACATACCTAGCCTAAGTTGCGCTTGTTCAACGGTGCGTCCAGCGACCAGAGCCGCAACATCATCCACATAGCCAACCAAGCGTGACTCAACTGGCATCTCGAGTCTCAGTAGCCCGTCGTAAGACACTTTCCACAGGTCCAGACCAAGGATAGATCCCTGGGGAACACCCGATGTAATTTGCATCCTTCGTTGGCCCTGTGTCGTGTCGTAGAGCAGGCTTCGGTCCTTTAGGCAGTTCCCCAAAAGCGTGTCCAGAATATCCACCCATCTTGCTGAGTTGAAGGCATTCCCGACGTCGAGTGTCACCAAGAGGACGATCCGTCGCTTAATGCGACTAAATGCCTCTGCCTTTGGACTGCGTTCACCACCTCTGCAGTCGCATCAATGGTAGAACGTCCTGCTCTAAAGCCGTACTGCCGAGGAGATAGGTCCCCAGTAGCACGAATCGCGTCAATGAGTCTTCCCTTGATGAGTTTCTCTAGCACTTTCCCAGCCTTGTCTAGCATGCATAACGGGCGGTATGCAGATGGTGATTCGGGATTTCCCTTCCCCTTGCTGATCAACACGAGCCTCGCCACCTTCCATCGTACTGGGAAAACTCCGTCCCGTAGGCAAGCGTTGAATGTGCTGAGCAGCAAGTCAGGACAATGGTGATAGATGAGCCGCAACACCTCAGCCGGAACACCATCTGGACCTGGAGCCTTCCTCGCTTTCAGTGAGAGGACTGCCTCCTCCAGTTCCAGCTGTGTGAAGAGTGGGCACTTGACTGCTGTTTCACCATGGACAGCGTCAACACGGACGGGATGGGCGGGGAAGAGTCCCCGCACTATCGCGTCCAACTTTTCCGCATTATGTGTACAAGGCTTCCGTAGGGCACCAAACTTCCCCATGACCAGCTTGTAGCCAAGGCCCCACGGATCCTTGTTCACATTGTCCACCAGGTCTTGCTAGCAGCGAGCCTTGCTACTGTTGATAAGTTTGCGAAGGCATTTCCTGGCCGACTTATATGCTGCCACTTGGTTGCATGCCTCATCACGGTTCCGCACCCGTTGAGCCTCACGTCGAAGCTTGTGACACTCCCTTCGCTTTTCAGCGATTTCAGTTGACCACCAGTACACTGGGGGCTTGCCGTGCCGGGGTCTTCGGCAGGGCATAGAAGCGCAGCAAGCAGTCGTAATGATGCTCATAGTAGAGTTCACCACGTCTTGAGCTGCCAGTTCTTCCACCCCCTCTTGAGCTCCCTGCAGCGGCTCACCTGCTGTGAGCACCTCGACGAACCTCTTAACGTCCATCCTTCCGATGTTCCATCCAATTGTAGAAGGCCGAGAGCACGGACGTCAGGAGACAGCATTAATTATCTCAAGCAGAATGCACTGATCATCACTGGCTGAGTAGTTCTCTAATACTTTCCAGTTGTGTATCCTCCGTGCTAAAGACTCAGAGGCGAATGTCATGTCCGGTATGGTTCCCTCACAGCCAATACGGCGGGAAGTCGGCGTGTTTCCGGAGCTGAGTACGGCGAGGGCCGTCCTGGCCGCCATTTCCAGGATTCGTTTTCCCCGCGGATACGTCCGAGGCATGTCCCATTCGATTGCTTTAGCGTTAAAGTCGCCCCCAATGAGCAATTTGCCCTCTGCGTTCGAGGCAGTGCCCTCCAAAGCCTGAAGCTTGGCTTGGAAATATGATATCGATTCGTAAGGCATTAGGTACACACTAACGAAGGTAGTCCTTGAGCACCGAACCCACACGAAACCATCCATCCATCCACAACTCTCCGCTTGAAAGTCACTGTTCCGAACCCAGATAGCGACAGTACCAGTTTCATCAGAATACCATAATGCAGGACTTTTATTATGGTGCTGCCCAAGCAGATTTTGGGCGGTTGAACTGCGGCGTAGGTTTAGCTGCAGGATGCGGGTCATCGGAGTTCTGATTTTGCCTTGGCTAGGGCTTCCTGGAACACCCAGCATTATCCTGATACCAAGGCGTGTCCAAAATCAGGGTTTGGATCAGCATCCTTGCAAAGAATACGGTGTGCCTCCTTCGTACACTCTTTTCTTTTATGACCCATTTTACCGCATTTGTAACATAGGCAATTCCTATCGGGTCCTTTGCATACTTGTGTGGTGTGATTAAGCTGCTCGAATATTCCAGTTAATTCGCCAATGTACGAGAAATGGATTGAATGATTAGAGACCCTATATAAAGGCGAGCTGAATGGTTGGGGGGATTATTACACCCACGATAGTAAAAACTGCGATAGTGTGGAGTGCAAATTAAGAGCGATATTGATATTGAAGTGATAGACAGTAGTAATACAAATTGATAGACAAAGTGAAAAAAATAAAAATTAGTGAAAGTGTTAAATTAATGATTGTGCATTTTTAGTAAATAAACTTTTTTAACTTAATTTAAAACACAGTGCTTTTTCACTTTCACGGAACATCAAAATTATTGGCCGCGAACCATAACACGCGGCAATATATATTATATATATATATATATATATATATATATATATATATATATATATATATATATATATATGAATATATATATATATAGATATATATATATATATATATATATATATATATATATATATATATATATATATATATATATATATATATATGTAAATATATATATAAATATATATATATATATATATATATATATATATATATATATATTAATATATATATATATATATATATATATATATATATATATATATATGTATATATATATATATATATATATATATATATATATATATATATATATATATATATATATATATGTAGGATGTTATTAAAGGTGTAAAATAATGTTGGCGGCGTGATATGTATATAAAAGAATAGTTTATTAAAGATGAATAAGTGATGAACAGAGGTTGTATGAATTACATTAATCACAATTAACTTAACTGTAGATAGCCAAAACTTTCGGAGCATCTAATCTCTTCTACTTCAATTGCTGAACTGCACTACTTCATGTGTGTGTTTTATCTTTGTCTTTCACTTACGTAGGGCACTTTACCATCAAGTGGCCTTTTCTTTTTTAAATGTTATGGATTTCAAATTAACTTTACATCCGAAGGGCTTGGTGCCACAAGTACATTTCAGATTTCTTAATAACTAAATTATACTACATTCGGCCATCCTGCATTACATCCGTCCTCAGATGTCAACGTCATCGTCTGTTTGATGTTCATCATCGCTATCGGGAACTTGAGTTTGTTTGCTAATATCGGGAGGATTTTCATCGTACTGTGCATACTGTGACCATGGCTTTAAGTGGTTAGCTGATACCGAGGTCTCACGTGGGCCTTCATGATCTCCTACTTTATTCACAGTGTAACGATCGTTGCGAAGAACTTTTGAAATGGAGTACGGACCCAGGTACTCAGGGTACAATTTCAAACCGGCCCCGAATTGCGTCCGTTTTATCGCAACTAGATCTCCCACTTGATAACCCTCGGCCTTTTCACGATTTTTGTTTTCCTCTTGGACTCGAGCAATCTTTTCCTTAGCTTCAAAACGTAAAGCGTCTCGCTCTTCACTAAACATTTTCGTCCATTCTTCTTCGATCAGTTTGCGTATATGCAAATCAGTTTTTAAACGCATATCAGTACCAATTAGCAATGGTGTATTTCCAGTACTGCGATGCGGCGTAGCGTTCAAATATTTTTGCGCGATATTAAGGTATTTAAACCATTCTTCAGGCTTTGGGGCTGATAGTTTTGGTAACAATGGAATAAGGGTTCTGTTAACTCTTTCAACTTGTCCATTGCTTCGTGGCACGCCTGTTGTAATGCGTACATGTTCAATTTTTTCTTCTTTACAATATTCGTTAAACGCATCTGAAGTGAATGCCGTCCTTCGGTCTGATATGATTCTTCTTGGGCTACCAAATATCGCAGACTGCTTCTGGAGTCGATCAATAACTTTTGCAGTTTCTGTTGAACGTGTTGGGTATATCCATACGAACTTCGAAAATGTATCTGTCACGACGAATAAATAACGATAGGATTTCTTTGTTGACGGCAAAGGACCCAAGTGGTCAATGTGGTATGTGTCTAAAGGTACGCTACCTTTATTTATAACATGCAATAGACCTTCCTGCTTTCCTCGCTTTTTTTCGACAAGAATACAGTCAATACAATTTCTTATAACGTGTTCAATTTGCTCGCCAATGTTCTGAAACCAGTAATCGCGTTTCATAATAGCTTCAGTTTTATTAATTCCAAAATGTCCTTGTTCATGTGCACGTCTTATAATCTGCATCTGCATACTGCTCGGTACGACTACTAACAGTTCTTTTTTTAGGGTTCTGTAAAATAATTTTACAAAAATCTTCTAAAATCGCGTCCTGTCTGTCCGTCTGTCTGTCTGTCCGTCCGTCCGTCCGTCCGTCCGTGTGTCACAGCAGTTTTTCTCGGAAACCACTTAAGCTAGAAACATCAAATTTTGTATGTAGGTGTAAAGTGGTGCTCTCTTTAAAGTTCAACTACAAAAAATTTTTATAAGGTATTTCAGGGGGGTCTCCCCATGTAGGGGAGTGACCCCCCGAAAAAAAATTTCATTGAATGTAGCCGATATGGGTATCAGATGAAAGGTCTTTATGAGAACTTTTCAAAACAGGTCTTAGTTTGGCAAAGTTTGCTTCGAGGGGCGCACAGGGAGGGGAAATACACGAAAACTGTGTAACCCCCCCCCCCCCCCTCGCGATTGGACACCTGTGATCCGAAAAACCTGAAAAAAGACAGGAATGTAGGCCTTGATGAGTACAACAACAACAAATACGTGAGAAGTCAAAATTTACTCAACTTTGTTAGTAATAGTATGATTTATCGATTTTATGTTTTCTTGAATAAAATCTTAACGGTACCCTTAAATTCAATGAAACAGATGCCTATTTATAAGAATGATCTATTCTGAAAGTTTCATAAAGATTGAATAATATTTAGTGAAGTTATAGCGGTTTGAATTTTCCCGTACTACTATGGAACAATATGCGCTGCATGTATTACTATGGCAACATATGGCTATGGAACA
Organism: Odontomyia ornata; assembly: GCA_963969285.1. Classification (NCBI taxonomy): domain Eukaryota; kingdom Metazoa; phylum Arthropoda; class Insecta; order Diptera; family Stratiomyidae; genus Odontomyia; species Odontomyia ornata. Next base: position 259,802,804 of record OZ017738.1, on the reverse strand, counting down.
ACATGCGCTTTTTACCGACTCAGACACCACAGTTTTGCTAGGATTTGCATGAAAATTTCAGGAATAATAGGTGTCATGAATTTCTTTGAGAATCGGTTCAGCTATTGGTATCAGTAATCGTAAAACAAAATAGTGGCTGTTTTAAATGCGAAGATTGAATAGTTTTGAGTTATTATTTCCCAACTTCATCGTTTAAAGTGCATGCTTTGAACACTTGACCAGTTTAATGAATGACTGAAGATGAGTACCTACAATTAATTCTCATAAGCGAAACAAGTTAAGGAGGTGGGAGAGAGCTCCTAGCAAAAGGGTTTTGTAACCATTCTAGGATTCGAAAAAATAGGCCATTAATCGATGATAACAGTCCAGGAGACTGGCCCCTGAAAAAAAAATTCATCAAACATAGCCGATATGAGTATGAAATAAAAGTTTTCATGGGAGCTTTTCAAAACAGTTGTTAAACTGTCAGTTTTTGCTTCAGTGGGGGCACAGGGGGGGAAATACATGAAAAATGTGTTACCTCCCTCGCGAATGGATATCTGAAATAATTATCATGGGAGATATTTATGAGTATAACAATAACAAAACCTCAGAAGTCGAAATTCGTTCAACTTTGTCAATAATAGTATGATCTTCGAATTTCATATTTTCTCCAATAAAATCGTCTTTGACATGTTCCTTGATTTGATTCAATCTGGTGACTGCATTTTGTAAATTGAATACAAAACCCTTCTGACATGAACGTAGGTCTGTTTACCCAACTTGTTTAATTTAAAAATAAGCGCATCATCACATTCATTCAGGATCGACTAAGTGCATCGACATGTAATATTCGTTTACCTGGCCTATGTTCGATCTTATATTGGAATTCTTCTAATAGCAGGGCCCATCTTGCAATCCTCACGCATAAATCTTTTTTATTCATGGTCATCTGAAACGCCTGACAGTCAGTTACTGTCGTAAATTGTATGCCTAATAAATAGACTCTAAACTTTCTTAGTGCCTTTACTATAGCTAACACCTCCAGCTCATAGCTGCTATAATTTTCTTCTGCTGGGGTAGTTTTACTACTCGTAAAGTAAACTGGATGAAGCTACATATCATCAGAATCGCGCTGCATCAAAATTGCTCCATATCCAAAACGTGACGCATCCATGTGAAGTTCCGTCTCAGCGTTTACGCGATAAATCCTTAAAACAGGTTTTGAGCATAGTGCAGATTTGAGTGCTATAAATGCTTCTGTCTCCGGCAACCCAAAATTAAATTTCACATTAGCTTTTAGTAAATTTGTCAACGGTCGTGCTATTAAAGATTATCTTGGTATGTATTTCCGGAAATAGCCCGTGAGGCCCAAAAAGCTCTGTATTTCTTTCATATTACTTGGCTTTGGAAAGTTAGCTACAGCACGTGTTTTATGTTCTGAAGGCCGAATAGTTCCATTTTCAACAATGTGGCCTAAATATTCTATCTGAGGCAGCAAAAATTTGCATTTCGACAAGTTTATAAAAAGCCCATAGTTTGCAGCTACCTCCATGACTTTCTTTAAGTTTACTATGGCTTGATCATAATTTATCGCAAGAATAACTACGTCGTCCATATATGCTAAAACTATTTTTTCATCAATCAAGGTCTTAAAGACTGCATTTATATATCTTTGAAATACTGATGGTGAATTATATAGACCAAAAGGTACCTTTAAAAATTCATATTGACCAGTAGGGGTAATAAAAGAGGTATATTTACGACTCTCACCGTCTATGGAAACATGAAAGAAACCATTCTCGAGATCTATTGTACTAAAGATCATCTGTCCGCATAAGAGTTAGATCACTACCGGTATCTATTAAAGCGATCAGCCTGGTATCCATTACCATCACTTCTTTGACAAGTTTCTTCTTGGCTGTATGTGTGATGCTGTTGGTTTCTTTCTGCTTACTCTTCGATGCTATTTCTGGACACTTTAACGCCGCATGACCATAGCCGTTGCATTTAAAACATTTCGCTCCCTTTGCTTTATCAATCCAATCCGCACTTAAATGTTCTTTTGATCCACAGATATAACACCTCTTTACTTTTTTATCATATTTGATACCTTTAGTGTTTTTATCAGCAGCACATTTCGGTTTAGTGTCTTCTTTATTAACACTTTTTACTTTTGCTATCTCACTTTTCATGCATTCATACTGCAAAAATTTGTCTTTGAGATCACGCACTGTTTTTGCACCATATAGAATACTCTTATTTCGAGGATCATTGGGGATACCTTCAATAATGTACTTGATAACCGTGCGTACATCTACATCCGCTTGGCTTGCAATGTCGAGCATTTTGTATGTATATTCCTGATATGTTTCATATTGTTGTTTCTTTCGACACACTAATTGGCGATGTACTTCATGGCTGTCAACTGTTTCGTTAAATTCGGCATTCAATGCTTCTTTTAGTGTCGTCCAGTTTTTCACACATCGCTCGTATCTCACGAATAGCTTTGCAGATCCAGTTAGCAATCGTTTCGCATATGCCACTTTCTGCATGTCACTCCACTTACACAAGCTTGCCATTTCCTCGAAATCTTCAAGCCATCTCACTACGTTTTAATTTTTCTCGCCACTAAATAGTTCTAATGACTCTTCTACATCACGAAACGTCAATAATACTTCATCGTGGGATTTTCGCCGCTGATTATATTCCTTGCTAGAGTTTTTCTTACTTGCATTGTAACCGCTCTCGGATGATTCGTCGTCATCATCACCATTATTAGACTCCTCGCTACCTTCCGCATTGTCAATGTGTGCATGCATTGCCTCACACAATCGGTGGCACAACATCGGCTTTGTTCCATCCATAGAGAGACCCATCTCTCCCAACTTTGCACGTAATTCTTCCACTTTCATTTTCTCAATATCTACCTGGTCGGCCATGGTGTCTTGATTCCCCTTTAGATTCACAACGTATACACAACTGATGATTCGACGATCACTGCACTTCTGCTGCTTCACTGAATCAAATTTTCCTCAATGCCATTCGCCATGCACAGACACGAAAAAATAAGTCTTTTACGGTACAAACAACTCTGCATGCAACACTCACGTTTCAATGCCAACAGTTTTCAATATATCCTGGTTGAGCCCCCCAATTATGTAGGATGTTATTAAAGGTGTATAATAATGTTGGTGGCGTGATACGTTATAAAAGAATAGTTTATTAAAGATGAATAAGTGATGAACAGGGTTTGTATGAATTACATTAATCACAATTAACTTAACTGTAGATAGCCAAAACTTTCGGAGCGTCTAATCTCTTCTACTTCAATTGCCAAACTGCACTACTTCATGTGTGTGTTTTATCTTTGTCTTTCACTTACGTAGGGCACTTTATCATTAAGTGGCCTTTTCTTTTTTAAATGTTATGGATTTCAAATTAACGTTACATCCGAAGGGTTTGGTACCACAAATACATTTCAGATTTCTTAATAAATAAATTATACTACATATATATATACATATATATATATATATATATATATATATATATATATATATATATATATATTTATATACATACATATATATATATATATATATATATATATATATATATATATATATATATATATATATATATATATATATACATATATACTCGTACATATATATGGGGCAAAACCAAATTTATTACCACGGTAGAAGTTGCGGTTTGGCTGTAGTTTACACCAAATTTTTAGGAAATGTGTATTGAGTCGAATTTGTGAATCAGCTAAATCGTCGTCGTGAACAAAACATAGCTACGATTAGGACGAAATTTGGTACAGGGGTCCATGGAGCTGTGGGATTAACCTCACAGTAAAAAATTCAAAGTTGAACCGTCTGAAACAAAAAAGCGTCCGCTCAAAGGTCGTAACGCGCACAAAAATTTGTTGTTGTAGTTGTGACGAAAGCTTTCAACCGATGTTAATAAATTACAGCAGTTTTGGAAAAACTGTAAATAAAAAACAATGTTAAAAACTACAAGTCAAGTCTCACAAAACGAAGATGCGGCTTGTTGAAGCTCGAAATTTCATAGTGACAATTTTGATTCGATGTGTATGAAACTAAACGTTAAGATAGAAAACAACCACAACTAAAGATTTTGTATTTCTGATTGTCATTCATGTGCAAGTTTCAAAATGGCGACAATTCAAGTATCTGATTTTTTTTCAGATATTCGTGGCCCTCTAGTGGCCACATTTTGAACAATGAAACTTGTAATTATGGATAACTATATTACCTTCTTATTTTCTGCGATAAACTATCAAGATCGGATGAGAAAACAAAAAAAAACTGAAAATTTGAAAACTGTAATTTTAGCTACAACTGTCACTAAAAATGTAATACTCTGATCTAAACGAGAATTGAATGAAACTCTGATTTAAATTGCATAAAACTCTGATTTGAACGATATTCAGCACATTGAGTGATATTTTAAAAAACTCCAAAATCAAATGCATAAATTCAAAATGGCGACAGTTCCGAAAATAAACGCAATTCACAATGTTAATAGCAACTAAAATAATAAATATTTTTCATGGAATCGTTGGAAATGGCTTAAATTGGAAGTACAACAGAATATTTTCCTAAAACGGTGTTTGACTTTCAAGGTGGTAGCAAATAAAATGATATTTGCTTTCAAAAATAAGGGTATTTTTTACAGCTGGCTATTGAAATCACATGACTGCAGGTCAAAAGCCATTCGATTCCCTCCATTCAACAAAGCCAAAATTATGCATTCAGCTGACTTTGTTCTGCTATGCTAATGAAAGGGTTCATTGTCATCCAAGGATATTGTTCTAAGTGCCGGAGTTCGCAATCACGAATAAGGAAATTGACTAGTTCTCTTCTGATGAAAATAAATAGTTCGAGCTTCTAGTGCTGAGATGATATATAATCAAATCTAAGGCGATGGAAAGTATAGATAATGATGTTATTATAAGTGTGAATAGATGAAAAACTGCAGATGATTTTGCACAAATATGATACATTCATTTCCACCCAATCTTCGAAAAGTCGCCCTTAGAAAAAATCGGCCCCTTAGAAAGAGTCTTGAACAATGCGAGCCTTATGTTTGGGGTGATTGTCTTGATAATATTTGAACGTATTTAAAATGCCCATTTTCGCAAATTTTCTTTTAAGAGATCTAGTAAGTATCGAAGGGAATCCATGATTCCATCAATCAATACTAATTCGCCAACACCGCGACTAGATGCATCCCCAAACAATTAAACTGCCACCCCCATGCTTCACTGCAGGCCTGAGTTTCCTCATACTGAATTCGTCGTTGGGCTTGCTCCACACCCTAACACGTCCATCCAAGCCAAAGACATTAAATTTGCATTCATCGGAAATAATTACATCATCGCAATAATCTGCATCCTTCCAAATATATTCCTTAGTGAAATTCATGCGCTTTGTTTTCTATTCACTTCGCTGATAAATGGCTTTGTGTGTGCAACACGTTTATTTCTCCAAACTCGTTTTACATCCAACTTTTTTTTAAGTCTGCGAAAACTTCACTTACAATTTTTGGAGCACTCAATTTAGGGTTTTTTCTTGATTTTCCGGATGACAGCGCGTTCTTCAAGCGTCGTTTGAACCTTTGGACAGCCAGGATTATGCTACAAGATCATTTTGCCTTCCTCTTTATACCTCGGGAGGATACCATAAGCAGTTCTACGATCATATTTCTGCCACAGTTTTACCCTCGTCATGATTAAAAACCACCAATTGGATCTTCTTTGGGGACGTGTTATTGCCCATCTAGCATTAGCGCAAGTATAACATTTTTTGAAGCAACCAAAAACGCTTGGTTCAAAGAATATAATAGATATGATGCATCCGGATTTATTACGACTTTGTCACTAAACCCAATATTAGATAAATAAGTCACTCACTTACGTTTATATTGCATAAAAACGCACGCGTTTGTTTATATTTCATCCTTGCGCGGATCTTTTTGGGGCATATGTTTTCTTTTAGTCTTTCTATTCTCCTCAATTTCCGGCTACAATAAATCCTTTATGATGACTTTGTAGTGCTTCCCGTTGACCAAAACAGTATTTCCAGCCTTATTTTTAAAGAAAAACGGTGCAATGGTGCCACCACTCCAGAATTCGCACCACACTGTAACTCACTGAGAAAGCATTGGTTTCTCGAGAATCACATGAGGGTTTTTCGAGTCCCAGATGTGGCAGTTTTCTTTGTTCACATCACCACCGAGATTAAAGTGTGCCTCATCAGAAAAGTTGATTTTTTGAGAAAAACTGTCATCCAGTTCGATTTTTAATATTTGCTAACGTGGTTCAAGCATAAATCTATTCATTTCGTCCTGTGGAAGGTTAATACTGACTCAATAACATAATTTTGAGCAGGAAACAGTTGTCAGTGTCTAAATAACATGTGATTTAACAAGAAACTACTATATTGCCCACCCTGTATATATATATATATATATATATATATATATATATATATATATATATATATATATATATATATATATATATATATATATATATACGAGTATATATATATGTCTATATATATATATATATATATATATATATATATATATATATATATATATATATATATATATATATATATATATATATCGTTACATGTCCACACAATTAGGCGAGCATCTGTCGCAATTGTTGTCGCAATTTATAACATCATGATCAATATTGTTTGAAAAGTAAACAAATATACTCGAAAGCACAAGAATAAACCAAGTAGATCCATGATCAGTATCTGAAAGTGACGTCATTTTGGGTATTCAGAATTGCTCGAATATCCCAGGCAGTTCTTGCCAGAACATTTGCCAATATACGAGAAATGGATTGAATGACTAGAGACTCTATATAATGCCGAGCTGAATTAATGGGGAAGATACTAATGGTAAAACTGCGATAGTAAAAACTTCGATAAGAGTGGAGCGCGAATTAATGGTGATCTTGATTGATAGTGAAGTAAAAGATTTTCGTGATACATTTAAAGGCAGTTGAAACTTAAATTGATAGACAAGTGAAATGTAAATTAAAATGCGATTTGTAAGACAGAGTGCAATTAATTATTGTTCATTCTTAGTAATAAGCTCTCATAGATTGATTTAAAAAAATTTATTTTGACTTTGTCGGGACATCAAACTTATCGGCCGCAAACCGTAACACACGACAGTGGTGTCGAGAAGTAAGAAAGACAATTTTGACTGTGAAAACTTTTAAACATTTCAAAAGACCACAATAGTGAAATTTAGCGTCGAAACTGGAGGAGCAAAAAGCCGAAAAGAAAAAAAACGGCACGAAGCTTACATTTAAAAATTAATGAATTGACCAAGTTGGAGCTTAGAAAAGAGTTGAAACAGTGAAATCTGGCTACGCAAGGTACAAAGGCCACACATAGCACGCTTGCTTGACGCGATTGAACCGGAAGGCGTTTATCTGGATTCGGGTGAGCCCTCAAATGCGGAAAAAGCCGCAAAAGATTGAGAAACAAAAACACAAAATCAAAGGAACCAAAAAATGCGCAGATGCAAATGTTGATGCTGATGCAACAAGAGCAGTGACAGCAGTGATCTAGTTTAACTGCGAAGCTAAACGAACAATCAGCGAAGTTAAAATAGCAATTATCCAAGCTAGACAAACAGGCAATCAAAAACAAGGCAGATTTGCAAAAACAGTCAACCGAAATAAAAGCGAAGCTCGGCAGTCAAAAAACACAAATTTAATTTGTGTTATTTAAATACGTCGAGGAAAAGGTTTACAAGGTCGAGGAGAAGGATGAGGTAGAAACAAGTTGGGTAAACAGACCTGCGTTCATGTCAGAAGGGTTTTGTATTCAATTTACAAAATGCAGTCACCAGATCGAATAAAATCAAGAAACATGTCAAAGACGATTTTATTGGAGGAAATATGAAATTCGAAGATCATACTATTATTAACAAAGTTGAACGAATTTCGACTTCTGAGGTTTTTGTTATTGGTATACTCATAAATATCTCCCTTGATAATTATTTCAGATATCCATTCGCGAGGGAGGAAACACATTTTTCATGTGTTTCCACCCCCCCCCCCCCCTGTGCCTCCACTGAAGCAAAAACTGACAGTTTAAGAACTGTTTTGAAAAGCTCCCATGAAAACTTTCATTTCATACTCATATCGGCTACATTTGATGAATTTTTCTTTTCAGGGGCCACTTCCCTGTACTGTTATCATCGATTCATGGCCTATTTTTTCGAATCCTAGAATGGTTACAAAGTCCTTTTGCTAGGAGCTCTCTCCCGCCTCCTTGACTTGTTTCGCTTATGAGTAGTAATTCTAGGTACTCGTCTTCAGTCATTCATTAAATTGAGTCAAGTGTTCAAAGCATGCACCTTAAACGTTGAAGTTGGGAAAAAATAACTCAAAATTATTCAATTTTGTTTTACGATTACTGATACCACTAGCTGAACCGATTCTCAAAGAAATTCATGACACCTATCATTCCTGAAATTTTCATGCAAATCCTAGCAAAACTGTGGTGTCTGAGTCGGTAAAAAGCGCATGTTGTTCCATAGCCATACAGGTATGTTGCCATAGTAATAAATGCAACGCATATTGTTCCATAGTAGTACAGGAAAATTCAAACCGCTATAACTTCACTAAATATTATTCAATCTCTATGAAACTTTCAGAATAGATCAATCTTATAAATAGTCATCTGTTTACTAAATTTCATTGAATTTAAGGGTACCGTTAAGATTTTATTCAAGAAAACATAAAATCGATAAATCATACTAACAAAGTTGAGTGAATTGCGACTTCTAACGTATTTGTTGTTGTTGTACTCATCAAGACCTACATTCTTGATTTTTTTCAGATTTTTCGGATCACAGGTGTCCAATCGCCAGGGGGGACACAAATTTTTCGTGTATTTCCCCTCCCTGTGCGCCGCTCGAAGCAAACTTTGCCAAACAAAGACCTGTTTTGAAAAGCTCTCATCAAGACCTTACATTTGATACCCATATCGGCCACCTTCAATGAAATTTTTTTTTCGGGGGGTCACTCCCCTATATGGAGAGACCCCCCTGAAATACCTTATAAAAATTTTTTTGTATGTAAACTTTGAAGAGAACACCACTTTACACCTACATACAAAATTTGATGTTTCTAGCTTAAGTAGTTTCCGAGAAAAACTGCTGTGACACACGGACGGACGGACAGACAGACGGACAGACGGACAGACAGGACGCGATTTTAGAAGGGTTTTGTAAAATTATTGTACAAAACCCTAAAAGTGAAAAAGGAATTGGCGTTAGTGAGGGCAGTAGTAACCATCTCACTAGTTCTGCTTGTAGCTGCAGCGCAAAGCACATCCAGAAATATGCAAGCACCAATAATCAACGGGCAATTGGTCTGGAGTATCTACCAAGCCCAGTTTAACGCCACCGCCAGGGTAAATCACTGGAATGAGCAATTGCATTGATTCTTGCTCTAAGAGGCCCAGCTGCCGAGCTTTTGCAGAATGTCCCCATTGTTTTGCGCTTAAACTCGACTGCTTTAATGAATGCACTTGGCATGCATTATGAAAACGACCATCTGAAGCAGATTTATCGGTTACAGCTACGGCATTGGATGCAGAAGTCTGGCGAAACCCTACAGCAGCTAGTCCAATACATTGAGCGACTGGCGCTTTTGTTTTACCCAGCTTACGATCCGGAACATCGAAATGACGGCATTGATCAGCGTACGAAAGGACCAGAAATTGCAACAAGCCATGCGTTTAGCCCACAAGCAAACGGTTAAGGATGCATTGACTTATAGTCTGAACTTTGAGGTAGCAAAAAATATGAGCCGTACCATTGCCAGGATTCACGAGGTAGTGACAGACGAATGAAGGTGTGAGTGCGTGCACCTAGATGCTGGGATTGTGGTAAGAAGGGACATCTGCAAAGAGACTGCCAGAAGCAAAGAAAAGCGAACTATTGTCCGGGGTGGAGGAGATCCAGACATAGTCAGGAGCCCAGAATGCAAGCCCATCGAACTTAGGGGGCCAACTTCGTGGGGCAGAGGGCGGCTAGGAGGATCAACGTCCCCAGTACTACCATCGCCGTGTCAAGACTACATCGGGGAGAAGCAGACTTAAGCCTTCCGGGTTAAGTTGATGGAGAACATTGCAATTTAACAGTCGTCATGGTAACTCACGTCATAGATAAACAGGGAGCCAAGCCGAATTGACAAACAGCGAGACGTCTTCCTATAGCCAAAGAAGGAGAAGTGAGCACACTGATCGGACATGGAAAAACAAGGGGTTATCGAGCCTTCTGTAAGACCATGGGCCGCGCCAGGAGTTCTAGTAAAGAAAAAGTATGGTAGCATTCGTTTTTGTATCGACTATTGGCAGCACATTTTTTGCATGCATGAAATGGGACAGGCTGCAAAGGAGCCCCTACCGGGAGACGGGAGAGCTCACCCAGGATAATAAAGTCGCGGTGATGCTTGAATTGGTTGACAAATGGAACCAGGTGGCACATTATGTTCCGGCAGTGTTGGGGCTAGGAGATCACGTGTCTGGCACTTCTTCTTCCCCTCTCCTCTTTCACTAGAAGAGGGATCCCTCAGCTTGAAGGCGCCTCATGGCGTAAAAAATGAGACCTGGCCTGAAGTAATGTGTGAAACTGTCCCAGGGTTGGTTCTCAGGTTGACAGGGATGGTGTTTAGTGGATAATCCAGCCGCCTTCTGGCGAGCATGGGAATCCCACATTCTGTGCGTAAATGGGCATTCACCTCCCTACCACAAAAAAAAAAAAACGGTAGGTAAAGTGAATATGGGTTACGGTAGATGGCAGCTCCTATAGGATTACCTAAACTTTTTAATTGGATAATTTCACCCTTTTCACATCAACTTAATGTAAATCTATACGAAAAATTTGCTCTACATTTGAAGCTTATCTAACGTCGCGCGGATATCGATTGCTCTTTCGGATGGCTCCGATAGCTTTTTAAATTACTTTTTATGGAATTGTTTGCAGCTACATATAAATGAGTTGCATATTTTGAATAATAGTTTTTCTGAAAATTATTAGGGAAGAAAAATTTTTATTCAAAATATGGAACTCATTTATATATAGCTGCAAACAATTCCATAAAAAGTAATGCAAACTATATTTCCTAAGAGCCGAATCCACGATGTGGTTAAGGAAATACACGGAGGGTCCTCGGGAGACCACCTTGGTGTTCACAAGACCTTAGCGAAATTGCGGGAAAGATTTTAATGGCTCCACGCTTGAGAAGACGTAGAGGACTGGTGTCATAGCTGCATTATTTGCGCTTTCATCAAAGGTCCAAAGCGACCACTGAGAGGACAAATGCAAACCTATGAAATGGGGGTACCATTTGAAAGGATTGCTGTTGACATCGCAGGACCATTTTCTGAATCCAAATGGGGAAATCGATACACGCTGGTTGTGGCCGATTGTTTCTGCAAGTGGCCCAAGGTCTACCCCATTCCCAACCAGGAAGCAACTACTGTAGCCAAGCAGCTAGTGCTAAACTGGGTCAGTAGGTACGGCGTACCTTGTGAAGTACATTCGGTTCAAGGCCGAAATTTTGAGTCACTAGTTTTTGGTGAAATGTATGAGCTGCTAGGAATACGGGAAATGAGGACAACACTGTTGCATCTCCAATTCGATGGAATGGTCGAACGTATCAACGGCACGCTCTACAAACACCTGGCCAAGATGTTAGATGAGAACCAAAGGGACTGGGGCCGGTACTTCGCATTTTTCTTGATGGCGTATAGAGCTGGACGGGCGAAGCCCCAGCCAAGCCATTTTTGGTAAGACTTTTCATCTGCCGGCTGATATAAAGTTCCGAACACCCCCTGAGAAACCCCAAACCATCTCGGAGTACGCAAATGAGCTAAGGCAACAGTTGAAATAGATGCATCGGACAGTGTGAAAATACCTGGAATGGGTTACTGACGATATGAAGTCCAGCTATGATCGAAAGGCAAATTCTACTGGCTTTCAGCAAGATGACTTGGTGTGGCTTCATATTCCACAGCTGGTGCAAGGGTAGGTCTCCAAAGTTGCAGCATAATTGGGAGGACCATATCGGGTTACAAAGCGAATAAATGACGTCGTATATCGCATACAGGGACACCGTAAGCCAAGAGTCAAAATTCAAAATCGTGCACCTGAACTATCTTGCCCCATATTACATCCAGGGAGACTTAACTACAACTGGCAGCTTAGGTGGGGGCAGTGTTACATGTCCAAAAAATCCAATTGTCGCAACTTTTAATTACATCATGCTCAATATTGATTGGAAAGTAAACGAATGTACACGAAAGCTCAAGAATGGACCAAGTAAATATGTGATCCATATATGAAAATAACATCACTGCGGGTATTCAGAATTGCTCGAGTATTCGACGTAGTCCTCGTCAAAACATTCACCAATATATAATAAATGAATTCAATGACTAGAGACCCCATATAAAGCCGAGCTGAATGAATGGGAAGATAGTAATAGTAAAACCGGGATAGTAAAAACTGCGATAGGAGTGGAGTGCGGACTAAAGGCGATATTGATTGATAGTGAAGTAAATGACTTTCGTTATACATTTGAAGACAGTTAAAACACATATTGAAAGATAAGTGAAATGCAAATTAAAATGCGATTCGTAAGATAGAGTTAAATTAGTTATTGTGCATTCTTAGTGATAAACTCTTATAGTTTGAATTAAAAGACAGTGCGTTTTCACTTTCTCAGGACATTAAACTGATAGGCCATGAACCATAACACGCGACATTATACATGCATATATATATATATATATATATATATATATATATATATATATATATATATATATATATATATATATATACATATATATATATATATATATATATATATATATATATCTATATATACATGTTTACGGTATTCGTGAATGGAATCTCTTACAAACTTTGGGGTATACCTTATGTGTGTGATTGATAGCCACAATTATCAGACTAGTAGCATTTAAGATATTTTTTATAACATTGGCGCAGCCAGTAATCATAGGCTCCCGATAATTGTTTATAACATTGGCGCAGCCTGTTTGTGATTCTAAGTGAGATACAACTAGGTTGTGTTATTCAGAATGTTTGGGATATTCTTGAACACCAAACAGAATCCTTCCCCACCCTTATCTATTCGACACAACTCTTGAACACTCTGAAATAATGGCACCTTTGGAAACACCAATTCTTCCAGAGAAAATGATGAATAATAGTTGTTTTGTCTTCAAATGTCAGATAAATTAATGGACACGGGCGAAAAAGCAGTAGTACAACCGGGCTCATCAGGAATCATCTTATGAAGTGGATAAACAGACTCATCAACAAGTAACTTGACTACATCTCAAGACTTTAAGGCACAACGTGGCTCTTACCCACCCCATGTCAAACAAGCACTTTTATATACCGATACTATTAAATGGGCTCATCAACACCGTTTAAAGCGTTTTGAGGAATTCAAAGAACTAATAAAATTGTTTAAGGAAGAAATTAAAGTTTTTGTTGTATTCTTATTGGACCGGACGAACAATCTCGCCCTCTCATTAATAAATCCCCAAGACTAGGAACTAACTTTGGGTAACAGTGCATCTTAGAATAATTTACTGAACGCGTCTCACTCTCTATCTACCAAGAAAAACTTACCAAGAACTAATAAATAGTTTGCCCACAGTTAAAATAGACCCCAACAGAATCACTCCTCACTTACAGATCACGTTTGAGACAGATAATTAGGCGCTGTCAAGAAGCAGCCACACAATCCTACTTTGAGATATCATGCAAGTTTGCGAACGAGCAGTTGGAGGATTTAGCCAAAAGCGTTTTCAAAAGTGGAGTCACCAACCCATGCCTTTGCCAATATCTGCTAGCACAAGAAACAAAAACCTTTGAGGACCTAATAGCAAAAGGCTTGGACATGAAGAAGCTGCAACAGGAAGCATCACTTACGCAACTCCACCTCCAACAGCCTTACCATCAGTTAACACACAAGTTCATTGGTACGGCTCCATTAAACCAAAATTTTCAACCACTGTTAGGTCAGAACAATGCATTAGTTCCAACACAAGCCGTGTCAATCAACAACCCCTTAAGTAACTTTCATACACTACACTCATAACTCATAATTCCTGGTGGTCAGCAATAACAGAAAGCCCTCAATAAAAACAATAAATTTTTCAACTGAGCACCTTATTTCTGTCGACTACCTTACGCATGACGAACATCCTTTCTCTACCTTCAAACGCTGACTGCCTTTTTTTGCCAACGGACATAAAACAGTCGACTATCGGCAAGAGTGCCAAACGCTGAGGTTACATATCTTTCCGTCTACAGAAAAAAACTCAAAACAAGCAAACATCCAAGACCTCTCGTGGCCATGAACGTACATATGCATATCAAATTTCACGCCACGAGTCGTCGAGCCAACGCTTTTGTGCTACCGTTCTCAAATGGCGAGATAAGAGCTTAAAGCGGTAACAGACGACCGGATTTGGTCCGGCCGGACCTACTGAGGTTCGGTCCGCTCTTTTGCAACACACGATAGGACCAGCCAGTCGTTCTTCAGTTTTTGATGCGCGAAAATGGCAAACGAAGTGGCATCGATTATGTCCAACAAACATAAAATCGCTTTTGCGGCAGCAGTAATTGTTGCTACATCGCCACCCCTATGCAACTGATTGCGATGTGTCCGGTCCTTCTGTCCACACACGCAGATTTGGTCCGGAGTGAACCGAGTCGGATTTGGTCCGGTGGGAAATCCATCAAACTCGATCGGACGCAATTTTGGTCCGCGGACTGCTCTCCAGACGACCGGATTTGGTACGGAGCGGACCGAATCCAGTGGTCCGCCCGGACCAAATCCGGCCGTGTATTAGCACTATTAGGGTTAAATACGAGTAGGAGTATGTGTTTATTTTTTACGGAGTGTGTAAGATTTGCGGCGAAGGATTTGATGTAGTATATTGATTTTGAATAGGTTTCACACAGGATTAATTGATGTAATTCTTGTTTCAAAGTACTTTCTGCAAAGTGCATAATTTTCCATCGATTCTAAGTATTTAAATGAACTCGAAGTTAACAAAAATTAAGTACCCTTGGCGTGGCTGGTTTATAGCAATTAAGAAATTATGCAAGTCAGACTAAAACAGTCGAAAGTAGTTATTTATAATGAATTATTCATTGTAAAACGACATGTGTTCTACGGTATTCTATGAGTGAAATGTATGGTAGATAATATAATTGAACCCTGAGATTAACTTCATAGCTAAAGCTGCGTTAACTTAAATTCAATTTTATGCTTAGTACTTAATCATTTAGGGAGAACATTAATTATAATCTTTCCACTTTTTCGTCGGTGGTTCTGGTTGAGTCACTTCAAAGAAAATTTCATTAAAATGTACGCACGTTTGTTGAACGATTCTCATACCACAATAGCAATGCGCTACGAAGAAAAATGAATAAAACAGCACCACAAAGTGATATGCTTTGTGGTGTTGATTCTTTCACTCTTCTTACATTGAGGACATAAAAAAGATAATTCTGATACTGTAAACGACGAAACGAAACAGTTTCAGCGCCCCTGTCAGACATGTTGCGGGAAGGGAAGTTCGTTTGGACCGAACTCAGCCGAAAGGCATTTGAAGAGCTAAAACAAGCCCTCACATCAGCTCCTGTCTTGCACAGCCCCGACTTCACGAAGCCCTTCTCCATTCATTGTGACGCAAGTCAACATGGAGTAGGAGCCGTGCTGGTGCAATTGACCGACGAAGGAGAGGAAGCTCCCATTGCCTTCATGTCCAATAAGCTGAATTCGGCCCAAAGAAACTACACTGTTTCCGAGCAAGAATGTTTGGCAGCGGTAATGGCTGTGAAGAAATTCCGAGCTTATATCGAGGGCCACCAATTCGAGATCATCACGGACCACGCGTCACTTGAATGGTTGATGAACCAGGCAGATTTAAATGGACGCCTAGCCAGATGGGCTCTTAAACTGCAAGGGTCCAAGTTCTCCATCAAACATCGGAAAGGGACCCAGAACATCGTACCCGACACTCTCTCACGGATGTTTTCCCCAGAGGGAGCCGAATTAACAATAAATGACGAGGACCCCATCGAAATAGATTTGGACAGCCCACATTTCGAATCAGATAGCTACAAAGAGTTGAGGCAAACCATAGCGACCCAACAAACCCAGTTGCCTGATTTGAAGGTAATCGACGGCTATGTGTATAGACGAAATGAATATGCCACTGGTGAT
The DNA here is from genome assembly GCA_963969285.1 of Odontomyia ornata. Lineage (NCBI taxonomy): Eukaryota > Metazoa > Arthropoda > Insecta > Diptera > Stratiomyidae > Odontomyia > Odontomyia ornata. Next base: position 259,786,468 of record OZ017738.1, on the reverse strand, counting down.
CCATGGCAGGAAGAAGAGTCTTGGAAACTCTGGGTACCGGAGGAAATGACACAACATCTGATCTTCCGCGCACATGACCATCCTTTAAGTGCCCACGGAGGTTACGGTCGAACACTACGGCGACTGAAAAAATACTTCTTTTGGCCTAAAATGGCATCCCAGGTCAAAGATTACGTGAGCGCCTGTGAGACCTGTAAAGGCACCAAAGCGCCCAACCAGCCTCTTCGACCTCCTATGGGTCAACTCAACGTCCCAGAACGCGTATTCCAGCGTCTATACATCGATCTACTCGGTCCATATCCTCGGTCTTCCATGGGACACATCGGAGCTATAGTCGTTCTAGATCAGCTCTCAAAGTTCCCAATGGTGGAACCTAGCCGTAAATTCACAACTCCATCGATCGTGAAATTCTTAGAGAACCGGGTATTCCATGTGTTCGGTGTTCCAGAGAGTGTGTACTCAGATAATGGAGTACAGTTCCGGTCTCGGCAGTTTAAGAGCCTACTTGAGCAGTATGGCGTTGAACACCAACTGACGCCCATATACTCTCCTCAGTCCAACGCATCAGAACGGTTGAACCGCACCCTATTGGCCGCGATCCGTTCTTACGTCCACCCATCTCAAAAGGATTGGGATCGGGGATTGTCTACCATCACATGCGCCCTGCGATCCTCGTATCATTCCGTCACCGGTGTCGCCCCTTACTTTGCCGCCTTTGGACAGCACATGATTTGCCACGGTAAATCATACCGACTGTTACGGCAATTAAAGTGTTTGGGAGACCCCGTCGTTGCGCTGGAGCCCCACAAACGTTTAGGAGACCTCCGCCAACAAATTTGGACGGAAGATTAAGGCCGCAGGAAGTGCAAATGAAGCGCAGTACAATCTCCGGTCACGCTCTGCTAATTTCAAAGAAGGAGATGAAGTTTTCCGGCGAAATTTCCGCCAAAGTGACGCCGCGGGGCATTACAACGCCAAGCTGGACAGGCGATTCTTGAAAAGCCGCATAAAGAAGGTAATGGGACCTAACCGTTACCTGATAACGGATCCAACGGGAAAAGAAGTGGGGATATACCACGCGAAGGACCTGCGCCGATAAATAATTGGGCACGTCTGTTTGTCCATCCGCATATATTTTCATAAAACGCACAAGGTTGTATACTTCCGGCCAAACAAAACATAAGTCGGTCTGTCCGTCTGTCAATTGTGTTTTTCTGTTAGTGTCCGTCATCTCTAGTTCCGACGCCGAAGCCAACCCATGATACACAGAAAGATCCTTCAGCTCCTTTTCCGCAATCCTCATTGCCTTGGGATCGCGAGAAAATTAGCTGCCCTGTAGTAATTGAGAAGGGAGTACTCATCCCGAAAATAATGCGTGAACGTGCGAAAGCTGGAAAATGTGTTGATGAAGTAAAAGCGTTCGAGTCCTGCTGCATATGACGAAATATAAGCATTTGCTAGTGCCGCAGTTGGGTGACAGCTACCGGAAGCTTGTCCATAGTAGGCCGACTAATACATATGCAAATTGCTACCATATGGCTTGTATCTATCGTCAGTTTTGGCAAGAACCCTGTTCTGAACGCTATAGAATCTACTGCTTCTCAAACCATGCATCAAGCACTTCCCATAAGACCAAGCTTCCAGTGCCACCTTTCTATTACCAAAAATCATTAAAAATGAAAGAAGTTGCCATAACCTTATCTGTGCTCATAAATATTTATTTCTTCTTTGAGTGCCACTATCAATCAGTTGTCTGATACACTTGGAATCGCTAAACCAATAATTTACATGTGTATAAATTGTGTGATGTTCGTATATTCGTTGGCAGTGTACATCTATGTTTTAATAGAATGACTAAAGTAGGAGCAATTTTTAAATTTTTTATCTTATTCAAAATATATAGTAACTAAAATTTGGTATTAACATCGCTTAATTTAAAAAGAACTACTAAAAATCGCAATTTTAATTCATTTCCACACATAGATGTCACGATTGAACGAAACTTTTCGCCGATTCTCCACTACTGTTTCGTTGCTTGATTGGTCGTCTCCGCCATTTTCATCTTATCAGTAAACCGCATGAAAATCGCGCAGTTCAAGTGGTTAAAATTTGGTAAAATTTTGCGATTTCCACGGTTTAATTTTACGACGGCAAACTACTGAGTTGTGTGGCGGTGATTTTGTCGCCATTAGTGCCCACCACACCGCGTAATTACTTCGTTCTGTGCGTGAAGTTTTTCTGTCATTGAGCGGCTCGACCGCAGTTTTTCTCGCCGTGTTTGCGATGTTTCGGCAATCGACGACCTAACACATTTTTAAGGGGCGGCCTCCGACACTTCTGGTGCCACATCTGGATTTCTATATCCACTCGCTTTTATAGCAACGTTGAAGCAGTTCAAACCGCCAAAAATACAACATTGCCGGACTAGTTTTAATTCATTTAGAAGCCGCCTCAACTTTTGTATCGGCGGACGTCTTTTGAGTAATCCGTCATCCGTGGTAGTGGTGATCATTCCAGTCAAATTTGGAGTCGACTTGGAGATCAGCGAGAAGACGGACGAAAAAAATAAATTTCTATGGTCAAAATGATGTTCACGCTTAAGGCAAAAAGTGTTCGCAGCAACCAGCAAGGAGGGAAATGCTAACGTGATTATGCGCAGCTATGACGACGCGTTGCGACAACCTCGGCATTTCGTGGAGTTAGGAGTGGTGTTTAGTTGTTTATCAGTTGGGAAGTAACTTGTGGAAAAATTAGAATTCTTCCTTGTTTTTGGCTTAAATTTTTTTTTAAAAAAAACGGGTGTTTGAAAGTAAGAGGTATCGTTTGTTGTTCATAAAAGAGTATGTCTGATAAAGTGTTCGATTCATCGTTGGTCAATGGTGTAGCTATTCTCCTATCATTCTACGTTGGCTACAAATATGGTCTTTCTGTATTGCAAAAGAAATTAGATGACGCCGGCCAGTCGTCGGAGTCGCACACTTCAAATAAGTTTACATTTTCAGATAATGGAGACTATAAAATGATATTGGTGGAAGAAGACACCTGCACCCATCGAGCGCTCGACGGAACATGCGGTGAGTCCCTTTTTGGTTGCCTAATTTTTCTATTTATAATATATACAAGAAATATTTATTGAAAATGTTTAATTTAGACGCGAATGCATCCTTCCTACCTACATATTTCTACTAACCCTCTTGATAAGAATCACGCATACACTAAACCATATAGTTGTAACATTTGGAGAAAGACCCATACAAAGAAGTTTAAAATTAATAATGAAACGACTGTTAATTGGAAAACCATTTATTAAAATATCCGAATAATGTAAAAGAACGTTTCAACCTATATCCAATCTGTTTTCCTGTTTTCTACTTTGATTAAGAAATGATTTTTAAGTTTAACATTTGCACACTTGCCTAGCTGAAAAGAACTGAATTTGTCAACAAAAGTGGCTATGAATTGCCCTGTTCGGTAGTTGAGCATTCGCGACGCATGAATATTTGTATTTAGCCTAGTGTTTGGACAATTTTTTTTTCAATTTTTTTGCATCCTCAACTGTTATTTTTTTTGGAACTTGTATCATCCACAAGATAATGCAATCTCTAATTCAACTTCATCTTGTGAAAGGGGACTCCTTTCCTCTTTGCGGTTTGGTTGGTTTGTTTATTTTTTTTTTAACGTGAGACCGTTCTTACGGGAACGTTCCATTTTTCTTCACCTTTATTTTTCCCCTTCACCTTGAGTTTACTATTAATCCTTTCGCTCAATGTTTTGTTTAAATGAAATTTCTTACATTAGTAAAAAGTCATAATATAAAAGTGAACAGCACCTTCCCGTAATTGTAATTAATATATGTAATTCTGACTAAGGTAAAATTTAAATAATTGTACACAGTCCTCCTGGTAAGCGCATCTAATGTAAAACGTATTTATTAATGAAAGAACTGGATGGAAATAACAAAAAGTAAAATAGAAAATAGTTGTTCAAAATAATGTAATGTTAAAAATAATTACAAGAAAATAGTGTATTCGATTTTTGCTGATAATTTTTACATACGATCTACTAAAATAATAATAAAAATGCAGGAGTGAATTTGAAAATCGGTCTTTCCCTTCCGTTCTATCTAACCGGGTATAGGACCCGGTACGGTGGCAGGCTTCAACCCCAAAACATGAGCCAGCCACCGGGTAACTAATAATCCTTTCTGTTTCAGGTGACATCATGGGTTGAGTGGCCCAAGCAGAGTGCCTTTTTATGGCATAGATTTATGCAATTCGATTGTATAATTCTATGACATAAATTGGTCACCGGGGTACTCCCCTTCTGATGGGAAGGTTCATACAATTCAAGTTGTATGAGTTTTCCACTCAGAAGAGGAATACCTGGCCACTTCAACAAGTTATCAATGGATTTATTCCGGTTGGGTGGGTATGAAGGGGCTCCACCACCACCCGGTTGCCCTTCTTTCATTTGTGGGCCATGAACTTCGTTGGGTAATGACGAGGTCACCCCAAGTTTGCCTTTCTTCTCAGGTTTCACTTGTTCTTGTAACAAGTATATCTCCTTCGGTGAGGTTATCTACAACTTTGCGACTTTGGTCGCCTTTTTTGACCTGAAAGCAATTCGTGAATGCGAAATTTTTTTGTAGTGGGTCCTCGTGCCGGGGAAACGAACCCGCCCCACGACACCGCAATGCTAGCCTGCCAGCGCATTCACGCGTCTCCGGATGAGGGCATTCTCGGCAGAAACCGACACCTTCCTCTGCCGAGGCAGCAGAACATCGCTGCAGTCCTTTACGGACATTATGAACATCCCAATGCACTACAAATGGCGCCCAACGTGGGGCCCGAAAAGCCCGGCTGTATCATCAGTCGTGAACACGAGACAGTCCATTGTCTCTAGGTGTCCCCACAAGGTGTTAAAATTTTTGGCGGGTAGATAACCCCCGAGGGTAATTGCACTGATTGTGCCCGAGAAAATAGTAACTTTCGAACTTGTGTTGTCTTCAGACATCAATATCGTTTGGTCCTGCTTTTGATTTATACTTTGGTGGTTTACCACCATTGTATAACTAGTAAGGCCAAATGATATTAGAGTCCCTTTTTGTGTTCGGAGGTTATTATCCCAACAACTTTTTGCGGAGGATTCTGATCCGCTCCCCAAACCAGCGGTGCCTAGGTGTCTTAAATTACATGGATTTTGATTTCATGCGATTGGCTGATTAGCTAATCCATGACAAGACACGCGCTGCTTGTGGATTAGGATCCAACCCTGGGCTAACAAGTCGTAACTTGAGTAATTTGCTAATGAGGGATCACTTCTGAACCCTGATTTTCATGGTGCCACAAGAGAGTGTCCCTGAAACGCTTTAAAAGGATTGTGCCATGGTGTCCATACTTGGGAGGAAGGACGGAAAGGAAAGACCGAGTATTTTTTTTGAAAACTAATTTAACTATTTTTCATACTTTGCGGTTTTTGTTTGTGAGGTTCTTTTATAGTTCGCCACTGACGGCCACTTGAAAGTCACATATTTTAAATTATATTTCTCCACATTTTTCCAATAATTATAGATATTTATAGTTTAGATTTTATTTGAGAAAAGAAAAAATATATTAATTTTTTTAGGATGTCGACCAAACGCACGCCAGACAAGCGCAGGTTGCATTCGGAAGCAGGGCCCACGGCATTATGCGTCACCTGCCAGCAGGCGCGAAATGATGGAACGTCCGTACAAACGTTGGCGTGCGGACACGAGTTCCACGAAGCCTGTGTGACCCAGCATTTACTAGTCAGCCGGACTTGTCCTCTATGCCGACAACCAGCCACCTCAGTGGAGCGACCTTCCAGCCACCTAGAGCTTCCAGCTGCTCAAAGGGTGGTGCCCAAACCAAAGGACCGGCGGGAGCAGGTTTCAACAGCGACTGATGAGCCTGACTTAATGGGCCGAGCTGAAGCACTTCCGCCTGCAGAAGAGGCGAGACCCACAGTGGCTGTGGAAGCGACCGTTTTACAAGACCTAATGGCGCTCATGCAGGACCTGTCCACCTGGGTAGCCTCGCTGGAAAGCCAGAAAAAGGGTCCAGCACCACCTCGGCCAAGAACGCCTCCTACGTGGGGTTCGGACCCAAATCCGTGGGATTTTCCGGTAGACTCGCGGCGCGATCCCGAACGAATCCGCCCAGGTGCAGCAATGAATCCGTTGGCTCCAGTGTACCGGCCCCGATTGAGTCAAGCACCGCCACCAAATCAGACTCCAGTGATTCCGCCGGACCAACGCCTCCATCCACACGATATGTATCGGCTGAAGCCGACACAGATCCCCCGCATCATCCAGGGATGGAATCTGCATTTCAGTGGGGAACCCAATACTATAACGGTGGAAGTCTTCATAAGTCGGGTGGAGTCACTGATTGAGCAGATGCTAGCAGGAGACCACACGGCGCTCGCAGGATACTTGCCAATGCTGCTTAGGGGAGCAGCACTTGAGACATATTGGCGAGTACATTCAGCTCCACCATCCATACGCTGGTCACGGTTGAAGGGGGTACTCCGCATGGAGTATCCTACGGTTGACATGGACGAATTAGTACTGGACAAGATGAATGCTAGATGGCAGCGTCCGGACGAGTCCTTCCATCAATATCGAGCCGATATCCTTCGGCTGAATGACCAGTTGTCAGAGCCGTTGTCTTCTACCCAAATACTGCGCCTGCTAAAGCGCAATCTAAGGCTGGAGATTCGTCGCCATATCGTGAACTCCGATCCACAGAGTATGGAGGCCCTGCTGAGAACTGTGCGTCGTATAGAAGGGTTTGAGGAAGATCTACGGGACCGGCCATACTTACTAGCTAGGACGGGTCCTCGACAAGGAATCGCGGAATTGGCCACAGATTATACCACCATGGATCTGGAGGAAGATTTGGACCCAGACCAGCTTGCTGTAGCCGCAGTGGGAAGTCTTACGACATGCTGGAATTGCCATCAAACCGGACACCGGTTCATCTCATGCCGAGCAGAGCGAAAGGTTTTCTGCTACGGTTGCGGCAAGCCGGACACTTACTTCCCGGACTGTTCTGAATGTGCCGCGCGAAAAAACGGCCAAAAGAGTACCCGACCACCTCAGCGGTACTCGAAGCCCCCGCAGTAGCTCCTCAGCCAGCTGCTCACCCCTACAAACCTGACGTTAACCCACCAGCCATGACCACTACGACTGCGGATGTTCACTCTCTTCCGGAGACCTCACCAACAACAATCTTGAAGCGACCATCGCAGTCACTGCCAGAGAACCCCGGCAGCCTCAAATACGCACTTTAAAACCTTATCATGTTCGACTGCAGGAATATCGGGTGGCTCGAGAGCGAATATTTGCTTCCGAAGTAGTCACTTCCCGCCCGCGCACGACAAAATGGTCAACCCGTCGTTGGCGGAATTTCCGCAAGAGAGTGCGCATCTGCCGTCAAACCCTAAACTCTTGTAACATCTTGGAGGTTGCTGAGAATGAGATCAGACCTTATCATCCAATTAAAGTGTTGGGCGAGACCGTGTTTGCATTGATCGACACGGGTGCCAGTATCAGTTGTCTTGCCTCGAGCTTTGGCTCGAAGGTGCTCCAAGACTATCCGAACTTGATTAAATCCTGGCGCACTGAAATCAGTACAGCTGAAGGTACCAAACACCCTATCCGAGGTAAACTAACCACACCCGTGACGTTCAGAGGTCAGACGAAAGATATTACTTTTAACATTATTCCGTCTTTGACTCAGAATGTGTACCTTGGCGTCGATTTCGTCCTTCGCTTTGGACTGGCCTCCGATTTATTCACCGATTTGTCTTTAAAAACCAGAAATGTCATCGAAATCACTTCTACTCCCGATAGGCATGACCTGACGCCTCACACGCCATCGACGTTGGCGATAGTAAACCGATTAAACAGAGACACTATGCCATCTCACCGGCCATGGAGAAATTGGTGTATGCGGAGCTAGATAGGATGCTCGAATTGGGGGTCATAGAGGAGTCCCAAAGTGCCTGGTCATCACCGGTAACCTTGGTGGTGAAGCCAGGTAAAGTCCACCTCTGTCTTGATGCCCGTAAGGTAAACGCGGTTACCATCAAGGACGCGTACCCTCTTCCACTCATCGATGGGATACTAGGGAGACTGCCGAAAGCCAATTATATCACCAGTCTTGACCTAAAAGACGCCTTCTGGCAAATTCCACTCGATGAGGGCTCGAGGGACAAGACCGCCTTCACAGTACCTGGACGACCATTATATCAGTTCGTCACAATGCCCTTTGGTTGATGGACAAGGTCATCCCACCTCACCTAAAACACCAAGTGTTCGTGTACCTTGATGATCTGTTACTCATCACGGAAACGTTCGATCAACACCTCCTACTTCTACAAGAAGTAGCCCTGCACATCAGTAAGGCGAGACTCACCATCAACGTACAGAAAAGTAAGTTTGTCATGAAAGAAGTCCGATACCTAGGACATGTCATAGGACATGGCACTATCAAAACGGATCCAGACAAAACTCGTGCGATTGATGAGTTCCCCTTACCAAAAGCTGTGAAGCAGCTACGACGTTTCCTTGGTGTGTGCGGTTGGTACCGAAGGTTTGTTCGGAATTGTGCAACAGTTTCAGCGCCCCTGTCAGACATGTTGCGGAAAGGGAAGTTCGTTTGGACCGAACTCAGCCGAAAGGCATTTGAAGAGCTAAAATAAGCCCTCACATCAGCTCCTGTCTTGCACAGCCCCGACTTCACGAAGCTCATTGTGACGCAAGTCAACATGGAGTAGGAGCCGTGCTGGTGCAATTGACCGACGAAGGAGAGGAAGCTCCCATTGCCTTCATGTCCAATAAGCTGAATTCGGCCCAAAGAAACTACACTGTTTCCGAGCAAGAATGTTTGGCAGCGGTAATGGCTGTGAAGAAATTCCGAGCTTATATCGAGGGCCACCAATTCGAGATCATCACGGACCACGCGTCACTAGAATGGTTGATGAACCAGGCAGATTTAAATGGACGCCTAGCCAGATGGGCTCTTAAACTGCAAGGGTTCAAGTTCTCCATCAAACATCGGAAAGGGACCCAGAACATCGTACCCGACACTCTCTCACGGATGTTTTCCCCAGAGGGAGCCGAATTAACAATAAATGACGAGGACCCCATCGAAATAGATTTGGACAGCCCACATTTCGAATCAGATAGCTACAAAGAGTTGAGGCAAACCATAGCGACCCAACAAACCCAGTTGCCTGATTTGAAGGTAATAGACGGCTATGTGTTTTTTTTTTTTTTTTTTTTTTTTTTTTTTCTTGTGGTAGGGAGGTGAAGGCATTTATGCCCGCCGAGTCTGGCAGTGTGGGACTCCCATGGAGGATACCTTTGGACTACCCACTAAACACCTCCCCTGTCAATCTGAGAACCTAGCCTGGAACCGTTTGACACATTACTTCGGGCCAGGTCTCGTTTTGTTACGCCGTGGGGCGCCTTCAAGCTGGGGAGTGCCTTTCCTAGCGGGAGGGGAGGGGGGAAGAGGAATTGCCAGAAGAGCGATCCCCCAGCCCCAGCGCCTCCGGCTGCTGTGAGTCCCTTTTATATTTTAGGACTGCCCGAGCATAATGTGCCACCTGGTTCCATTTGTCAACCGATTCGAGCATCACCGCAACTATATTATCCGGGGTGAGCTCTCCCGTCTCCCTGTAGAGTTCCCTTCGCAGCCTGGCCCATTTCGTACACGCAAAAAATGTGTGACAGGCATTGTCCTCCTCTCCTGGGCAAAACCGACAATCGGGAGACCGTGACTTGCCGATCTTGTGCAGGTAAGACTGAAAACACCCGTGCCCGCTCAAAAGCTGGGTCAGATAGAAGTCAGTCTCACCATGCTTTCGATTTAGCCACGGTCTCACATCCGGGATGAGGCGCGCAGTCCACCTTCCCTTCGTGCAATTCCTCCAAGACTGCTGGCAATCGTTGAGCGAGCGTTGTCTCTCCTCGCGGACAACCATCTCCCTCGCATCCTCGTTTCGGCGCAGGTAAATAGCGCGGCGCTCTCTAGCAAGGAGGGCGACAGGTATCACGCCTGCAATCACGCTCACCGCCGAGTCGGAGACTGTTGGATACGAAGATGCAATTCTCAGTGCTCCTCTTCTCTGTACCTGTGCCAATCGTTTTCGGTATACCTCCTTGCTGAGAGCGTCGCCCCATACCTCTGCTCCGTACAGTAGCACTGACCCTACAGCACTCATCAAGAGGCGTCTTCTTGATGGGCTGGGTCCCCCTACGTTGGCCATAAGTCGACTCAGGGCCGATATTCCCGAGGCAGCCTTTTCAGCCGTTGCCCTGATTTGCTCAGAGAAACTCATCTTCGAGTCGATCAGTAGCCCCAGGTACTTCACCGCTGGCTTCAATTCGATCTGTATATCTCCAATACTGATCATCCTTACTCTAGGGATTCTCTTTTTTGTCAAGATGACCACTTCGGTTTTCTCCAGTGCTAGACTGAGCCCGCGAGTAGTCATCCAGTCCCTCACTCGGCGCATTAGCATACCTAGCCTAAGTTGCGCTTGTTCAACGGTGCGTCCGGCGACCAGAGCCGCAACATCATCCGCATAGCCGACCAAGCGCGACTCATCTGGCATCTCAAGTCTCAGTAGCCCGTCGTAAGACACGTTCCACAGGTCCGGACCAAGGATAGATCCCTGGGCAACACCCGATGTAATTTCCATCCTTCGTTGGCCCTGTGTCGTGTCGTAGAGCAGGCTTCGGTCCTTTAGGTAGTTCCTCAAAAGCCGCATTAGATATTCTGGAACTTGAAAAGAGTTTTCCAGCGTATCCAGAATATCCACCCATCTAGCGGAGTTGAAGGCATTCCTGACGTCGAGTGTCACCAACAGGACGATCCGTCGCTTGGTGCGACTATATGCCTCTGCCTTTTGGACCGCGTTCACCACCTCTGCAATCGCATCAATGGTAGAACGTCCTGCTCTAAAGCCGTACTGCCGAGGAAATAGGTCCCCAGCAGCACGAATCGCGTCAGTGAGTCTTCCCTTGATGAGTTTCTCTAGCATTTTCCCAGCCTTGTCTAGCATGCATAACGGGCGGTATGCAGACGGCGATTCGGGATTTCCCTTCCCCTTGCTGACCAGCACGAGCCTCGCCACCTTCCATCGTACCGGGAAAACCCCGTCCCGTAGGCAAGCGTTGAATGTGCTGAGCAGCAAGTCAGGACAATGGTGATAGACGAGCTGCAAAACCTCAGCTGGTACACCATCTGGACCTGGAGCCTTCCTTGCCTTCAGGGAGAGGACTGCCTCCTCCAGTTCCAGCTGTGTGAAGAGTGGGCACTCGACTGCTGTTTAACCATGGACAGCGTCAACACGGACGGGATGTGCGGGGAAGAGTCCCCGCACTATCGCGTCCATCTTTTCCGCGTCATGTATACAAGGCTTCCGTAGGGCACCAAGTTTCCCCATGACCAGCTTGTAACCTAGGCCCCACGGATCCCTATTTACATCGTCCACGAGGTCTTGCCAGCATCGGGCCTTGCTCTTGTTAATAAGCCTGCGAAGATATTTCCTGCCGGACCTATATGCTGCTAGCCTAGTGTCTGCCTCCTCCCGTGTTCGCGCCCGCTGGGCCTCTCGCCGAAGTTTGTGACACTCGCTTCTTTGTTCGGCAATCTCGTTTGACCACCAGTATACTGGAGGCTTACCATGTCGGGGTCTTCGGCGGGGCATGGAAGACTCGCAAGCAGCTATGATGGTACTCATAGTTGAGTTCACCAAGTCCTTGGCTGTAGGCCCTCCACTCCCTGGCGGAGCTCCCAGCAACGGTGCGCCTGCCGTAAGCGCGTCAGTGAACTTCTCGACGTCCATCCTCCCAGTCCTCCATCCGAGGATTGAAGTTTGGGCATATGCACGCAGAGTGGCACCGTCGTGAATCTCAACAGCTATATACTGGTGATCACTAGCCGAGTAGTCCTCTAGTACTCGCCAGTTGTGTACTCTAGGTACCAGGGACTCCGAAGCGAGTGTCACATCGGGTATGGTTCCTACGCAACCCCAGCGGCGGAAAGTAGGGGTGTTACCAGTATTTAGGACAAAAAGCGCTGTTCTGGCCGCCATGTCCAATATTTGCTTTCCCCTTGGGTCGGATTGTGGCATACCCCATTCGATGGCTCTAGCGTTGAAGTCTCCCCCGACCAGCATGTGGCCCTCTGTGTTCGAGACAGCGTCCTCCAGGGCATCGAGTTTGGTTCGAAAGGATCGCATTGCCTCGTTAGGCGTCAGATAAACACTGAAATATGTTATCCCTGAACACCGCACCCACACAAAACCATCCCCGCGTCCATGGCCCTGCACCTGAAGGCGGGCGCTGTCTCGAACCCAGATGGCCGAGGTACCAGTTTTGTCAGGGTACCGCGCTTGCGAGTCCTTGTTATGATGTTGCTCGCTCAGCAACAGGAGGTCAGCTTTCTTATCCCTCGCAAACTGCTCAAGTAGGTCCTGGGCGTTTGTGCTTCGGTGCAAATTGACCTGCAGGATACGGATCATTTGAGTATCGGTTTGGCTTTAGTTAGGGCCTCCTTGAAAACCCGGCATCTCCCTGTCCCCGGCTCATGTTTGAGGTCGCCGGGTGCTAGCTTAGCGTCCTTGCAAAGAATGCATTTTGCCTCGTTCGTGCACTTCTTCCTTTTGTGCCCCATTTCACCACATTTGTAGCACAGAGATCTCCTGTCGTGTCCCCTACAGCCATACGCGGTGTGTCCGTATTCGAGGCATCTGAAGCAGCGGATAGGGATCGCTCTTCTCCGTATCCTGCAGATCACCCAACCTAGCTTAATTTTGCCCTTCGCCAGGATTTGCTGGGCGTCTTTATCAGCTAGTTCGACAATAGCCATGCGTTGCCCCCTTGTGTTTTCACGCGTCAATCTTGCCTTGACTTCACTTAAGCTGGGGAACTCCCTCCTAATGGCATCCTCTACTTCAGCTTTGTCCGTGACGCAGTCGAGGTCCCTGATTTCCAGGGTGGCCATTGGTTCGAGCGAGGCAACCGTTGCCGCATCTCCAAGAACCTTTTGAACCGCGTCACGGAATGCATGTTTGTTTGTGGCCTCTGGCCCGAATTCCACCAGCAAGCCGCCGGTCCGGGTTGGTCGGCTATGTGTATAGACGAAATGAATACGCCACTGGTGATCCATGGCAGGAAGAAGAGTCTTGAAAACTCTGGGTACCGGAGGAAATGACACAACATCTGATCTTCCGCGCACATGACCATCCTTTAAGTGCCCACGGAGGTTACGGTCGAACACTACGGCGACTGAAAAAATACTTCTTTTGGCCTAAAATGGCATCTCAGGTCAAAGATTACGTGAGCGCCTGTGAGACCTGTAAAGGCACCAAAGCGCCCAACCAGCCTCTTCGACCTCCTACGGGTCAACTCAACGTCCCAGAACGCGTATTCCAGCGTCTATACATCGATCTACTCGGTCCATATCCTCGGTCTTCCATGGGACACATCGGAGCTATAGTCGTTCTAGATCAGCTCTCAAAGTTCCCAATGGTGGAACCTAGCCGTAAATTCACAACTCCATCGATCGTGAAATTCTTAGAGAACCGGGTATTCCATGTGTTCGGTGTTCCAGAGAGTGTGTACTCAGATAATGGAGTACAGTTCCGGTCTCGGCAGTTTAAGAGCCTACTTGAGCAGTATGGCGTTGAACACCAACTGACGCCCATATACTCTCCTCAGTCCAACGCATCAGAACGGTTGAACCGCACCCTATTGGCCGCGATCCGTTCTTACGTCCACCCATCTCAAAAGGATTGGGATCGGCGATTGTCTACCATCACATGCGCCCTGCGATCCTCGTATCATTCCGTCACCGGTGTCGCCCCTTACTTTGCCGCCTTTGGACAGCACATGATTTGCCACGGTAAATCATACCGGCTGTTACGGCAATTAAAGTGTTTGGGAGACCCCGTCGTTGCGCTGGAGCCCCACGAACGTTTAGCAGACCTCCGCCAACAAATTTGGACGGAAGATTAAGGCCGCAGGAAGTGCAAATGAAGCGCAGTACAATCTCCGGTCACGCTCTGCTAATTTCAAAGAAGGAGATGAAGTTTTCCGGCGAAATTTCCGCCAAAGTGACGCCGCGGGGCATTACAACGCCAAGCTGGACAGGCGATTCTTGAAAAGCCGCATAAAGAAGGTAATGGGACCTAACCGTTACCTGATAACGGATCCAACGGGAAAAGAAGTGGGGATATACCACGCGAAGGACCTGCGCCGATAAATAATTGGGCACGTCTGTTTGTCCATCCGCATATATTTTCATAAAACGCACAAGGTTGTATACTTCCGGCCAAACAAAACATAAGTCGGTCTGTCCGTCTGTCAATTGTGTTTTTCTGTTAGTGTCCGTCATCTCTAGTTCCGACGCCGAAGCCAACCCATGATACACAGAAAGATCCTTCAGCTCCTTTTCCGCAATCCTCATTGCCTTGGGATCGCGAGAAAATTAGCTGCCCTGTAGTAATTGAGAAGGGAGTACTCATCCCGAAAATAATGCGTGAACGTGCGAAAGCTGGAAAATGTGTTGATGAAGTAAAAGCGTTCGAGTCCTGCTGCATATGACGAAATATAAGCATTTGCTAGTGCCGCAGTTGGGTGACAGCTACCGGAAGCTTGTCCATAGTAGGCCGACTAATACATATGCAAATTGCTACCATATGGCTTGTATCTATCGTCAGTTTTGGCAAGAACCCTGTTCTGAACGCTATAGAATCTACTGCTTCTCAAACCATGCATCAAGCACTTCCCATAAGACCAAGCTTCCAGTGCCACCTTTCTATTACCAAAAATCATTAAAAATGAAAGAAGTTGCCATAACCTTATCTGTGCTCATAAATATTTATTTCTTCTTTGAGTGCCACTATCAATCAGTTGTCTGATACACTTGGAATCGCTAAACCAATAATTTACATGTGTATAAATTGTGTGATGTTCGTATATTCGTTGGCAGTGTACATCTATGTTTTAATAGAATGACTAAAGTAGGAGCAATTTTTAAATTTTTTATCTTATTCAAAATATACAGTAACTAAATTTTGGTATTAACATCGCTTAGTTTAAAAAGAACTACTAAAAATCGCAATTTTAATTCATTTCCACACATAGATGTCACGATTGAACGAAACTTTTCGCCGATTCTCCACTACTGTTTCGTTGCTTGATTGGTCGTCTCCGCCATTTTCATCTTATCAGTAAACCGCATGAAAATCGCGCAGTTCAAGTGGTTAAAATTTGGTAAAATTTTGCGATTTCCACGGTTTAATTTTACGACGGCAAACTACTGAGTTGTGTGGCGGTGATTTTGTCGCCATTAGTGCCCACCACACCGCGTAATTACTTCGTTCTGTGCGTGAAGTTTTTCTGTCATTGAGCGGCTCGACCGCAGTTTTTCTCGCCGTGTTTGCGATGTTTCGGCAATCGACGACTTAACACATTTTTAAGGGGCGGCCTCCGACACTTCTGGTGCCACATCTGGATTTCTATATCCACCCGCTTTTATAGCAACGTTGAAGCAGTTCAAACCGCCAAAAATACAACATTGCCGGACTAGTTTTAATTCATTTAGAAGCCGCCTCAACTTTTGTATCGGCGGACGTCTTTTGAGTAATCCGTCATCCGTGGTAGTGGTGATCATTCCAGTCAAATTTGGAGTCGACTTGGAGATCAGCGAGAAGACGGACGAAAAAAATAAATTTCTATGGTCAAAATGATGTTCACGCTTAAGGCAAAAAGTGTTCGCAGCAACCAGCAAGGAGGGAAATGCTAACGTGATTATGCGCAGCTACGACGACGCGTTGCGACAACCTCGGCATTTCGTGGAGTTAGGAGTGGTGTTTAGTTGTTTATCAGTTGGGAAGTAACTTGTGGAAAAATTAGAATTCTTCCTTGTTTTCGGCTTAAAATTTTTTTTAAAAAAAACGGGTGTTTGAAAGTAAGAGGTATCGTTTGTTGTTCTGGTGATGATTGCGTTGATTCGTGATAATCGCTTAAATTGATCCGTCGGATTGGAAAAAAAAAAAAATTTGTTTTTGTCGGACTAAAATTATTTGAGCTTCTTGCCAAGAGTGTTTGGCATGAGATATTTTGCATGCATGCTGAAATCAGTACCGATTCCCAAAGTCACAACAAACAGCGTAAGGGTAGCTGAGATGCGGTCAGGCATAAACTTATCTTAGGCGCTTGGAAGTTTCGTTTGGTTTATAATTGAAAAACTAGTGTAGCGTGGAGGTTTCGCAGATTCGTGATACGAAACAAGTTACCTGAAAAGGTATTCTAGTTGAAGAGACATTGTGAATAGTAAATCGGACTTTCGAACGTGTGTTCTTACGACAGAAGAGGAGGATTGATGTGAAAATCGGTAGTGACTTTGACATTTAAAGTGAAACTTCTTAAATTCGATTCACTGCTGAACTTTTTCCAAGTGTTCGAAACCTTTATTGAAGCGCTTGCAAATTTTCATTCTTCCAAATGGAAAATTAGTAAAGTTAATGCTAATTTAAGGTTATGTATTCATCGAGCGGAGACGCTTTGAAGGAAAGTCGATATTTCGCTATTGAAATTAAAACTCATAAAAGAGTATGTCTGATAAAGTGTTCGATTCATCGTTGGTCAATGGTGTAGCTATTCTCCTATCATTCTACGTTGGCTACAAATATGGTCTTTCTGTATTGCAAAAGAAATTAGATGACGCCGGCCAGTCGTCGGAGTCGCACACTTCAAATAAGTTTACATTTTCAGATAATGGAGACTATAAAATGATATTGGTGGAAGAAGACACCTGCACCCATCGAGCGCTCGACGGAACATGCGGTGAGTCCCTTTTTGGTTGCCTAATTTTTCTATTTATAATATATACAAGAAATATTTATTGAAAATGTTTAATTTAGACGCGAATGCATCCTTCCTATCTACATATTTCTACTAACCCTCTTGATAAGAATCACGCATACACTAAACCATATAGTTGTAACATTTGGAGAAAGACCCATACAAAGAAGTTTAAAATTAATAATGAAACGACTGTTAATTGGAAAACCATTTATTAAAATATCCGAATAATGTAAAAGAACGTTTCAACCTATATCCAATCTGTTTTCCTGTTTTCTACTTTGATTAAGAAATGATTTTTAAGTTTAACATTTGCACACTTGCCTAGCTGAAAAGAACTGAATTTGTCAACAAAAGTGGCTATGAATTGTCCTGTTCGGTAGTTGAGCATTCGCGACGCATGAATATTTGTATTTAGCCTAGTGTTTGGACAATTTTTTTTTCAATTTTTTTTGCATCCTCAACTGTTATTTTTTTTTGTAACTTGTATCATCCACAAGATAATGTAATCTCTAATTCAACTTCATCTAGTGTAAGGGGAATCCTTTCCTCTTTGCGGTTTGGTTGGTTTGTTTATTTTTTTTTTAACGTGAGACCGTTCTTACGGAAAGTTCCATTTTTCTTCACCTTTATTTTTCCCCCTTCACCTTGAGTTTACTATTAATCCTTTCGCTCAATGTTTTGTTTAAATGAAATGTCTTACATTAGTAAAAAGTCAAAGTATAAAAGTGAACAGCACCTTCCCGTAATTGTAATTAATATATGTAATTCTGACTAAGGTAAAATTTAAATAATTGTACACAGTCCTCCTGGTAAGCGCATCTAATGTAAAACGTATTTATTAATGAAAGAACTGGATGGAAATAACAAAGAGTAAAATAGAAAATAGTTGTTCAAAATAATGTAATGTTAAAAATAATTACAAGAAAATAGTGTATTCGATTTTTGCTGATAATTTTTACATACGATCTACTAAAATAATAATAAAAATGCAGGAGTGAATTTGAAAATCGGTCTTTCCCTTCCGTTCTATCTAACCGGGTATAGGACCCGGTACGGTGGCAGGCTTCAACCCCAAAACATGAGCCAGCCACCGGGTAACTAATAATCCTTTCTGTTTCAGGTGACATCATGGGTTGAGTGGCCCAAGCAGAGTGCCTTTTTATGGCATAGATTTATGCAATTCAATTGTATAATTCTATGACATAAATTGGTCACCGGGGTACTCCCCTTCTGATGGGAAGGTTCATACAATTCAAGTTGTATGAGTTTTCCACTCAGAAGAGGAATACCTGGCCACTTCAACAAGTTATCAATGGATTTATTCCGGTTGGGTGGGTATGAAGGGGCTCCACCACCACCCGGTTGCTCCTCTTTCATTTGTGGGCCATGAACTTCGTTGGGTAACGACGAGGTCACCCCAAGTTTGCCTTTCTTCTCAGGTTTCACTTGTTCTTGTAACAAGTATATCTCCTTCGGTGAGGTTATCTACAACTTTGCGACTTTGGTCGCCTTTTTTGACCTGAAAGCAATTCGTGAATGCGAAATTTTTTTGTAGTGGGTCCTCGTGCCGGGGAAACGAACCCGCCCCACGACACCGCAATGCTAGCCTGCCAGCGCATTCACGCGTCTCCGGATGAGGGCATTCTCGGCAGAAACCGACACCTTCCTCTGCCGAGGCAGCAGAACATCGCTGCAGTCCTTTACGGACATTATGAACATCCCAATGCACTACAAAAGGATGTTCGTCATGCGTAAGGTAGTCGAGAGAAATTAGGTGCTCAGTTGAAAAATTTATTGTTTTTATTGATAACGAATTTTGCGGAATATTCAAATTATCTATTGATAACGTAAAATGGTCAAATGTAATTAGCTGTTGAGTATAAAGATTTATTGCTTGAATTGATAGCAATGAATTTCGAGCAAAATTCAAATTGTGGACTGATAAGTGATTAGATTAAGGAAAAATAAATCAATATCATAAAATAGAAGTCAAAGCATTGAATCTAAAGTGCGTCAAATTTCTGGTATAGAGGATACTGGATACATTGAATAGCCGGGAAAAAAGTCCCAGCACAAATATTTGGAGGCCTTAGGTATAGGCTCATCTGATATTGTTTTGAATTAATTTTACCGTATTTTCCCACCATTTCAAAGTGCACAGGTTGTTAAGCGTTGGTAATGTTGTGGTGTTGCACCGTGGTCGAACCGCACCTCTTATCTTGTGCCAATTATTCTATGACATGGCGAATGGAGACCGTGCCATCAAAAACTTCAAAACTTGGCTTAAGCCTTGGAGAGTGTAGTCCCTAATTCCACGAAAGATCCGTCAGCTAGAAAACAAGAGACGATGACTAGAAGCCGCATAAGAGATGTTTGAAAAGGAGGATATCAGCATCCGATCCCTACTGGAAGTCACTCCCTGGCATGAATAGTTCAGGAATCGAATTCACGAGACCAACAAGACTAATACCTTTGCTTCCACCAGCAATTCCACGACCAAATGCTTGCCAAAATGCAACGAGGTTGGCAACAACTGGATGAAAATTCACAGGTGAATCTTTGGGTTGCACGAAGATCATGAAGCGCATGGTTTTAGTTTGCAGCAGCACATTGAGTTGGAAGGAACTGGGTAGTCTAATTGGAGTCAAAATTGAAGGAGCTCAACGTCTCCCAGTTTGCCAATACCAAAGATAACACTCTCTTCTTTTGATGAAAATTATTTGCATTGGTGACTGTTCCACGATCTATTCCTACTATTATAAAAAATAAACGGCAATGATATAAAAAATATCTTAAACGATACCAACCACTCTTGAGGATTGTGGTTGTCAATTGCACCTTACCTTAGAAGCACCTGAAAGATTCTTCTCAATGGAGAAAAGTCAAAGATTTGAATTTGATTTTTCCTTAAAATGTTATAATTCTTATACTTATCATAAACACAATTACAGGGTTAATGTATTCGAAATGGTATGACGCCTCCCAATGGGTAATGGTCTGGGTAGGATCTTCCCCCTTCAATGTTCAGCTATGTTGCCTTGACACTGCAAGGGATCGCACAAGAGGAAGTGATGGTACCACCAAATAAACGTAGAGCAGACTTTAAAGCCACTTCTCCCGAATTACTGGATAGAGTTACAGGCAAGGGCGGTAAATCCCCCGTTGCTTCTTGCGACGCTTTTTCTGGAGGGCCCACACTTGGTCGCGGAAACGGGCCGGTGTGATGCTGACCCGAGCTAAACGCAGCAGCTCCCCTAGTTGATGCCACAATTTTGTCTGCTGACCCGATCTTTGGGCATACCAGTGGCTTCATCTACTACTCGCTCTTTAATGCCTCTTTTTTGATTAGGTCTATTTACGCACCCGCGTCGGTAATGAATTGAGTCTCTGTGTTTTTGCTTATATCTAGTGGTAAAGCGGCTGTTATTAAGTTGAATTCAGTGGTTTGTTCTTTAGCAAGCTTTGGTTTATGTTCAGGTCTGCCATTAACTGGTACCCTCTTGCTAGTTGCCTCTTCAATGCCTATTATTGTTGAGCTGATGATTTTTGACTACACAGTCCCCCGTTCCCCTGAGCTCTTTATACCCATCTTCTTTTCTTGAAGCGATCATCTCCCGTGTTTATTCTTCTTCCGCAGAACTCGTACATCAATTGGAAGTGGTATACCCTGGGACTATCGGATGTATTGTATGGGGGGTTTTCCTTCAGTCTCGCTAGTCGTACCCATACTCTTTGTAGGTAGCGTAACATGGAGTATTTTTGCGACCGAGAAACTCAAAGTAGGTGTGTCCCCTTTCGTTGCAGAAACTGCACGTTACTGTTTTAGCTAGATTGGATGTTTTGCTTTGCGTGTTCATATTGAGCAGCGGGACTATTTGATGCTGCTGACCACCAGGGTTTAAGACTTGTGGATGTGGTGTAATATTGGGCATGAGGACTTTCTGGTATTGCTGACCACCAGGATTTATGAGTTATGAGTGTAGTGTATGAAAGTTACTTAAGGGGTTGTTGATTGACACGGCTTGTGTTGGAACTAATGCATTGTTCTGACCTAACAGTGGTTGAAAATTTTGGTTTAATGGAGCCGTACCAATGAACTTGTGTGTTAACTGATGGTAAGGCTGTTGGAGGTGGAGTTGCGTAAGTGATGCTTCCTGTTGCAGCTTCTTCATGTCCAAGCCTTTTGCTATTAGGTCCTCAAAGGTTTTTGTTTCTTGTGCTAGCAGATATTGGCAAAGGCATGGGTTGGTGACTCCTCTTTTGAAAACGCTTTTGGCTAAATCCTCCAACTGCTCGTTCGCAAACTTGCATGATATCTCAAAGTAGGATTGTGTGGCTGCTTCTTGACAGCGCCTAATTATCTGTCTCAAACGTGATCTGTAAGTGAGGAGTGATTCTGTTGGGGTCTATTTTAACTGTGGGCAAACTATTTATTAGTTCTTGGTAAGTTTTTCTTGGTAGATATACCCTTGAGAGTAGCTCCTCCGCGGCTTTTATGTTACCGGGTGTGTTAGAGGAGATAAGTTGGTATGCTTCACTCCGGAGTCGGGTTGACTACGCATTCCTGGGTGTCTAAGACTGCCAGACTTGTTTACTGCAACCTTTCAATCTTTGTAGGGCTTGCACTATCGATGTACTGGGGGCGCCGGAGAACAGTATGATCATTTGTGGCATTAATTTGGGTACTTTTGCGTAATTGGCCATTATGTTTATTTTTTGGTCTGAGTCTTCCCTGAGTATAATGAGAGAGTGAGACGCGTTCAGTAAATTATTCTAAGATGCACTGTTACCCAAAGTTAGTTCCTAGTCTTGGGGATTTATTAATGAGAGGGCGAGATTGTTCGTCCGGTCCAATAAGAATACAACAAAAACTTTAATTTCTTCCTTAAACAATTTCATTAGTTTTTTGAATTCCTCAAAACGCTTTAAACGGTGTTGATGAGCCCATTTAATAGCATCGGTATATAAAAGTGCTTTTTTGACATGGGGTGGGTAAGAGCCACGTTGTGCCTTAAAGTCTTGAGATGTAGTCAAGTTACTTGTTGATGAGTCTGTTTATCCACTCCATAAGATGATTCCTGATGAGTCCGGTTGTACTACTGCTTTTTCGCCCGTGTCCATTAATTTATCTGACATTTGAAGGCAAAACGACTATTATTCACCATTTTCTCTGGGAGAATTGGTGTTTCCAAAGGTGCCATTATTTCAGAGTGTTCAAGAGTTGTGTCGAATAGATGAGGGTGGGGAAGGATTCTGTTTGGTGTTCAAGAATATCTCAAAAATTCTGAATAACACAACCTAGTTGTATCTCACTTAGAATCACAAACAGGCTGCGCCAATGTTATAAACAATTATCGGGAGCCTATGATTACTGGCTGCGCCAATGTTATAAAAAATATCTTAAATGCTACCACTCTGATAATTGTGGCTATTAATCACACCTTTCTATATAAATACCTGAAAGGTTCTTCCCAATAGAGAAAAGGAAAAGATCTGAGCTTGATTTTGCCTTAAAGCGTTATAATTCTTATATTAATTATAAACACAACTACAGAGTTAATGTATTCGAAATGGTGTAGTTGTAGATTTGTCGCTCTTTCTGAGCTGTGGGCCGTTAGTTTTGCTGCTGTCGAGTCCTATACTTTTCCAAAGTAATGGGCCGGGGGGCCGATATAGTTTCTGCAGCGAGAACGACGTCTAAGGAGGCCTGATGGTTCTTTTCGTGGAACTGTCGCTCAGCGGGCTTCTGGGAGAGGTGGGATAACGTAGGATGCCTTAAACTGCTCCTTTGTTCCTCTCGGGTGGTTTATATTGATTCACGTTTCAGAAAAAAACAAAACCTTGCATTTAGGCATACAACTTGATCTCTGTAAGCGTTTAGTGGACTCTGGTTAGTAATTCTACGGAGGAAGAAAATCAAATTGAAGAAAATGCAAGCTCAGCATTTCACCCGATTGAACTATTGAACTGTGTTTAATGAAGAAAATTGATTTGAAGAAGATGCAATTTCAGCATTTCACCTAATAATTCAATTAGGTTGAATGAACAAAATTAAATTAAAGAAGCTCAGCATTTCACCTGATTGAATGCAAGCTCATCATTTTAACTAGCATAGAGTACTGAACTCTGTTCATAAAAGAAAATTGATTGACGAAAACACACGATCAGCAGAAATGAAAGGTGGAGTTTTGACCGATTGGGGAAAAGATCCATAGCCCTGATCGACAGCGTCAGCACTTTACGTGTATAAAAATCACAAGTGTTGGAGAAATCCCTCACTTTGTTTTTCCAGTAAGCAAAAACGTAAGTTGGCACCTCAGCTTTAGCCTGGCCGCATTCAACCTCACTTAAATAGGTTTTCCTGGCTTGCGCCTAGCCCTTTTCCTGTGTTGCTGCATTCTATCAATACTTCGCTTCCTAGGCTTATGTCTGGTCATCAAATAGGACTCTTTAGCTTACGCGTGGTCCTTGGCATCCTCTCGTTGCATCGGCTCCTCGGCACTTTTCAGGCTTAGTCATCTTGGTAACTAATCAGTTTATTCGCAGGCTCCTGTCAGCTCAAGGAGAAAAAAGGACTAGTCCGAGGCTTCTTACGCTGTCCTGTCCCACTAAGAAGCCCGCCAAGCTACAGTTTCACCGCCAAGAACCATCAGGCCCCCTTGAAGTCGTTCTCGCTGCGGAACACCTTTCGGCTCCTCGGCCCATTGCGTTGGAAGAGTATAGAGCTCGACAGTAGCAAAAACCACGGCCCACAGCAAAGTAGGAGCAAAAACCTCCGCAATAACCCTCAAAGCCACGCAGAGAAGGTTATTAGATAAAACTGCGGCACCAACTGGGGGAGCTACTGCATTTAGTTCGGGTCAGCGTCACAACAGAGGAGAAAGCCCGTTTCTGTGGCAAAGTGCGGACCCTTCAGAAACCGCGTCATAAGAAGCAACGAGAGAAGCATCGCTCACGCTACACAGATTGACACTAGTTAGGAGACCTCACATCATTTTGAATACATTAACTCTGTAGTTGTGTTTATAATTAATATAAGAATTATAACGTTTTAAGGAAAATTCAAACTCTGGCCTTTTCCTTTTCTCCATTGGGAAGAACCTTTTAAATGTTTCTATGAAAAAGTACAATTGACAGCCACAATTATCAGAGTGATATCATTTAAGATATTTTTTATAACATTGGCACAGCCAATAAACACAGGGTCCCGTTAACTGTTTATAACCCAACAAATGATTCCGAGTGCCAGAAACTAAGGTACCTCAAGGCCAACGTCCCTGGAGAGGTTGAGTTATTGGTCTGGAATTTTATATTGTTGAATGTCAGCTACGATGCCATTTGGAGGACTTTGAGCAAACAATTCAATAATCGACGACTGCAGGTATCGGCACTCATCAATGAATTGATGAATTAGCCATCACAGGTGGTTGGAAAGGCATCAGTGGCAGTAACAAAGATGACATGACACCACGCAGGAGTGCCTCAGAGTCCTGGAAAGCCTGCAAATGTCCACAAGTTACTGCTGCCACATTTGCTAGTCTGGGAGTTGGACCCAGCAACGCACACACTCTATAAGCAATTGTTGTCCATCCCGGATGAGTTACCATCTTTGAAGGGCTTATTTGACGTTTTAGAAGTATCTTTCCAGGTTCTCGAGACCCTCACTCGCAAAATAAAGTAGCGGGACACCAACCGTAAGAAAGCTGCCAAATCAGTGCTTGAGGTGTAAGCAGGATCATCCGTTTTACTATTGCCCAAAATTCCTCACGATCTACGCCTCAAATAGACTAAGTTTCGTACATTCGAAGTAATTATGTATTAATTGCCTCCTAGAAGGGCATCAAGCTGCAGTTAGGAGTTATAAGGAATCTTTCAAGAACCAAATCACGCTATTGCATCTCACTAGTGGCAACAAGCCCAAGCAGACCACTACAACGAGCACAATAACATGGAAACAAAATTCAAGCCCATAGTCCGAACCCCCATTTCTCACTTTAGAGCTAAGGGATACTTTTGCGCACAGCTGTCGTCAGGCTAGTTGGCAGCAGTAGGAAGTTGAATGATTGTAAAGTTACGCTAGATGTGGGCTCACAATTTAACTTAGTGACCGAATGAATCATCAAAAAAATGGGTCTATAGTCAACATCACATCTTACACTCATTGAAAAGGTAGACGGTAGCACTGAAAAAGCACACTATAGGGCAACTCTTGGCCTAAGGTCCACGTTGACTAAAAATACCACGCTATTGGAGACCTGCATTATGGAAAAGATAATATCCCCTCAACTTTCTCAGCATTTGAACATATCAGGATAGCATATTTTCAAAAATATTGTTGAATTTTGCCTCTCTTTTCTTTCTGCAATAATTTCTTTCCCATCTTTAAATCAATTAAACTCTAAAATTTAAAGGTCAGACTTATGCAATTAATTGTATTTGATTTGTAGCAAAGTTATACCGTTCATTTCATTTTGTTTGCAACATTGCCATTGCAGAACCAAGTGACTCGTACGTTCAGGTGTCCAGTCCCATATTCACGAGGAAAGGCCCTCGTGAAAATCATTGGTGATCCCGAGGTGATCTATACCGTGAACCACGTCACACCCGCATAATTCCAAACTTATACGTTTGCAGTGAGTTGAACTCAAATCGAAGGCAATCGTGAAACCGGAAGATCTACAGGAGGTAGCCGGTCACCAGGATCAATTGGGACAAGAAATACAAGTCGCCCTGGTTCGATTGAATAAGGGTCCCTAGGGGTATGAAACTCAAAGTCCGGATTTGGAGAAGGCGTCTAGGAAGTTGGGGATGAAATTCTTAAGGTAGCATTGCCCGCGGACGATCCTTGCGTACAAAAGGATTTTGACTCATCGATCGCTGCAATCTACACAAGAGTTGAGGGA
Source organism: Odontomyia ornata (assembly GCA_963969285.1). Classification (NCBI taxonomy): domain Eukaryota; kingdom Metazoa; phylum Arthropoda; class Insecta; order Diptera; family Stratiomyidae; genus Odontomyia; species Odontomyia ornata. Next base: position 259,760,653 of record OZ017738.1, on the reverse strand, counting down.
CCCATCGAGGTCTCTAACGAATAAAAGCCACCAGTTTCCACCTTACAACAAGTCAATAAGCCCAGAGTATCTGCAAGTATCAACAACACATCCTCGGCCTAGAACGGGGATGGGTCTCGCTGCATGCTGCGTAAGCAAAGTGCCTTAATGGAGGGGGTGCAGCAGTTTGTCACCAATTTGAAGGTGAAAGCAGGTGATATCCAATCAAAATCTTACTACTTACTTATTATTCACATGATGGAAGAATATGGAGCCAAATTGTCGCAGGGAATGATCGAATTCTGAAATACGCAGAATCTTCCGGTGTAATCAGTTAGGATATCGCACAATACCACTCTCTAAAGAAGAAATTGTCACACCATTTCATCCCAATGCAGCAACAAACCCAACAAGGAATAGCAATGTGCGGTATGTTCACCGGTACAACAAGCTAATTGGGCAATCACATCGAGATAGAGTGAATACCGTCAGAAAACTTGACTTATGTACTTACTGTGTGAAGACTGGAAACTTCGCCTGACAGTGCTCCTCCGGTACCTGCAGACAATGCGACCAACAACATCATACCCTCCTCCATGCGGAGGGATCAAAAACGTAGAAACTAATGCTGGTCACTCCAAGGATACCAGCATCATCCATCCAATGTGCTACTAACCTTCCAATTAGCATCACCCCAGATACCAGGAATCCCATGGAGAGCTGCATCGTTCTGGATATCGTCCACCTTAAGGTCCAAGCAGACAATGGTTCTGAAGCGGAATGTCGAGCAGTCAACTTTATCACAAAATGACTAGCCACCAGGCTTTGGCTAGTCACTACCGAGCAAGCACTTTATATAGAGGGCATTAGTTATGGAAAATAGAACACCTACCTGAAGAACATAATACGTATAAGCTACAGCATGACAAACATTGGTTTACTTGCTGCCTGAAATAGTAAAGCATCAGCCCAGTAGATAAATGCACGTTTCATTATAGCCAGTTTCTAACAATGTAAAGTTGGCTGATCTAACCGTCAACTAGCCGGGATCAATCGACTTCCTCATCGGAGCAGAAAATTTCTTCCAACGGCTATGAATAGGCCAGATCCAATTAGGAGAAAGCTTACCCCCCTTACAGAATACCGTATTCGGTGGGGTGGTCTGCGGTACAGCAACAAATATGTCTACAGATGAGCAGGCAACCTCGGGCGTTTGTGGTGTGTGCGCCGAGGAGGTGGATCAAATTGAGAATCAGGTGAAAGAGTTCTGGTGGTTAAATAACGTGACACCCATCATCCCTCTTACTATTCAAGAGAAGAAGTGTGAAGAGTTTTTCTCAAGAACCACCATACGCCATTTTTGCAGGATCCCAACTCGCCTGGTGAATCCAAGGACATAGCTTTTTAGCGATTCCTATCACTTGAGCGCAAACTCGCGAAGAACGATTCTCTATAACGTCAATATGTGAAAGTCATGCATGAACATCTCAAGCTTGGGTATATGAAGGCAATGGATGATCAGGATCTACAACGACCGTACTATTTTCTGCCTTTTAACTGCGTTGTAAGGCCCGACAACACCACCACTATATTAAGAGCTAAAACCTCTACGAATATTTTCTTGAACTCTGTGCTTCACAATGGACCGGCGCTTCAACAAGACGTTTTTTTAATTGATCGTGTGGTTCCAATTGCCTAAATTCGTTTTCACGGCGGACCTAAAAAAGATGTACCATCAGGTGAGAGTTGACAAAAGAGACCACCCACATCAACAAATTATTTGCAGAGATTCACCTGAGGAAGCCTTTCAGCACTTCAAGCCCACAATCTTCACATATGTTACAATTTTCACCCCTTAGACATTAAGAATTAACGTGTCTTCCTACCACTGACAAATTGTGTATAAGCCTCAGTGAAGTCTCGAATCAGATGGCGACCAAATGAACAGTGTCGTAGGATAAAGTTCACTTGTTCGATTTCCTCAGATTCTTGAGTCCATTGACCATCCAAGCCAAGATTCTGCTTCAGTCTTTATGGGGACTGAAGTTGGATTGGGATGCAGCAACATGCATGGAAATCAATATGTGCTGGTTGCAGTTTTGCATAGAGCTCAAGCTTTTCCGTACCTTAAAGTCCGATGACATATTTTCTCCGAACGACTCCCCAATAACAGTCAGATTCACGTATTCTGCGACTCTTCGGCGAAGACTTATGGCGCCATGGTCTACGGGCGAACGCAACAAGCTGATGACTCCATCATTGTTCGGTTGTTGTATGCAAAGGCGAAGGTCGCCCCGATAGCGACGACTACATTGGCGTATGTGGAGCTTCAAGCGGCAAATTTGGCTGCCAAGCTGGTGGATCGAGTTAAATCAGATTTGGGTTGGCAAGCGGTACCCTGATAGTACTTGCGTGGCTGTGGGTGGCATCCTCTTTCTGGTGCACTTTTGTGACCAACGGTGAAGCGACTATCCAGGAATTGACCACTAACTCGCATTAGCGTTGTGTGCCTTCGGAGTAAAATGTTGCGGACATCATCAGTTGCGGACTGTCTGCGGCTCAACTGCTAAAGACACCCACATGGTTATACAGCCCGGTCTTTCTTCGCAGGCGATTAGATACATGGCCACTACAGCCATTCAAGTTCGAGATGGAAAAACGACCACGGAAGGTGGCGCTCATTATTTCGGGCCAATTGAGGACGTTTTTGCAACCAACAGTACAGCCTTATTACAATTCATTCAACCATCTATAATGGATAGTGGCGTATTTGTTGCGCTTTGCCAATACCACAGGAAACTCAACAGTACAGCCTCATTACATTTGATGGTCATTATGATTCTAAGACAATTCAGAAACGAAATCCGGGAGCTCCAGCACTGTGGATAGGTGGAAATATCTGTCACAACTTTGGCACCGCATTAAATGAAATCATACTGCTCCAAACTTTGATGTGGGGAACATGGTTTTTCTAAAGGAGAACAATACTTCTATTCTGCAATGGCCCTTCGACCGCATCGTTAACGCCATCCAGGGGAGCGATGGCATCGTACGAGTGACCGACGCGAAAACTAGTTCGGGCATACTATAACGAGCTATAACTAACATAGCACCACTTTGCATCGAGCCAACAAAGGAGGACGACAAGAACCCCACTGACAAAGAGTCAGAGGACCTGCAGTGTGCAACCAATATCGATCTCGAGCAAGCCGGCCTCTCCAGTCAAAAGAGGCCCTGCAAAACCATTCCTAGAAGGGAAGGATTCCTTGCACTCCAACATTTTATCCGAAAGATTACCAAGGAACCACTCCATGCGCGGAAGTACTGGTGGGAAGGATTTAAGTAAGGTTAGGATAAAAGATGTAAATCATTAGCATTAAGTGATGTTAGGGATTAAGTTCTAAGCGGAAAAAGAAGAATACGTATGCAAATGCAACCTACATGAGTGTCAAACAAAACCAAGCTAGTAGTTGTCTTTCCTGTTATGGTCCTTGGAAGAAAGGATATTTTAATTGAATTCTATCCAACTGAATTGTCGTAACAACATTGAAATCAGCATATAAATTATATCGCAGTCGATAAAGTCATGGAAAAGTGTTAGCGCTTGACCTCCGGATTCCAAATCAAGATATTTGCATCATTCCAACATTTATTCAGTGTTATAAACAAATTTTAAAAAAATCGAATGGAAAATATATAGACATCAAGCTTGAAGGGACACTAACAACAATATCAAAATCCGTTTGATTCAATTCATCCATCAAAATTATCACCAAGGCTCCTTCAATCACTCGACATCGTGTTAGAGTTTGTAGCTGTTGTGCTCTGTTACGTATATCGATACTTGGATAAACTCCTGATGATCCTGACGTGACATTTGTATATGCGGCAGAGACAACCATTGATGTTGTGAAATTCAAAAGCATCACGAAGGCAATGAACCATAGAATGCAATTAAAGGATGTAAAGGGAGCCGATGATGTTATCCGGCCCATGTTACCTGAAAAACAAGATGAACATATTGTAGGACCAAACACCCATGCTAAAGCTTGCGATGAGATATACTTACGTGATGCTCGGGCTGATCGCCCAACACATCCCTGCGCGGACGCAATTACGGTGGACACAATCACTCGCGACTCACGGACTAACAAGTATTTAACACGACTGAAATTTGAATCAAAACAATCGGTAAGGTTGTTACTGATAATACAGTACAGTGCGCGAAAGGAAGATGGCCACCAAGTAAAAAACTGGGTTTGCGCCTGAGATAAACGCTGCAAGGTTGAGCAGCCGTGATGAATGTTGCGGCCTTGAACTTGGGTTCTTCAACTCAAGTAAAAGAGCCGTTGAGCCAAGTCAATAAAAGAGCCAGCGACCATGGAAACTGTCTCTTTTTCGCACGGATTTCTGGCCAACGAAGGACGACCATCAAACCAACAGGCAGCGTACAACTTATTCCCAAGAAGAGGGCACTAATTTCGCATACATCTGGGATTCATCAACGCATTAGGAGAAGAGGAAAAGATAAACTGCACGAGACAACAGAAGTTTGGAATTAGAACAGAAGATTGAGCGGAAAGCGAGGACTTCGTTAATCGGCAGGGCCCCCAACGTAGAGTAAGTGTTGAGCTTCCATAAATTCCTTTTTCTTATTATCAATTTTGTATTAAATTTGCTGTGAAATAATAATATTTGCGTTAATTACTTGCGGTAGAGTTGATTTTGTTTTATATAAAATTTTGTGTCGTGACAGTGTAACAGCAGTGTTTTTGCGCGTGGAGCGCGCAGTGTTGACCAAAAGCTTAGCTCGGTCCAGAGTGTGCAAGGATCCTTCCGTCTAGGACCTCAAGCTGCGATAGGTCCCCTCAGGGTTCTTTTTTTGTGTTTTTTTAGGCAGTGATTTTCCTTGTGGAAGTTAGTAGTAGTAGGAGGACCATTCCGGGGAGCCACAAGCTCGCCAAGTGGCTCCTGGGGTCAATTTTAGGGTTGGAGAGTGGTGCTACCTACCCCGTCTCCAAGGGCTAGTCGGGACCCCAAGGCCCCAACCGGAATCGTTTATGCGGCGTAGTGCCCAGCATCAATTTTAACGTGACATTTTGGCGCCCAACGTTCATTGGGGTAAAGTACTCGTGAGTCGAGTAAAGTAAAGTTATCCTAAAAGTACTTAATCAGTGCCAGAAAGAAGTGAAGTGATAGTGTCTTATTACGGGAGTGTGATATTTTCACTAGCAACTTAGTGAAACAAGGGAAGTGATAGTGGCTTATTGCGGGAGTGTGATATTTTTAGACTTGGTGAATAAGCACAAGTGTTGAAATTATAAGGGAGTGAAATTCTCCCAAAAATTGGTGTAATTGCTTAGCTACTAGCGATTTATTTCAGCAAATGGCTCCAATCAATTGCCTCAGGCCTAGGAGAGAGGATAGAAAACAAGAAAAAAAGGAAAACGACCGAGAGGAGTGTGTAAAATAATAATTTGAAGTGTATACCGAGGAAGGAACAGTGGAAATAAGTTGTACTTTTTTAGAATTAACTTAAAACAGCGAATTTTGTAGTTTTATTTGATAGAGTTAAGTTAAGTTTTATTAAAGGGAATAGTACACAATAAAATGTCTCGTACTACAAAAATTTTGGTTGATGCGTTGTCCAAGAACGAATTGACGAATGAGCTCTGCATACAAGACCAATCACCGGGAACAGCCGATGAAATGAGGAGGAATTACGGGAATCATTACGGGCAGAGATAGATACAAGTATGGTGGAAACCAAACACTATCCATACACGCCTAGCGAAGATCTTGAGGCCGTTCGCAGCAAGATATTGGCAATTTGATGACGGATGGAGAAGTTTGAAGGCGATACAGATAGCAGCGACTTCTTGAAAATCAAAACTAAAATTGAATTGGACTTAGACGCATAACTAACATTGAGGCGGAGGAAGTCGACCAGGAGAAGGAGTCAAGCAAGCTTAGGGGTGAGCTTATGATGGTCCTGGGAGAACTGCTATTGAAAGCAGAGGGTGATGACGGAGAAGGAAAGGAGGTGGAAATTGCTGACGATATAACCCTGCTAGTGGTAGGAGAATGGCTAAACCTGGTATACCAATAACTTTGGATGGGGGAGCAAAAATTGGAGAGATAAGGGAAGAAAAAAGGATGAAAAGGAGTCACAAAGAAGAGGAACGGTCTCCAGAAACTCCAGGAAGGCCAGCTAGATTTACATTACCAGAGTTTTCCACTCCCGTAGCAGAACAGGTGGTGCGGAAATTGCCGGATGTCTCCAAATGTGGAGTGGCTAAAGGAGTCAGCAAATCTCAGCTGTTTAGAATGGCAGCTGAGTTATTTGAAGGGACAGCCTTGGTTTAGTTTCGCTCAGCTCGAGAACGCGTGACCGGTTGGGATAAATTGTGCCGCAAATTACGGAAGTATTTTTTGCCTCCAAATTATGATGATCTCTTGTGGGAGGAGATTCGCCACCGAGCGCAAGGCAAACACGAGTCGATCGGGGTTTACGTTGCGATAATGGATAGGCTTTTTTGGTGGCTGACGGAACACAGGGGTTCACGGGGATTTTGATGGACTTGCGGTAGTCGAGAACATTTCGTCCGAGAATGCAAAAAAGGTCGACGCTGTTATGGGTATGAGAAGCAAAGAGTCATACAAACTAGCTGCCCAACTTGTACTCCTCCTCGAACAACACCAAAAAGAGAACAACCTACACTGAATCCGTCGCGATATGGAAACCGTGCTCATTGGGCGGAGGAGAGAGCACGGGGATAAAGATTGAATCCGCCGTCCGAGAGGGAATATTGAGCTATGCACTGGGAAGGGTACCGGATGACAACCAACCACATTTAAGAGTGCAAATTCTCGAAGTACCATTGTTGGGCCTAGTCGACTCGGGAGCGACACACTCAATCCTGGGCGGGGAAACCTGGGAGAGGCTAAAGGCTCGTGGCATGGAAGTGAACCCAGCGGAACAAGTCTCAATAAAAATGGCCAATAACGCCAGGGCGAAGATAGAAGGGGAAGTTTGGGTGCCCCTCACTGTCAAAGGCCACACGCAGTGGATGCCGATGCTGGTAGTGCCAGCCGTGAACCAGCCCATTATACTGGGGTAGACTCCTTACGGTTATATGGCATTGTGTTGAATCTTAAGTGTGAGTCGTGGAGGTTTGCCGTTACAGCTACCCTGGAGGCGCTGCAAGCGAGATCTCGGCTGACAAAACCAGAGGCGGGGAAACTTTAGAGGCTGATAGAGGAGGAGTTCGAGCTGATGGGGAAGGCCTTGGTTGCACAAGCGGGGTACAGCACGAGGTTAAAACCAACTCTCCACCTATAAAGTAACAATACTATCCCGTTTCACCTGCCGTCCAACAGAACATCAATGCTGAGCTGGACGAAATGCTCAAGTTAGGAGTCGTTGAACTTACCTCTAGTGCTTGGTCATCCCCGATCTTACTAGTCAAAAAGAAAGATGGGAAATACCGTTTCTGCGTTGATTATCGAAAACTAAACAAAGTATCGGAACGAGACGCTTATCCGATCCCTTATGTATCTGCTACGCTAGATAAGCTCCGAAACGCCAAATATTTGTCCACTCTAGACATCAAGCCTGCGTATTGGCAGGTTCCGATGGCCAAGAAATCAAAACCTTACACGGCATTCACTATTCCAGGGAGGGGTCTGTTTCACTTCAAACGCATGCCGTTTGGTCTTCATAATGCCCCTGCTACATGGCAACGATTGGTAGACCAAATACTGGGACTTGAGTTAGAGCCTTACGTATTCGTCTACTTGGACGATGTGATCGTGGCCACCCCAGAGTTTAGGACCCATCTGGAAGTTTTGGGAGAAGTGCTATGCCGGTTGCGTGAAGCAGGACTTCAAGAAAAATCGGAAATTTGTGTGGAGTGCCGAATGCGAGGAGGCGTTTCTGCATTGTAAAACCGAGCTATCCACAGCACCCATCCCCGCATGCCCTGATTTCACCAAGCCCTTCAAAGTTCAAACCGATGCTTCTGACACAGGGCTGGGGGCAGTGTTGAGTCAAAAGTACGCAGAGGGGGAGAAGGTAGTCTGCTACCTCAGCCGTAGCTTGACAAAGGCAGAGAAGAAGTACTCGACCACGGAAAAAGAATGCTTAGCGGTGTTGTGGGCAGTAGAAAACCTGCGCCCATATCTAGAAGGAACACAGTTCAGTGTGATCACGGCTCACCATTCGTTGGTCTGGTTAAATAACTTGAAAGATCCGAACGGATGGTTGGCGAGATGGGCTGTTCGATTCCAACAGTTTGACTTCAACGTCCTGCATAGGAAGGGCAAAGAGCATCTCGTACCAGATGCCTTATCACGGTCAGTCCCCGAGGTCGACGTCGTCCTGGCAGAGACGAACAGTGGAGATAAGTGGCTGGAAAGGATGATTTTAGACGCCACAAAACTTTCCGGATTGGAGGATGGAAAACGGACAACTGTGGAAGCACCTCACGGGCAGGTACCCAGAATTAATATTAATATTAATTAATAATAGCTGGAAATGAGTTATACCCAAGGAAGAGTGGGGAAAAGTCCTCCGACAGTGTCACGACAATCCAAAGGCGGGTCATATGGGAGCTGGCAGCGCATATGATCGTGTGCTGCAAAGGTATTTTTGGCCCAAAATGAGAGCCGATATTAAGCGATATGTCGCAAGTTGCTAGATCTGTCAGTCGACTAAAGTAGAACAAAGATGTCCGTATGGCCCAATGATCTCTAGGGAAGGCCAGGAGATGGAGCCGTGGATGATAATATCCGTTGATCTGAAAATCCTTTACCTCGTTCAACCGTAGGGAATTGCTTCGCATTAACCGTCGTGGATTACTTCAGCAAGTTCCCTCTTATCTTCCCACTCCGTCAAGCACATGGAAAAGCAATCGCGTGGATATTGGAGGAAGAAGTATTTTTATTATTTGGAGTACCAGCGGTAGTAATCTGCGACAACGGGGTACAGTTCCGCTCTAAAGAGTTGCAGAGATTGGTCACCACGTACGGTACCAAGATTCAGTATACGGCTTATTATCAGCCCCAGGGCTAGTCCCGCAGAACGGGTGAACCAAACTATCAAAAGGATGCTGAGATCGTGGCTTGGTGATAACCATAAGTTATGAGGTAAGGAAATATCAAAAATTGGTTGTGCTCGTATACTCACGAAACAATGCAGGTGACCCCGTATTTTGTAAACTTTGGACGTGAAATGATGACTTCGAGGGAAGACCTTCACCGAATAGAGGAAGAGGAGGTTCAAAATGATCCAATGTTACGAGAGAGCTTGATGGCCAAAATGCGGGAGGAAGTTAAGGAATGCATGAGAAAGGTGGTGGAGCAAAGCTCACAAAGATACAACCTTCGGAAGCGGACTCCGCCATTCCAGGTGAACGATATGGTTTGGAGACGAAACTTTGCACAGTCGGATGCTACGAACTATTTTTCCGTGAAGCTAGCACCGGAATATTTAGGACCGTTTAGAATCCAACGGAAAAGTCAGCGTCTACCTATCGGTTCGTTATTCGACTAGGAGATGGAACAGGTCTATGGCACGCTAAGGATCTGAAACCTTACGTAGCATAGCGTGTCTAAATTGGGCTCTTATAGCGACGGAAAAGTGGAAGTTCGGGGTGGCAATAAGGTACCCAGATAAGATTAAATTAAGAACTAAATCACAAGAAAAGCCTTGGAAAAGAAAATGAAAGAGTTGCCTTTGAAGAGGAATCGACGGCAAACCACTTAAGTCCTCCTGAAGTTGCGTTTTTTTTTTGTATCGTGGCGGTACGGTTCGCAGTTGTTCTGGTTGTACGCCTCCAGTTGTTTGGTCGGTTGCAAAAAGAGAGTAGAATTGGATTATTGCACCTGTGTTTCTCGTGATCGGGAGGCCGAACAGAGTTGTTGAGAAATTAATAATTGTTCCTCAAACTGTGAAAGTCACAAATAAAAATAACACGCTTTGAAAGGTCACGAATAAAACACGCACTGATCTGATTCCAAAACTGACACATTTATTCAACATTCAATTGTATTTATATTCTAAAACAACATGCTCATCAATTATGTTAACCAGAACAGAGTTCAATTATCGAGCAAAGAATGTGCTTACTGTTGCACATATGTGTACATGTTTTAAATTATTGAACGATGTTCGATGAAGACAAAAAATGCTGACTATTTGAAATATGGAGAAGCAAGCAAATTACATAGTTCAATGAATCAAGAGGTCAATGTTTTCAATAATGAATGCTTTGCTGTATAATTGATTTTATGGATAGATTACAAATTGATTATAATTCTGAACATTCTGTCCGCCAAGAACCGCTGGTTCTTCTAACAGAGGATAGTTTGTTATCTTTCGTACCATCTTGTCTTCGGATTAGCATTGTTTGTAACTGGTGGTCTCCGCAATCTCCATATTAGGACGCTGATAATGATAGATGCAACTAGGAAGGTGAGGCCAACACTTGTGCCCAGAACAATGATGTGATGTCGCGTCTGATGCCAAATGGTAGCCGAAAACTCGGATCGCAGGAGCGCTTCTTGCTGTTGGGTTTCATGAATAAATCTATCGTCTTGTTTGAGTAGTGGTTCCGTGGCAATGTAAAGATACGACAGATTCGTGTTTTTTACGGTGTCTTGCATCAATCGTATGGGTTTAATGTAGGTTGACTGCACATGTACGGTTTCCATAATTTGAGAGTTAGCGCGAATTATGGCGGTTGAACTCTTGATGCTGCAATGAGAGCCCATTTCTATTATACCCACTCCTTGGATTTTAACATCTTGTCGATGTCCACTGCATGTTATGGCGATTGATTGCTTTTTAGAGGATAAAAATAGCCAGTTGTTAGCTCGGGTTAGCTGCTTCCATAGCAAATCCTTCACGTGTAGTCTGTTGAGTGGGCATGAGATCTTATTGGTTCGCTCGAAAATCTCGTCTAAGATGCAATTAGGATGCTCGCTAATATTCTGGAGTATGCTGACAGAGCAATGACGCCTGTTGTTTGAAACTGTTTCACATTGGTCAAATTGTTTAGGGCTCAGTTCAAAATACAGTTGGTCATCGTAATTTACTCCAAAATAATACGTGGAGACGTCAGGGACTGAGTAATTTCCATCGTTTAAACTATGCGGGATGCCTGTACAATGTAGAAGCTCGAAGTTCCTTTGTTCGACTATTGGGAAGAACCCTGATATGAATATGCCGTTTTGGGTTTTTGTAATTTGTGTCCTCTGTATCTCCCTTGGTTCGATAAATAACCCCTTTCCTAACTTTGACTGTACTAGTGCCAGTGTTTTATGCATGGTGGTTGGTGAGCATATTTCTGCAAGACTTCCAATTCCTGATTGAATTTTATATAAGCCATTGTAACGATTCTGAATCTGTTCTAGCCATTCAAACGCTAATTGATATGTGGTTAAGAAATCAAGGCTGATTCGGTTCTGGTCGATGGAATTGTACCATGAGGACATTTTTGTCAATGTTTTGGACACGTGATTGAATTTCTCAATGATGGCATTTAGTTTGGTTGTCAGTGCATGTTAAGTATCGTTGACTCTAGCAGTCGTGGTTAATAGCAAATGTCCTTGATGTTGCATGGTGTCAATAAGGCGTTTCTGGTTTTCATCTAAGTTGTCGATATCTGTGTAGACTTCATCGTTCACTCCGAATATTCCTTGCAGGATGTTTCCCAGAATTCCACGCCGTGATCGATTTTGAATCCATGAGGTGATTGACTCAAAGGTACTATTGACTCCCTGATTCAGTCGCTCCACTAGCTCCTTGCATCGTGTATCCTGATGAAGTCGAACACCTTGTTCGCAAATGTACGATGTGTTCTGACGAACTTGTTGAAGATTGGAAAGGTCTTGTTTGATTTCTTCAGTTGAAATGTGAATATCCATTCGTATTTGTCCTTTCATCAAGTGTACTTGACCGATATGCTCTATGTACAGACCAGACTCAGGGTGTTTTATAGTAAAATTTGCCTTAGTTCGTGTTACGCAAACTAGAACTACCAGTAAGCAAACCATGAGTTTCGATAGAGTTGATGATTTCTTCGAAATGCCAGTTTTTCGCTCTCTAGTAGTACAGTGAGGATCGATAGTGGAGTTTTCAGATGTTTTAGGCTTCTTGTGTCCCTCATCTATTGGTAGTGGACAGATTTTTGATATGGGTCGCTTCATAGTTCTGTCACTCGTCTTTATTGTTACAACCCTCGTTAACCCATCCTCTCCGGGATGGAGAGCCAAAATTCTGCCCAGAGGCCATTGAGTAGCGGCACAATTTTCAAGTTTGACGAGCACGAGGTCATTAACCTTTATGTTTCGGTTTTCGGTAAACCACTTTGCACGTTGTTGTAGCTGCGTAAGGTATTCTAAGCTCCATCGTTGCCAAAATTGTTGTTTCAATTTCTGGACGAGTTGCCATTTCTTAGTTGGGTTATCTTGTGTATTTTCATCAGGTAATTCGAAAAGGTTTTCTCCAGTTAGGAAATGTCCAGGGGCTAAAGCGTTTAGATCGTTCGAGTCAGTGCTTATTGGTGTCAATGGTCGCGAGTTTAAGCAGGCTTCGATCTGGGCAAGCAACGTGTACATCTCTTCGACATTAAGTAAATGTGATCCTTTTACTTTCGTCAAATGCCGCTTCATTGATTTCACCGCTGCCTCCCAAATTCCTCCAAAGTGCGGACTTCCCGGTGGGATGAATTTCCAGTCACAGTTATTGATAATGAGTGTTTGTTGTGCTTCCTTAATCATCTCTTTGGTGGCTGCTTTCAGCAGTTTATTTGCTCCGACGAAGTTAGTACCATTGTCGCTTATCAATGTGTGACACATGCCCCTTCTTGTAATGAATCTTCTTATTGCCGCGATGCAAACCTTTGCCGTTAAGTCACTCACTAACTCCAAATGTACTGCCTTTGTTGAAAGACATACGAAGACGGCAATATACGCTTTTGTTGTTTTGCTGCCTCTACCACTACTCCATTAAATGGAAATGGGTCCAGCATAATCAATTCCCGTGCGAGCAAATGGCTTGCCTGGTTGAACTCGTGCATATGGTAACTGACCCATTAGCTGCTGGCTTGGCTTCGCGTTGACTTTAAAACATGTGACGCATTTTCTAGTTAATGCCTTAACTGTTGTTGCTCCGTCTATTATCCAAAATTTCGTTCGGATTGTAGCGTGAACCAGCTGTTGACCTCCATGCAACGTAAGATGATGGTAGTGTTTGATAATTAAGTTTGCTAAGTGTAACCTAGGTAAAATAATTTGATGCTTAGTGTCATAGCTCAATGCACTCTGTTGAGTCCTTCCACCTACTCTCAGCAGTCCTTCCGAATCCAAGAATGGTCGCTGCCTTATAAGGCGACTTGACTTACGCAGAGGCTTGTGATTCTCCAGTTGCTCAATTTCATCTGAGAATGCTTCTCGTTGAGCTATGCGAACGCAGATGATTTCCGCTTCCTTTAGTTCGTCGCTGGTCAAGAACGTACTACTATTTTTGGTTTTCCATCTACGACAATACGCAGTTACTCGAACTAACTTTGTAAAAGATGAGAATCTTTGGAAGATGTCGGGCGTTTGCTCAGGTGTGATGGTTTGAGCTGAGACACTCGTCAAACATGCGTCGTTGGTTCACCTTTCGATGTCAATCATAGCACTGTTGGTAAACGAATTCCCTTTTGGCCATTTACTGGGGTCTTCACTCAACCAGTCTGGCCCATTCCACCACAACTTGTCGTTATCAAGAACCTGAGGCAATGCTCCACGGGATGCGATATCTGCAGGATTTGATTTGCTACCCACATGTCGCCACTGTTTTGGCTCTGAGCTTGATTGTATCTCTCCAACTCTATTCGCTACGAAGACTTTCCATTTGGTTGCTGGTTGACGTAACCATTGCAACACAATTGTAGAGTCAGTCCAGTAGTACGGTCTGAGACAATCCCATCTATGCACTTTCAGAGTACTGTTCATAAGTTCGCATTACAAGGCTGCACCACACAGTTCGAGACGTGGTATTGATCGTACTTTCAAGGAGGCCACTTTTGATTTCGCTGTTATAAGTTTAACGAGTGATTTTCCACCATTCTCTTGAACACGCAAGTAGAAAGTTGCTGCATATGCCGATTTGGATGCATCACAAAATCCATGAACCTGGATTGACTCGATGCTGGTATAATTTAGCCAGCGGGGAATCAAAATTTCTTCGATTGCCGACATTCCTTTCCTTCAAGCCACAGTTGTTGCATGATGATTTTGCCGAAAATGATGCAGGGCTGCAACCATCCTACTGGGTCAAAGAATTTGGCTATCTCTGACAGAAGCTGTCATTTAGTTGGTGGGTCATCGGTCATTGGTTCAAGGTTTACTTTGAATGAAAATGAATCTCTGGCTGGATGCCATCGCAAACCAAGTGTCTTAATATGAGCATTCTCGTGAATATTAAGCGGTACGTTTGTTTCTCGGTCAGAAACGGGAACTGCATTCAAAAGAGTGTCGTAATTACCAGTCTACTTCCGCAAGTTGAAACCTCCTTTGTGGAGTACTGTGATTAAGTCTTGTTGAAGGCATTTCACTTGATCAATTGTGCCTCGAGCGGTACTTACCGCTTTCGTCTACGTAGAAATCGTGTTTTATCGAATGGCACGGCTGGGGATGAAACAACTTCTCGTCATCAGCGAGTTGATGTAACGTCCGCATGGCCAGAAATGGAGCACTAGCTGTTCCATACGTAACTGTTGTCAATTTGTAGTGTTTCATTGGATGCGAAGGATGGTTTTGCCACAGAATTCGTTGATAATCTTGGTATCTGTGGTCTATGATTATTTGTCTGTACATCTTTTCGATGTCAGTTGCTACAACATATTTGTATGTCCTCCACTTCATCAATATGTGAATGATGTTATTTTGATAGCTCGGCCCAGTTAAGAGTGTGTCGTTGAGTGATTTCCCTGGTGGCGTTTTTGCAGACGCGTTGAAGACTACTCTCAGTTTCGTAGTTGTGCTCTCTGCCTTAACCACAGCGTGATGCGGCAAATAGTAACTGTACTTCGAGTGTTTCTCTTGAGCAGGTACCTCTACCATATGTCCTAGTCTCCTGTACTCTTCCATGAACTCTATATATTGCTGCCGTAGCTTTCCGTCGTTGGCTAGTTTCCTTTCTAGCTGTGAAAACCTAATATGAGCGTTTCGTTGAGAATCGCGTAGAGTTTTTGCAGGCTCAACATTCTCCTTGAATGGAAGCCTCACGATAAATCTTCCAAAGTCGTCTCGTCTGGTTGTTTTCTGGTACCATTCCGCAGCAGCAGTTTCTTCAGGCTTTAGGATAGGATTGACTGGTGCCTCTGTAAGATCCCAGAACCGTTTCACAAGTTGGTCTGTTTCTTCTTCAATACTGACCAATGATACAATTCCTGCCAAAGAATTTGAAGTTGCTGCCATGGATGTCGGTCCGAGTAAAATCATTCGAATACAGTATTGACAGCGCAAGGCGATCCTTTCTTGAATCCCGGCAGAACTACAGAATTGTAAACATCTGCACCAAGCAACATATCAATACGTGAAGGCGTGCCACATAACGGGTCCGCTAAGTCAGCACGTGACAATGTCTTTGGAAGCTTCACTTTAGTGTCGATTGAAGGACATATATTAGTTATGTTGGGTATCACCAAAGCTGATACAGTGAACACGCTATCTCCACATCTTGGGTTGATATTCAGCAGCACGCTTCCCTTTGTTTGAACCTTTGAGGTTGCTTCTAGACCACATATCGTAATTTTAGCGTATTCGCGTTTCAGTCCGAGCAGTTGAGTAGCTGATTCCGTGATGAATGTCCGTTGTGAACCAGAATCAACAAGTGCTCTTAATGTTACCAACTCCGATGAAGCATTTTCCACCTTGATTCGGGCTGTCGCCAATAGCACTTGCTGGCAAAGATAATTTTCTTCGGCAAAAAGTGAATTTGTTGATGGTGTAAATGGTTTAGCGTCGCTAGATAATACTGCAGACGTTCTCTTATTGCTGTCGTGGAGCAATGTATGGTGCTGTTTGGAGCAGGTTTAACATCTGGATTTAGATGGACATTTACTGATGACATGTCCTTTCCTTAAGCAATTAAAGCACAATTTATTTCGTTTCACAGCCTCTTGTCGCTGTTCCAACTTTAATGCCTTGAAGGTATCGCATTGATTTATGTGATGACTTTTGCTGCAAATGTCGCAAGCCGTTACGTCACGAACCGTGAGTGCATCCCCTTTTTGGGGTTTCTTAGGACCATTCAACGCTTCTAATGTCCTGAAACGGCTTGTTAAAAAATCTATGAACGTTGCTAGAGTTGGTATCTCTGATGATGCTCCAATGGACGTCTCCCATAATCTTCTTGTTTCATGGTCTAGTCTTTGTGTAACTGAATAAATGATCAGTATATCCCAATGCTCCGTGTTTACACCAATACTCTTCATATTGGCAATGAGCTCAGCCGTAGTGTCCATGAATTGCTTAATGTTAAAGTCGCGTTCCTCCTTAACTGCCGGTAGTTTGTGGAAGGTATGTAGATAGCTCCACGCGATGGATCGTTTGTTGTCGTATCGTTTACGAAGCATTTCCAATGCTGCCTCGTAATTCTCGCTGTTGATGTCCATATGCTGGATGACACGTGTCGCCTCTCCAGTCAGATGAGTCTTTAAGTACTGCATCTTCTCTACTGCAGATAATGACTCATTATTGTGCACCATTGACGTGAACAAATCGATGAACATCCGCCATTGTCTGTAACTCCCGTCGAACTTGGGAATTACCAAACGCTCAAGCTGAACCTTTGTAGTTCCAAATGCAGGTTCCTCAGTAATACTGATGATCGATTCACCCTGATGTTGCCTGATGCCACCTTTGAACGCCCCTAGCAGGTCCAAATATTGGTTCTCACTGGTCTCGAAATCTTCAAGATACGAGTTGCGTCGCGCAGGATTGTCGGCCGTCTCATCGAGCATGAGAGTATGATGCTCCTGACATGCTGTCCATAACTCCTGCAGTCGTTGCAGCCTTGCCTCAAAATAGCCAAGATTATGACGATGCTTGCTATCCTTCCCGAAGTTTTTCTTCAGCCTCGCAATGTTGCAAAAATGGTCGTATTGTGTGACCGTAGTCGATGTAGTTCCCTTATCATCTTTCGTGGCAGCAGATGCAGTTGTGGATTTGTCGCCCCTTGTTTCTGGCATATTGGCAAAGACCCTCCTCAGGATGTAGTTCAGCACTGGTGTTGATTACTTTCAGATTCTTATAACAGCGGAGCCAAAAACTCGTCTGCACCAACATGTATAAAATAATTCAACGGTGGAGATTTTGAGCAATGGTTGCGCTAAGAATCGATTTTATCAAATATCACCAGAACCAAATCATTATTGTCTCCGATGCTTTGCCACTAAAAAATTCGTATCCGGATCCACAAATATCCAATTCGTAATCCGGCTCGACGGACCAAAAATGTTGAGGAACTAATACTTGTTCCTCAAACTGTGAAAGTCACAAATAAAAATAACACGCTTTGAAAGGTCACGAATAAAACACGCACGTATCTGATTCCAAAACTGACACATTTATTCAACATTCAATTGTATTTATATTCTAAAACAACATGCTCATCAATTATGTTAACCAGAACAGAGTTCAATTATCGAGCAAAGAATGTGCTTACTGTTGCACATATGTGTACATGTTTTAAATTATTGAACGATGTTCGATGAAGACAAAAAATGCTGACTATTTGAAATATGGAGAAGCAAGCAAATTACATAGTTCAATGAATCAAGAGGTCAATGTTTTCAATAATGAATGCTTTGCTGTATAATTGATTTCATGGATAGATTACAAATTGATTATAATTCTGAACAGGGTAATTGGCGCAACTTGGATGGGAATCCTCCTTCAATTGACTTAGGGCTTAGAGATAGGCTAAATTATTGGAGTAAAATGTCAAAGATTATTAGAGTAAAGTTTTGTGGTAGGAGTTTATACCCTAACAAAGGGGAAAAAAAGAAGGAAATTACCAGAGTTTCGAGGATGTTTCTCTTTCCATATTTTTCCTCTTTCTTTGTTATCTTTCTGACGAGCCACTTCCTTCACGACGTCCGAATTCCTTATCGTAGGTGATGGGGCTAAAATCAGGAGGTTGAGAATAGATTAGCTTTGGATTCAAGTCTGTTACATGCATTGTAAAATGAAATAGTAGAATAAGGGTCTAGTGAAGTTGTTAGGGGTAGGAATAATAGCTTAAACTATGATGAGTCGCGTAGCATGGTGGTGGGTATTAGCAGGTAAGCAAACGCGGGTTTCAGAGAGTTAGAAAGTAGGCAAAAACTAGTTGGATAGAATTTGTAATACAATAAGGTTAAGTGGAACAATTTCCTCTTTCCCCTCTAGTGAGTTTAGTAGCAGTTAAGTTTTTAAGTGGTACTTCCAATAGTCGGTTGCTATCTTCAGTAGTCTCTATCCTTTTCTTTGCGTAGGACTGCGAGGTATACATCTACCCTAGGCATATTGCCGATAGGGCGACTGATCCGACTCGCAACACCACGCTGTGTAGTCGGCACGAGTAGTAATTGAACATTAGGGTTGTTAGATAATACTCGTAGTGATGCGCGAAAACAACCCAGAACTCGGGAATTCATTGGTTGCTTGCTAAGGTATACGGTTAGAATGGTTGGAAGGATAACGTGGCACATATTGAACCCTTGTTTCTCCAGCAGCTAGGTATTTCAACTTTGAGTAGATTAAGAAGAATCGGGGCAAGTAAGGTTGAACTAGTCTCTTCTCAAACGGCTAACTATCTCCCAAGCATAGAAGATAATGTGTTAGAAGAGTGGATTTTGGGGAAACCCACTTCAGGTAGGGGGAGAATGTCACGAAATATAAATTGAGCCCCGAAACTATTCCTAGAAGGGAAGGATTCCTTGCACTCCAACATTTTATCCGAAAGATTACCAAGGAACCGCGGAAGTACTGGTGAGAAGGATTAATGTAAGGTTAGGATAAAAGATGTAAATCATTAGCATTAAGTGATGTTAGGGATTAAGTACTAAGCGGAAAAAGAAGAATACGTATGCAAATGCAACCTACATGAGTGTCAAACAAAACCAAGTCAGCAGTTGTCTTTCCTGTAATGGTCTCTGGAAGAAAGGATATTTTAATTGAATTCTATTGGACTGCATTGTCGTAACAACATCAAAATCAGCATATAAATTATATTGCAGTCGATAAAGTCATGAAAACGTCCGGGTTCTAAATCAAAATACTCGCATCATTCCAACATTGATTCAGTGTTATAAGCAAACTAAAAAAATCGAATGCAAAATATATAGACATCATGCTGGAAGGGACACTAACACCAATATCCGAACACGATATATTCTTTTTCATGTATGAAAAATTTTCTCGCCATCTTTACCATAAGCAACTAAATTTCGGCAGACGGAACATGCATTTCCATCATCTGAACAACTACCGAGGCAAGTTTCATTGTAACATTTTCCTAGACTATAACAGGCACGACTTACACATTCCGACGGGCATATTTTCCCCAAAAACACTTTTATGTAACTACACCCAAACTAATTCATTTTGAACTTTTGTCAAGAATTTATCGAGAGATACACACGACACACAACCGAGTCCCTCAACGTCTGTAACATGAGCACAAGCAATTTTTCTTCTAGTGGAAGTGATTAACGGAACGATAAGTTGTGATCCAGAGAATGTCAATCCCACAGAAAATGCTATCCCAACTGTAACTAAAATACTTAAATACAATAGCTCCGCCATTCCCAACAAGGATGAAATCCTGAATTTATGGCTCTCATGGCTCCCAGTTGTTGAAGACGACGATGATGTGCCTCATGTTTACGGCTACTTATGTGATCTAATACAGACAAATCCCGCTATTCCAGGAGTGAACAATTCAAATTTTCCCCGAATCGTCAGCATAATTGCTACTGCGTTCCAAGTGGACGTGCTGAAACCATTGAGTGAGGTGGGAGCACGTATGATTGGTATTGCGAAGCAGATTGAATCAAATCCAGAAGTATTCCAAGCATGCATCCAACAATTAACATTCCGACGGGCATATTTTTTGCCAGTGATCTTGATTCCAGCAGAAGCGTTTTTTACCGAAGACAGGACAATCACCGCTATTATCATCACCTTTTATTCCCCCTAAACCACACACTGGGCATTCGTTGGTAGCCTTGTTGTGCTTAGATAATAGTGCCTCCGGCGTTGCATTCATAGCAATACGATTTCAATCAACAGAGACAAAATATAAAATTGGATTTTTCTCGACTCGCACATCACCACGATTAATATTGGCATTTTCAAATGTGATCAATGCAAATACCTCAAACAACGTATTGCCACGAATCACTTGTAAATGTGGAAAAAGTTTCGCCAAGGATCGAATACCACTAACCTAATATAGCATTAGGAAATCAGTGATTTCCGTCAACTCCGGAAATGTATGGTTCTCGAAATCCGTTTGATTCAATTCATTCATCAAAGTTATCACCAAGACTCCTTCAAACACTCGACATCCTATTAGAGTTTGTAGCTGTTGTGCTCTGTTACGTATATCGATACTTGGACAAACTCCTGATGATCCTGACGTGACATTTATATATGCGGCAGAGACAACCATTGATGTTGTGAAATTCAAATGCATTACGGAGGCAATGAACCATAGAATGCAATTAAAGGATGTAAAGGGAGCCGATGATGTTATCTGGCCCATGTTACCTGAAAAACAAGATGAACATATTGTAGGACCAAACACCCATTCTAAAGCTTGCGATGGGATATACTTACGTGATGCTCGGGCTGATTGCCCAACACACCCCTGCGCGGACGCAATTACGATGGACACAGTCACACAAATTTCACTCGCGACGTACGGAATAAAAAGTATTTAACACGACTGACATTTAAATCAAAACAATCGGTAAGGTTGTTACTGATACTACATTACAGTGTCGAAAGGAAGATGGCCACCAAGTAAAAAACTGGGTTTGCGCCTGCAAGGTTGAGCAGCCGTGATGAATGTTGTGGCCTTGAACTTGGGTTCTTCAACTCAAATAAAAGAGCCATTAGGCCAAGTCAATAAAAGAGCCAGCGACCATGGAAACTGTCTCTTTTTCGCACAGATTTCTGGCCAACGAAGGACGACCACCAAACCGACAGGCAGCGTACAACTTATTCCCAAGAGGAGGGCGTTTCGCATTCCTCTGGGATTCATCAACGCATTAGGAGAAGAGGAAAAGATAAACTGCGTGAAACAACTGAAGATTGAGCGGAAAGCGAGGACTTCGTTCATCGGCGGGGTCCCCAACGTAGAGCAAGTGTTGAGTTTCCATAAATTCCTTTTTCTTATTATCAATTTCGTATTAAATTTGCTGTGAAATAATAATATTTGCGTTAATTACTTGCGGTAGAGTTGATTTTGTTTTATATAAAATTTTGTGTCGTGACAGTGTTGCAGCAGTGTTTTTGCGCGTGGAGCGCACAGTGTTGACCAAAAGCTTAGCTCGGTCCAGAGTGAGCAAGGATCCTTCCGTCTAGGACCTCAAGCTGCGATAGGTCCCCTCAGGGTTCTTTTTTTGTGGTTTTTTTAGGCAGTGATTTTCCTTGCGGAAGTTAGTAGTAGTAGGAGGATCATTCCGGGGAGCCGCAAGCTCGCCAATGGATTTAGCTTCCGCATCCCAGTTAACGCGAGGAATATTGAAGTCTCCATAGATTAAAAACTACGAGGAGGAATTGGTATTAATTTCAAAGTTCGAGAGTTCACTAAAAAGAGTTTTATACGGTCTTAAGGGAGCTCTACAGGGAACGTAGATACAGAAGACAAATAGTGAATAGTTGTGAAGAGAAACTCAAACTGCTACGGCTACGATTGGAGGTGACGGAGCAAAAGTACTGCCAAGTACACAATGCAACTGGTTGCTTACAGCTATCTGCACACTTCTATAATCCGATTTATCTGAAATAAATCGATCCCGATCCTGTTTAAAAATCACGTGTTGAGAAAAGATTTCTTTACCCAAGATCTCATTATTAAGCCGGTTTTGATTAAGCATGTAATGTCACCATTCGCCAGAAGGGATGAAGGTTCGATTGTGTTCAGCTTGGTTCTTGTACCTCTTACATTTCAGTAATAAAGGATTATGCATTTACTATAAGTATGGTTATTTAGATTCTCGCTTGTGGCCTGCTGGGCAATCAAAAATTCTTACGCGACTGGTGCTCAAAACGTTTCACGAGAACTTCTGGTGGCGAAAAGTGTTATTTTAAATGAGGCCACGATACAATTTACTTGGTTATCTCAAGTTAACTTTTTGCAATGCAAACTTCGGAGAGCAACCTAGTTGAGTCACAATATACTCTATAATTTCAGATATAGGTGTATCAAAAGCAAGACGCGATACAAGTATTTGAAGCGGAGGTGATACCCTCTTGCCGATAGACCAGAACGTAAGATTAGTGTAGAATTACGTGAACAAGGAAGCGTTCATTCTGCATTTGCTAGTGGAATATTGAGAGCTTGTGGAAGGTTCTCCTTTGAATGGTAGTTGGTGCTAAGCAAATCCTGTTGAATAGATGTTTATTTTTTTCCGCTTTGAATAAGACGATTAGTATCTGGCATGAATTGGTTATTTCCATTTTTAACTAGCTGGTTCATATTTGCTTCTTGAAGTACGTATTGTCGAAGAAAATTGGACACATGTGGCCATCGGAGAGTTACAAATGTTGCTAGGCTCCATGAGATCCACATTATCATACGATCCTGATAATGGTAACGGGTTCAAAAGGCTGCGATTGAGAGGCAAAAGTGGCTATTGCTCCACACCATGAACCGCTAGAAGTTATGCTATGTATTCTTCTACATTTATCAGCATCGCTTTCATTTTCATAGCAGAGGATGAGAGCATACCTATAGTTGCTTTCGCTTTTTCAGGTTGGGGCACGTGGGCAGCTATGTATATTATATTTGCAACAATTGTGACAATACCAGTAGACACCAGTATTTTTCTTCATAATAGTGTTAGTAGGGGGGCCCAACAATTCCGGGTATTTGGCATGAAATGGCAAGCCACAGAAGCCATAATAAGTGACCAACGTCTTTTTGTTATTTTTGACGATACGGCCTGCGCTAGTTGACATTTTGTTGATGATAAAATTATAACGCACGGAGGTGTATTGTAATAGTTTGCATAATAGTTTCACTCACTTCAAGCATCAAAAGTACAATTCAGACACTTCAGATTTGGTTCCATAATAATTTAGGTATTTACACTAAGATATGTGTATGAAACACAATCATTGTCTTTATATACTCGTACATAGTTGTGCCATCATTTTTCATTTGAGTTTACATGCAGACAAGCAGGAAGCTCATGGCGCTGGTGTCGTAGGGTTCGTGTATTTCATGACAAAATTTTTATCGAAAAACACAACCAGGCATAAGTAGAGCTTCGAAACTTTGACGTGATCATTTGAATAAATATATATCTGTTTATATTTTTATGAATATGAGAAAGTGACTCATGTTTGTATGCATGTGGATCGTATGCATTTGAAATTGATTTGCGCTTTCGGTTTCGTCGGCTCATTCAATTGATGAATGAATAGGAATGTTATGAATGTGATGTGATAAGTGAATGGAAATGTAATTACTGACACATAGAAATATGTATGTGATGCTTCGATCAATTCCTTTTGGGAGCGTCCAAGATTTTTATGTTTTCATTTTGGGCTCTATGAGAAAGGTAAAGTTGTGGGGCATGCAAATATGCTAGGAAGTTAGTAGTTTGCTCTTTTTAATTGAGATTTGGTTTCATAGATATTTTCAATATTTACCTCTATAATTAGGAGTTTGTAGCTCGATAACCTGTACAAGCAAGATAATTTACCAGATTTGGATGGTTTGCAACACGTGTTTATAAATGTTTGAATTCCATTTGCACATGCTTCGTCCCTCAGTATTTTCTGGGATTTCATACACTGAATACAAGTGAAAACAAGTTGAGTAAGCAGGGGAGTGCTCCTACCAGAAGGTCTTTGTAAACTTCCTAGGGTGAGAAACAAGTTTTCCAATAGCGTGAATCGATAACATAAATTTTTCATCCAATACTTGGATATGAGATCGTTCAAATTTATGCAAAAGATACACAGTTTCTTTCATAAGCACATTGCAGCCGCCGTTTTGATCCAGCTTAAATGATTTTTCTGAATGCTCGGCCGATTGAACATATTCAAATTAAACACCATTCCTTAAATTGAAAGAAAATTAAAGTGCCTAGGCCAATTTGAAATATGTATAAACAATAAACACGGGTTATTGTTGTTGTAATTCCATATAATTGAAATGGCTTTAACTCACTTGATTATAATTTGATATCGATTAAATTTTGTGAACAGAAATATCTTATATCAATCTACTTAATTGCGAAATTTCAACAAAATTATATGTAACGTTTTGATTTTATGGCTGAAAATGTAAAGCCTACAAATCATACTAATATTAACGAAGTTGAGTTAATTTCGGTTCCTGAGGTATTTGTTGTGGCTTTGTACTCATAAGGGCCCACATTCGTGATATTTTTCAGCTCAAAGGTGTCCAATTGCGACGGGGGTGGCCACAAATTTTCAGTACATTTTGCTTTCCCTTGGGCACTGTAATTCATAAAATTACCATTTTATTTCAGATTCTAAAAGTTCAAATCAAGACCTTCCATTTGATATCCCATTCGCCTACCTTTAATTAAAAACAAAAATGGCAGAGCTAATTCGTTATAAAGAGGGACCACCATTAAACATTTTTTAAATTTTTGGTAAGACCTAAACTTTTGAGAAACCATCACTTTTGACCTTTCCACAAAGTTTGAGCATTCTAGTTTCTATATATATATATTGTAGTTTCTGAGGAAACTAGCTGTGATGCACGGACAAACGGACGGATGGGCAGACGGACAGACAGGTCGCGTAACTAGTAGGTATTTGTTAAAATATTTTCACAAAGACCTAAAAATGCCAAAACGTAAATGCGATTCGTTAACAGCCGCGGATAAGTTTAGAATTTTATTGAATTATGAAAGTGGAAAGTCCCGTTAAGAGCTGTGTATGGAGTTTAATTTATTAAAGTCAACTTTTTATAGACTTATTCAAAATAAGGAGACAATTCGTTCTTAGCGTATTATTGGAAAAGTAAACTAAAACGAACACAATCAGCAGAGCATCTTGAACTTGAAAAATATCTCTCAACATGGATAAGGCAGGTACGGAATAAAAACATTCTAATATGAAGCTCAACGATTAAGGAGAAAGCCCAAGAACTTGCGACTAAGCCCCATATTGATAAATTTTTCCGGTTTTAATGGATGGCTAGAGGATTTTAAGACAAGAAATGATATCTTTTTCAAAAATGCTTTTGAAGAAATCGATTCTGTGGATAGCAGCAAATGTAATCAATAGATTAAAAACCTTTCAAATTTTTTACGTGATTATTCTCCCATTAACATCTTCAATGCTGATGAAATGGGCTTTTACTTCAAGTGCCTTTCCTGACAAGACCTTCACATTGAAAAGACAGCCTTGCCATGGTGGTAAATAAAGCGATAATGTCACGGGACATTTTCACACGCAATCCTACAAGCAAGATCCCCGCGAGCTGAAGTGAATATATATCACGCCAGCCAGACTGAAGAAGAACTGGTAACGTAATTTTTTGAATTAAATATTGTATTTTCAACTGTAATTTTCTTGGTACATATAATGACTAGACTAAGTAGATTCTAAAAAGAATGCCAAAACATAGTGTCTCTATAAAACGATGCGTACAAGCTTTGAATACTAATGAAGGACTCCTTGACTTCTAGGTCATTTAGTTGTAGTGACGGCCACGACGTTCCCTTACCATGTAAGAAGATTGGTCCGTAGAACCACAAAGTACATGATTGAAGCGGCCTTGGGGAGACTCCTCAAGACACTAAATTAGCTGGATTTTCTCTTGATTTCACATGCTTCCACTATTCTCGCAATGATTGTTCTTGAATTATGGCCACCCGGTTAGCCACAAATGTTTGGTATGATGATGAAGCTGTATTAATCCACGCCAATACTATTTCTGAATCAGTCCACAAATAAGTCTGAATATCTTTGTAGTTTAAATCAGATTTTACTTTCGTAGTTAGTCGTACGCTTAACATTGCAACGCACAATTCAAGTCTTGGTAGTGTTTGTTTTTTGATTGGAGCTACTCGTGATTTAGCACAAAGTAGTCTGACGACAATTTTTCCATCATTCATGACTGATCGAATGTAAATTGCTGCACCATATGCCTTTTCTGAAGCATCTGCGAAAACATGGAGCTGTATCTTTCTAGGAGTTTGATGCTAGTAGCAATGTCGTGGAATCCGGACATTTGTCAGATTAGGGAGTTCGTTTCTGAAGATAATCCATTCCTTTTCGATTTCAGCTGGCACAATTTGATCCCAAGAAATATCAAGCTGCCATAATTTTTGAAAAAGTATTTTTGCTGTAACCACTACCGGTGCCAATATTCCAAGAGGATTGAAAACTTGTGCAATTTCCGAATTCATTGTTCGCTTTGTTATTCGATGAATCGCTGGTAGCGTCACATAAATTGAGAATTGGTCTGTTTTGGGAGACCAGATAATTCCGAGTGTTTTAACAGAATCCTAGCCTTCGATTTCCAGATTCAAATTGATTTCTTTCTCTTCCATTGGAACATTTGCCAATACTTTAGTGTTATTGGTACACCATTTTTGCAACTTAAATCCAGCTGATTCTAATATCACTGTTAATTGCTGTCGTGTTTCTATGGCGGAAGAAATAGTGTCAGCACCAACCAAACCATTATCAACGTAAAAATTGGTTTGCAATGCATTTGCTCCCAACGTGTAATTTTGCGTATTCTCAAAGGCCAATTTCTTTAAACATTTAATGGCTAAATATGGAGCTGACCGTGTTCCATATGTTACAGTGTTTAGGCTGAAATACTGTAGCGGAAGGCTTGAATCTTCTCTCCAAACAATCAATTGATATCTTCAATCGTCTGGATCCACTAGGATTTGCCTGTACATCTTCTGAATGTCTGTTGTGAAGACATACTTCTGTAGTCTGAATCGACAAAGAATCGTAAACAAATCATTCTGAATTGACGGACCGCAATGGAGAATGTCATTTAGCGAATATCCAGATTACGTTTTTCTAGATGCATCAAATACAACCCTCACTTTTGTGCTACTGCTTTCGGGTTTCAAAACATAGTGGTGTGGAATGAAGTAATGTGTTTCTGCTATAGATTCAGGATCAATCCGTGACATGTGCCCAAGGGACTCATATTCCCTCATAAACTCCACATACTGGTTTTTGATGTCCTCTTTCCTAGAAAGCCGTGCCTTTAGAGCCTTAAATCTGTTTTCTGCAGTATATCTTGAACTGCCTAACGCCTTGGGATTTTCTAAAAATTGAAGTCTAACAATGAATCCGCCAGTAAAGTCTCTCGATGTATTTTGAGTAAAATGAGTTTCACACTGCTTCTCTGTAGTAGGCATCGAATCATTGACTACCTCAAGTTTCCAGAATCTTTCTAGGATTGCATTCTTAGCTTCTTCGTCTGCGGTAAGTACAGCACAAGTTGTAGTGCTTACCGCTTGATTATTTATTTTCCCGGACAGCACCCAGCCAAACACCGTATTTTGGAGAATTGGCATTCCATCTACGAGAGATATTTGCCCTGGCACTATCATTTGATGGAAGAGCACCGCACCAAGGAGAACATCAATATTTTCAGGCTGAAAATTATTATCCGCTAAATTGATATTATCAGGAATATACCAAGCACTTGAACTTGGATAGATAATTGTTGTTGAGTAAGGTCACAAGTACTTGAACTTGGTCTACTATAATTACCTTATCTTACTTAAGCACATGTAACTTGATAAGATTTTCTATTTTGCGTGTTTGTCTCGTCTTAGCATCCAAGCAGTTGAACTTGAGCTAATATGTAACTATTTTCTCTTGAATGAAATTGCGAGTTGCTAATGAACAATTAGGAAAATTTATTGTTGGTCAAAAGTATTTATGGTATAATTTTGCTGACAAACATTTTCATGCGACAACAAACTTTCTCACGACAATTTCCATATGTGAAGATTTCAATTGTTTGAAATTTTGCTGGCCGAGTATTTCACATGGTTTTGATCTTGAACTTAAAGCTGATCATATTTCGTCTGGAATTTGTCGTGAGAAATAGAATGTGAAGACAAGTACGTGTATGGATATTTAATATGATACAATATGTATGCATGCAAATGAATTTTGCTGGTTGAAATAATAACAATGAAAGGGAAAGTATATTATCACCAGTTATGAATTTAATTACAGAATGAATTTTATGTAAGTATTAATTCTTAAGTAAGTATCTCTGTGATGAAACTGAACAAATACTAATGAAGGACTCCGATTTGAATTTGAAATATTTGAGATTGGCGAAAATGGCTGAAGAAACTAAAGAAATATTGGGAAAAGTATATTACAACTGAAAGATCCAAATCAACAGGGACGGTGAAAAAACTACGCAGTGATGATTTGATTAATAGCAATAGGATTAGTGGTACAAGACATGTTCTACCAGCGGCTAATATGAATGCAGTAGAAACTCAAACAGATATATCCAGTATTGTGTGGGAAGCAGCTCCCATAAAAGCTGTCTGTGAGCTCAGTGTAGTATTGTAAATTAATGCATTAAATTTAGATATAGTGCGCAACGATGTTAAGTGAAACTACGATCGAGGCCTTTAGTAGCCCTTAAAGTCATCAAATTGCATAGGATAAATGCATTGAGTGGAATGCGTTGTGGATTCAAACAATATTTCTTTTACCAATCTAATTTTGTCTCAATGTGTGCATAGTTCCACTCCCAATGTATGTGTGCAGCAGCAAAGCTAGTAAGTGATGACACGAATTGCCCGTTGGTAGATGTGGAAGCTCAAGGGCGGTAATGCAGTGAGGCATTGTCACATTACCGGATGCAAAGCTAAACTGAAAAGTCTGTTGCACGATAGGGGGCAATGTCTCCCCAGAGGCTATAAAAGACTCCGGAGCACGAGGAAAAGCTCTCAGCACGAGGCGAATCTTGAAGGGACGACGAGCAACAGTTGCCACGAATATCGATCCACCAATCAATCAACAGTTGTTCACGATCATCCGGCCGACAATCAAACCAACAGCTGCCACGAATATCAACCCGCCAATCAATCAACAGTTGTTCACGATTATCCAGCCGCCAATCAAATCAACAGTTGCCACGAATATCAACCCGCGAATCAATCAATAGCTGTTCACGAATATCAGCCAGCCAATTAAGTCAAGAGTTGCCACGAGTATCTACCCACCAATCAAACTAACAGTTGTTCACGATCATCAACACGCCAATCCAATCAACAGCGAATAAATCAACCATCGAGGGAAATTGGAGGCCCCCGACCGCGTGGAAAGGTATTTAATTTGTTGAAATTTGGTAATAATTGAAATTTACATATTCATATTATATTCATATTCATAAATATTGAAAGTTTATATATTCATTTACATATTCAGAAATATTGAAAATTTACATATTCTACCTACCTACCAGGTCCAAGGGCCCCAGTCGGGCCCGGAGGTAGCAATTGGCACCCAACGTGAGGCCACCAAGTTTTAAGCAATAGTTGTGTCGTTGAAGGTGAAAGTGGAAGTGATTGTATTGCAATTGCGAATTACTTCGCGGTAGTTTGGATTTTCTGTGGAAAGTGCTTGATGTAAGTGGCGGAGGACGAGCGCGAGTGTTGTGGTTGCGGGCATGTGAACTTAAAATAGTACTAGTTTCATTATAATTGTAAAGAATAAACTCCCACTCAGCATAACCTTGGCGTATTTAATTAGTCGTTAAGGATATTAGGATAAGGATTAGTGGCTCTTGTATTTTAGTGCGTAGTAGCAAAACAAAAAAAAATAAATAAAACTGCCGAAAACTGGGAGCTACCTAGTAGATCAACTTTCGAAAGAGGAGCTGGTGTACTAGCTGGTCATACGCGATTTGCCAACGGGCACGGTCAAGATTATGCGGACAACTCTGCGAGGTACACTTTGGTCGGAGGATGACGCCAATGAGTCTCTAATAGCGAGGGAATATGCGGACGACCTAGTAGCAATGGCGGACAAGGTGACAGAGATTGAGAGCCTGGCGGCGGTGGAGAGAAAACAAAGGAACATCCAGAAGATTCGGGCAAAGGTGGCGTTTGGACTGCGGAGACTACGCTACCTGTCGAATTCCCCAGAGGCTTCTCTTCCTGTACTTGATAAGTTGCGACAGCCGCTGATGATGGCTCTAGGAAGAGTCATCCAAGGATCACCTTCAGCACCAGAGACGGAGGAGGATTTGGAAACCCAGAGTCACGAGTTGGAAGTAAAGGCAGCCACAGAGGTAACAGATAAGCCGAGCTCCTGTTCCACGCCACTGCCGGTGAATGACGAAGGGAACCGACCCTATAGCGCCGAAATAATGCAAAAGTGTGAAGGGGGTTCGTGTACCTGGACGACGTGATAGTCATTACTGAGGATTTCAACAAACACCTAGAAACCCTCCGAGTTATATTATTCCGTCTCAGGGAGGCTGGACTACAGGTTTCACGGGAGAAGTGTGAATTTTGTCGGCCGCAGCTCAAATACTTGGGATATGTAGTAGACGAAAGTGGGCTATACGTCGATCGAAAAAAAGTAGAATGTATACTACATATGCCCCGACCGAACAACGTAAAAAAGGTCCGACAATTTTTGGGCATGGTGTCTTGGTACCGGCGGTTTATCTCGGGCCATGCAACGTTGACAGCCCCACTAACAAATCTTCTTCACAAGAATAAGACGTTCAAATGGACGGAACAATGTGAGCTGGCTTTCTTGCGTTGCAAAACTATGCTGTCAACGGCACCCATCCTCACATGCCCGGATTTCTCCCTGCTGTTTAGGGTACAAACGGATGCTTCAGACCATGGAATCAGGGCAGTGTTGAGCCAGAGCCACCCAGAGGGTGAAAAGGCAGTATGCTACCTTAGTTGTGGCCTTGCCAAGGTGGAAAAGAACTACTCCACCAATGAAAAGGAGTGTTTGGTGGTGCTGTAGGCTGTGGAGAAGCTCAGGCCCTACTTGGAAGGGTCATGCTTTACTGTGATTACCGACCACCACTCGCTGGTGTGGCTTAACAATCTGCGAGACACAAATCGTCGGCTGAAACGCTGGGCGGTAAGGCTCCGGCAATTCGATTTTACCGTGATTCACCGGAAGGGTAAGGAGCATTTGGTTCCCGATGCTCTGTCGCGAGCAATCCCCGCAGGGAGAACGCCGGTCGACCCCGCAGGGGGAATGCCGGTCAACAAGAGCACTCTTGGAGGCTAGCATTCTTTGGGGAGTTCCGCCCCCACGTAACCGAGGAAATTCCATCAGGGAATGCCGGTCGACAAGAACACTCTTGGAGGCTAACACTCTTTGGGGAGCGCTGCCCCCACAGACCCGAGGATATGGGGGGCGCCGTGACGCTCGCTCCTGGGATGACAGGTAACGACTCTGATTGGATCTGGACTACGCTTTCGACAACGAACTGATTGACGTTTTGAGCTAGCGGATGTGATGGTTTGGACCTAGTTGCTTTGCACAGTAGCACCGCGGTGAAACTCGTGTGTGAACGGCTTCAATTCAACTATCATACCATCTCCGTCCCGGTAAAACCTTGGCAGGCCTCGGAGTACGTTCGAAGTTCGCACCATTGGGTTGGTGGTGTAGGTTCGGTTGAGAGGGACTCCCGATTAGCGCTGGTGTGGCTCTGAGCACTTTTCCCCATAAGGGCTTGTGCCAACCCTCAAGTGGCCTCCCTGCTCTGCAAAGATGACCATGGGACCAAAAAGGCAACTACACACACGAACGGAGATAGCGGCTCCGAGGGGGGGACCCAACAAACCTGGAGCAAACAATATCAAAAGATCAAAAACATCCAAAAAACGAAACAAAAAATAAAGACGGCGCAACCAGCAGTTGCAGCCACGATGTCAACAGTACATCGTGAGCGGTACTTACAACCACAAAAACGAAGACTAACACAACGGCAGTGAAGACGGACGAAAAACGGAGAATAGCAGACAGTCTGGTTCAAACTGGATTCCTGCGGCTTTCGGGCGCAGCGAAAAAATGATACGAATGCCCAAGCGTCCTATTAAGGAGAAGCGGAAAACTCTGCAGGACACTTCAGGTGTTCGAGCGGTGGGAAATAACATGAAGAGCATCGAAAATTCGATTGTCACAGCTGCGATCGTTACCGAAGCGACCGATGCAAGGGTCGCAAATCCCGACATTGCAACGAAAAATCCAGAAGCCAACGAGGAGATTACGGCACTTAAAGCAAAGAGTGACCAGACGCCGCGTGAATGCACCACCAACATTGAAAATGTGGCGAAAGTACTGCACTCGGAAACGGAATGCGATAACATCTCCCAAGGATGGTTGCAAGGTATAACTGCGGCCCAGTGATACGAAGAAGAAAGACTACTCCGAAAAGTGGTAGATGTTCTGAAAAGAACACAAGCTGCATGTGACTCCCCAAAAATCAGCAAAGTAGCAAAGGTAGAGCTCCTAGATCGCATAGGGCACTATCGGAGGAGCTGGTTAAGGGCCGAAGACGAACAGAAGGCAAAAGAGGCGCTTATGGTGAAACCTAAAGGCGACATGCAGATAGCTCCATCATCAAAAGTCAATAAAAGAATGGCGTCTAGCCCAATCGAAGGAGATCGCGATAAAAGAAGGAAAGAGGAGGCCTTCGATGGGCGTGGAGCACCAGATCAGGGGTTCCATACAGTGCTTACAAAAGGAGCGAAGAAAGCCGCAAAGAAACTCCTTCAAAAAAAGCCAGAAAGTAAACTTCGTATGGACGCCCAATTAGAAAAAGGACCTGATGCAAAACAGGAGAGGCAGAAGCCCCGACGAAGACCCCGGCAGAAGGCACTACTTGTAAAGCCACAAGATGGCCGATCCTACGTGGAGGTACTATGGGACACCAGGGGAAACGAAAGACCCGAAGACACCAATACTACCATTAAAGTAGTACGGCCAACGCGATCAGGCCACATACTGGTGGAATTCGGAGCAGAGGCCGGCAATGAAGATGCATTCTGTGATGCAGTAAAGAAAGTCCTCGGCACAAGCGCAACTATAGCCCCACTCGAGCCGATGGCAACGATCAAAATACGAGACATTGACTGCGTGACAGATCTGGCCGAGGTAGAAGAGGCCATCAAAAGGAATTTCTCTTGCGTGGGAAGGATCAAAGTGAGACTGACACCAGAAAACAACAGAGAACAACGCATGGCCATAGTTGACTTGACCAAAAAGGACGCCGAACAATTCCTGAACAAGGGCAAAGTACTAATTGGGTGGGTTGTCCGTAGGATACGGCGAAGAGCAACGCCTCTTCAATGTTTTAAATGCCTTGGTTATGGTCACACCACACAAGTATGCAAAGGACCCGATAGGAGTTCCCTATGTTACAAATGCGTTGAAATGGGACATAAAAGAAAAGAGTGTAGGAAGGAGGCACACTTTATTCTTTGCAAGGATGCTGATCCAAAACCTGATTTTGGACACGTCTTGAGATCAGGTAAATGCCAGGTGTTCCAGGAAGCCCTAGCCAAGGCAAAATCAGAGCTTTGATGACCCGCATCCTGCAGCTAAACCTACACCGCAGTTCAACCGCCCAAAATCTGCTTGAGCAGTTTGCAAGGGACATAAAAGCCGACTTCTTGCTGCTGAGTGAGCAACACAATAATAAAAGCCCTACATTATGGTATTCTGAGGAAACTGGTACTGCCGCCATCTGGGTTTGGAACAGTGACTTTCAAGCGGAGAGTTGTGGACGGGGTGATGGTTTCGTGTGGGTTCGGTGCTCAGGAATCACCTTCTTTAGTGTGTACCTAACGCCTAACGAATCAATATCATATTTCCAAGCCAAGCTTAATGCTTTGGAGGGCAATGTCTCGAACGCAGAGGGCAAAGTGCTCGTTGGGGGCAACTTCAACGCTAAAGCAATCGAATGGGGCATGCCTTGGATGCATCCGCGGGGAAAACGAATCCTGGAAATGGCGGCCAGGACGACCCTCGTCGTACTGAACTCCGGAAATATGCCACCTTTCCGCAGTATTGGCTGTGAGGGAACCATACCGGACGTGACAATCGCCTTGGAGTCCTGAAAACTGAGGATACACAACTGGAAAGCATTCTGCTTGAGATAAGTGATGCTGTCTGCCGACAACTGGATGGAAAATCGGAAGGATGGACGTCGAGAGGTTTGTCG
The DNA here is from genome assembly GCA_963969285.1 of Odontomyia ornata. Lineage (NCBI taxonomy): Eukaryota > Metazoa > Arthropoda > Insecta > Diptera > Stratiomyidae > Odontomyia > Odontomyia ornata. The sequence goes on along the minus strand of OZ017738.1, from coordinate 259,726,209 downwards.
AGGTGCTCACAGCAGGTGAGCCGCTGCAGGGAGCTTAAGAGGGGACGGAAGAACTGGCAGCTCAAGACGTGGTGAACTCTACTATGAGCATCATTACGACTGCTTGCTGCGCTTCTCTGCCCGTCGAAGATCCCGCCACGGCAAGCCCCCAGTGTACTGGTGGTCAACTGAAATCACTGAAAAGCGAAGGGAGTGTCACAAGCTTCGACGTGGCGCGAAACCGTGACGAGGCATGCAACCAGGTGGCAGCATATAAGTCGGCCAGGAAATGCCTTCGCAGATTGATCAACAGTAGCAAGGCTCGCTGCTGGCAAGACCTGGTGGACAATGTGAACAAGGATCCGTGGGGCCTCGGCTACAAGCTGGTCATGGAGAAACTTGGTGCCCTACGGAAGCCTTGTATACATGATGCGGAAAAGATGGACGGGATAGTGCGGGGACTCTTCCCCGCCCATTCCATCTGTGTTGATGCTGTCCATGGTGAAACAGCAGTCGAGTGCCCACTCTTCACACAGCTGGAACTGAAGGAGGCAGTCCTCTCCCTGAAAGCGAGGAAGGCTCCAGGTCCAGATGGTGTTCCACCTGAGGTATTGCGGCTCCTCTATCACCATTGTCCTGACTTGCTGCTCAGCACATTCAACGCTTGCCTACGGGATGGGGTTTTCCCGGTACGGTGGAAGGTGGCGCGGCTCGCGCTGATCAGCAAGGGGAAGGGAAATCCCGGATCGCCGTCTGCATACCGTCCGTTATGCATGCTAGACATGGCTGGGAAAGTGCTAGAAAAACTCATCAAGGGAAGACTCACTGACGCGATTCGTGCTGCTGGGGACTTATCTCCTCGGCAGAACGGCTTTAGAGCAGGATGTTCTACCATTGATGTGATTGCAGAGGTGGTGAACGCGGTGCAAAATGCAATGGCACATAGTCGCACCAAGCGACGGATCGTCCTGTTGGTGACACTCGACGTCAGGAATGCCTTCAACCCCGCTAGATGGGTGGATATTCTTGACACGCTGGAAAACTCTTTTCAAGTTCCAGAATATCTAATGCGGCTTTTGAGGAACTACCTAAAGGACCGAAGCCTGCTCTACGATACGACACAGGGCCAACGAGGGATGGAAATTACATCGGGTGTTGGCCAGGGATCTATCCTTGGTCCAGACCTGTGGAACGTGTCTTACGACGGGCTACTGAGACTTGAGAAGCTAGATGAGTCGCGCTTGGTCGGCTATGCGAATGATGTTGTGGCTCTGGTCGCTCTGGTCGTTGAACAAGCACAACTTAGGCTAGGTATGCTAATGCGCCAAGTGAGGGACTGGATGACTGCTCGCGGGCTGAGCTTAGCACTGGAGAAAACCAAAGTGGTCATCTTGACAAAAATGAGAATCCCTAGAGTAAGGATGATCAGTATTGGAGACATACAAATCGAAGCCAGCGGTGAAGTATCTGGGGCTACTGATCGACTCGAAGATGAGTTTCTCTGAGCAAATCAGGGCAACGGCTGAGAAGGCTGCTTCGAGAATATTGGCTCTGAGTCGACTTATGGCCAACGTAGGGGGACCCAGCCCATCAAGAAGACGCCTCTTGATGGGTGCTGTAGGGTCAGTGCTACTGTATGGAGCAGAGGTATGGGGTGACGCTCTCAGCAAGGAGGTATACCGAAAACGATTGGCACAGGTACAGAGAAGAGGAGCACTGAGAATTGCATCTTCGTATCGAACAGTCTCCGACTCGGCGGTGAGAGTTATTGCAGATGTGATACCTGTCGCCCTTCTTGCTAGAGAGCGCCGTACTATTTACCTGCGCCGAAACGAGGGTGCGAGGGAGATAGATGTCCGCGAGGAGAGACAACGCTCGCTCAACGATTGGCAGCAGTCTTGGGTCAATTACACGAAAGGAAGGTGGACTGCGCGCGTCATACCGGATGTGAGACCGTGGCTAAATCGAAGACATGGTGAGAGTGACTTCTATCTGACCCAGCTTTTGAGCGGGCACGGGTGTTCTCAGTCTTACCTGCACAAGATCGGTAAGCGTCGGTCTCCCGATTGTCGGTTTTGCCCAGGAGAGGAGGACAATGCCTGTCACACATTTTTAGCGTGTACGAAATGGGTCAGGCTGCAGAGGGAACTCTACAAGGAGATAAGAGAGCTCAACCCGGATAATATAGTTGCGGTGATGCTCGAATCGGTTGACAAATGGAACCAGGTGGCACATTATGTTCGGGCAGTCCTAAAAGATAAAAGGGACTCACAGCAGCCGGGGGCGCTAGGGCTGAGGGATCGCTCTTCTGGCGTTTCCTCTTCCCCTCTCCCCTCCCGCTAGGAAAGGGACTCCTCAGTTATAGGCGCCCCTGGCCCGGAGTAATGTGTAAAACGGTTCCAGGCTGGATTCTCAGGTTGACAGGGGAGATGTTTAGTGGGTAGTCCAGTCGTGCATGGGAGTCCCACACTCTGTGAATAAATGGCATTCACCTCCCTACCACAAAAAAAAATCCTCGAGATCGGCGCGTTTTCTGTCGTGCCGATCCAAGGAGTCAAGTGGGTAGACGGCATGCAGGCCAAGATAGCAAAAGATCCCGACATGTTTCCCAATTGGCGAGTGGAAGGAGACAGGAGCAGGTGGTTCTCAAGAACAAGCGGCAAGCCACCCTCCTGCAATACCATGACGATACCACAGCCGGGCATATGGGGGTCAGCCGGACATATGACCGGATTGCTCAACAGTTTTACTGGCCAAAAATGAGGGCGGACGTTCGTCGGTATGTGGCACGGTTCAGGACCTGCCAAGCGAACGAAGATCTCCCTATGGGCCTATGGCCTCCAGAGCGGGACAAGCCAAGGGACCCTGGGAGGTTGGTTGTGTTAATCTCGTGGGACAAGTGCCACGTTACACTCAGGGGAATATCCATATTTTGACAATGGTTGACTTTTTCTCAAATATGCCCTTAATTTTACCCCTTCGGCAAGCGACAGCGGCCCAGGTCGCGAAGCTGTTAGATGAATGGATTTTCCTGATGTTTGGGGTCCCCGCCTTGGTTTTCTGCGATATTGGGGTCCAATTTCGGCCCAAAGAGATGGATAAGTTGGTGCCCGGGTATGGAAGCCGCATACAGTTCACGCCCTTTTACCACCCACAGGCCAATCCCACTGAGCAGATCAATCAGACCATCAAACAGATGTTGAGAGCGTATGTCGGGGATAATCACCGAAAGTGGGATGTGCACCTTCCCAAGATTGGATGTGCATTGCGCACATATACGCATGAGGCCATGGGGAACACCCCATACTTTATTAACTTCGGAAGGGAGATGGTGGTTACATGGAAAGGGCTAAATTCACATACGGATGTGGACGCGCTGCAGAACCCAGTGGAGAGGGCCGTGAAACTAGGTGAAGTAAGAGAGGAGGTGCTAAGGCATTTGAAGGAGGCTACAAGAAAAAGTACTCAACGATGCAATCTTCGGACGCGTACTCCACCTTTCCTCCTCGATGATTTGGTGTGGAGGCGGAATTTTAGCTTGTCGGATGCGGCTCAGTATTACTCGGCTAAGCTGGCACCGGAGTACCTTGGCCCGTACAGAATAGAGAAACGAGAGTCCCCATCCCTGTTTAAACTACTGGATATGAGTGAAAAGAGTGCAGGGACCTGGCACGCAAAAGATCTCAACCATATCGGTCCTGAGACCTTAAGCAACGTTGAGTGTACTAGGTAGGCTGGCAAGCGAAATTAGTAAGTTAGTAAAGAAGTTAAACCCATAAGGAAGTGATAGGCTGTGGAGATTAGAAAATGGAGGGTAGTAAGTCGTGTCGATGGTAAAACGTATCGATAAGCACACGTGGTGCGGTTTGGAGGCAAGACCCCGTGATCCCGTTTTACGGCCTTATCCGGATTAGGTCGTTGACGTACTTAAGCCTAAACGCTTTCTTCTTTCCGGGTGGCGCAAAATTTCGGAAAAGAAGTCGTTGGATGGCAATCGTATCGTTAGGTCACACATCTTTGCCCGGCAAAGGCGTTGCAAGCCCAAGAACGGCCACCATGGACATGAGGCTTCACGAATTCCTAATACCTCAGAATTTGGAGGATATCAGAGTGTGGAATATAGTAGAATTAGGGGATATTAGAATTCAGTACACATTAGTATTTAGCATATATTCGAATTTAGGGTCAAACAGAATTACGAATAAACTAGAACTTAGACTACATTAGAATTTAAAGTACGGTAGGGCTTAGGATATAATCGAACTTAGAGTATACTCGTAATAGGATCTTAAGTAAAATTAGGACTTAGGGTATATTTTAGACGGCATGACATGATGGGAGTTGGCTGATAAAAGTTGAAGTAGATATACCGTCTCTTCCACCACATAGCTAGGAAGAAGCAATAATAGGAATAAGGTAGAAGATAGTTATGTATAAGTAATTACAGAAGGTAGTGGGATTGCCAGAGCTGCGGCATTAGATAACGGTTAAGACAAAAGGAAGTTCAACTATACTATTTCTAGTAAAATAGTAGTTAGTGTAACCACAATTAACAGGGGATTACACTTAAGGATTATATGGTGGCGAGTGCATCCTAGAGGCTAAGGTGAGCAATTGGGTGGTAGAGTAAAGAGTAGGATAATTGAGTAAATAAGTTGACAGGGCGAGAACTATTGTTTGTAGGTTTCAGAGAAATCCACTTGAAGTAAGGGGGGAATGTCACGGGACACTTTCACACGCAATCCTGCAAGCAAGATCCCCGCGAGCTAAAGTGAATATTTATCACGCCAGCCAGACTGAAGAAGAATTGGTAACGTAATTTTTTGAATTAAATATTGTATTTTCAACTGTAATTTTCTTGGTACATATAATGACGAGACTGTGTAGATTCTAAGTAGAATGCCAAAACATAGTGTCTCTATAAATCGATGCGTACAAGCTTTGAATACTAATGAAGGACTCCGATTTGAATTTGAAATATTTGAGATTGGCGAAAATGGCTGAAGAAACTAAAGAAATATTGGGAAAAGTATATTACAACAGAAAGATCCTCATCAACAGGGACGGTGAAAAAACTACGCAGTGATGATTTGATTAATAGCAATAGGATTAGTGGTACAAGACATGTTCTACCAGTGGCTAATATGAATGCAGTAGAAACTCAAACATAGTTCCACTCCCAATGTATGTGTGCAGCAGCAAAGCTAGTAAGTGATGACCGAATTGCCTGCTGGTAGATGTGGAAGCTCAAGGGTGGTAATGCAGTGAGGCATTGCCACATTGCCGGATGCAAAGCTTAACTAGAAAGTGTGTCTCCCCAGAGGCTATAAAAGACTCCGGAGCACGAGGAAAAGCTCTCTTTTCCAGTATCAATTGGAAGGAGCTACATGGCAAGAAGGAACGGTGACAAGTCAGCAAGGGGCGAAGAAGAATCAGCACGAGGTGAATCTTGAAGGGACGACAAGCAACAGTTGCCACGAGTATCAACCCGCCAATCAATCAACAGTTGTTCACGATTATCCGGCCGCCAATCAAACGAACAGCTGCCACGAATATAAGCCCGTGAATCAATCAACAGTTGTCCACGATTACCAGCCAGCCAATCAAGTCAACAGTTGCCACGAATATCAACCCGCCAATCAAACCAACAGCTGTTCACGATCATCAACACGCCAGTCCAATCAACAGCGAACAAATCAACCATCGAGGGAAATTGGAGGCCCCCGACCACGTGGAAATCGATAGGTGGAAGGTATTTAATTTGTTGAAATTTGGTAATAATTGAAATTTACATATTCATATCATATTCATATTCATAAATATAGAAAATTCATATTTTCATTTATATATTCAGAAATATTGAAAATTTACACATTCATAAATAAATAAAATTGTTTGAACAAGTGGAAAAACAAGAAGTGTGTGTTTAGTGAAAATCATGAGTTCTGGCTAGCGAGGTTTTCGAGGTGTTGGTGTGATAGTGACGAGGTTTCGGTGTGATTCTCAATCGCCGCATGAAAGTGTCCCCGAGCATCAGTGCAAAGCGCATTGCAGTACGGGGCAAGTTATTGACGTTATTCGGGGTTAGGTTAGGGTTTGATTCTCCGCGAAATTAGATTAGAGGTTAGGCTGATGTAAACCTTCCGGCTCGGTTGCGTTCTCGCTTGGTGACTTCATTTGGGGTCCACTGGCAAAGTGAGTGGCACACGACCCCTCTTCGGTAGGCTTACCGGGTCCAAGGGCCCCAGTCGGAGGTTTTGAACGAGCACCACGAAATGCCGGAGGTAGCAAGGATCGGATCATATGTGCGAAAATGTCCGGAACTGGAAAACGACCACTTCTCAGAAAAATCCCAAATGCTTCAAAGGTATCAGAACTTTGCCTGTTAGTTATCACAGCAATAAAAAGGCCTTGATAACTGGTGGTATATTCGCTGATTAGTTGAAAGTTTCACCGTTGATATGAAGGCCCAAAAGAGGAAAATTATGTTGTTTGTCAACAATTGCACAGCTCATATTAATATGCCCGAATTGTACTATGTTAAATTATTGTATTTTCTTGCTAATACTACAAGTGAATTATGAGTACAGCCAATGGATCAAGGTATTATTAACAACTTAAAGGTTTACTGCAGGAAAGAAGTCGTGGAATATGTTCTCATATCTATAGAGGAGAGTAAAACTTCCAAAATCAACATCCCCCAAGCTAAGATATTTGCAATAAAGGCTTGGCCTTCTGTAACCATTAGTAATCACTTTAAAAAAATTCGCCTTCAAGATGCCAGAAGTGCCTGAAGTAGAGGGCATACAAGAGGAGATAGAGAATAGTGAAATATTTGCAGAATGGAGCAGATTATTACTACTTGTAGCTACAGAAATGACTAAAAGCCGTATTTTCAGGATTTTATTCGTATGGACAATGATGAACTGGTTTCAGAAGAGTTCACGGACAACTATATTGTTTCTTTGGAAATAGAGGGAAAAATACTAGAAATCTTACATAAATATTTTTAGATGTCAAATGTTGTATATTTGATATATATTTGATCAAATTTAAACAATAGAAAAACACCTTAAAACAACTAGCACGAATACTGCACAAGTTTGCGTCACATGCTATCTACGTACGTACTATGTATGACAAGTGTTTCAAAAAATGATGGAAAACGTTTATTGTAGTGACTGCCTTGTTTTCCCGGGCAGGGTTGAAAATAATGCCAGTAAAAGAAGCAAACATTAGAATTTCCAGAGCTATCAGATTCATAGTGCAGAATGTAATCGTAGATTTTAAAACACAAGTATTTGGTTGTGATGAAATTAGAGAGCTTTAAAATCGTTTATCTCAAGAATCCAACGAATTTAATCCATACGAAATCATATCAACTCCTTTCAATCGATATGCACAATACCAATCTCTTATATAAATTATTGAAATGGAAATTTACTGATTTCTGGCATTCGTCAACTCAAATCAAGAATGCACTCATTTTTCTATATCATACCTTCAATTAAATGGCTTTAAGTTTCTTGCATTATTGAAATCAAACTTAGTGTACAGGGCATATTTGTCGAGTATTGAATATACCTCAATTCTTAATTCAAGAAGCATAGATTTCAACATGTTTCGTGAGAAAGCTATTGGTAACGCTGAAAAAAACCAGTTCTTTTCAAGATCTATGAGTCTTCAAAAATAAACCGAAATCGACCAACATTTAACTACCTTATTAAACTATTTGTCTCCTCTTTAGCACTTCGATTTCCCACACATCATATCCAATTCAGATGATTAATATTCAGATTAAGTGCCATTAATAATATCAGGTTCATTTGAGTCCTAGGAAATACTTTTTAACATTATAAACATTCAAATATGGCTACTTAATTTATAAAAAATTAAATTTAATCAAACTCCCAAGCAACCAATTCTTATCTGAAATAGTGCATGTAAGTTATATTACACTAAATTTAAATTATAAAAGTTCATTCATTCATTCATATTGCAACTATTATCTTCATAAATAGATCCTATAAAATAATTCATCACTCGCTTAACATTTACCACGTTGTAATTTGCGCTGGTGAAATTCAATATCTTCCAAAGCAACAAATTCAATATCTTCCAAACAACAAAGCCAACTGTAATGTGACGCCTACGCCCAGGAATCGAAGTGATTCCGATCCCGAACCCTTGTAACCGGCCAGATGGATATGTCCTCGAAGTGCCAGCGGACTTCATCTGTTGTGCGGATATCGTTGTGCAGAAAATATTTTTTTTTCTGTCCAAATATTTAGACCCGTGGATATAAATATTCGAAATATAGAATTAATCCAACCCCGGCACATTTCGAGACATAGCCATCTGGAAATGCCCCTCCACCATGGCCATCGAGAAAACTATGCCACTGGCGACATCTGGAGAGGCACATTGCCGCCATATGAAGTGCCATTCCACACACAGATGTTTTGTCCGAGGTGACAACCGAAATTTTTGACAGCCACATGTCGGCTTGGTTTTTCGTGGCTGTCGTCTTCTAATAGTGTCCATTGTCGCGAAATATCGAACGTAATCAGAGATAGCAGCTGCTAATTGTGGGGTGCGGCAGATTCCGGTATTTGCGCTCGTTTGTGCCGAAAATCTATAGAAAGGTAAGTCTGCTAACGGATATCTCCCGAGTTCCGTCTCTAACCTCATTCTTGATAGAAAGTCGCAAGAATCCTGAACGAAAATTGTTGCGTTCGTATGATAATTTTGTTTTCAGCTGGTTGCATGAAAGTTTTCACATCTGCAAACAATTTTCTTGAAGGGTCTGATGTCTTTTTGAAAAGTGGTGACAATTGTGACAATGAACTGACTCGGTATTGTGATCCACTAGAGCTTTGCTGCTATTATTGCGAAGCTATGCAGCGGCTGATCACCTCATCAATTTTAACGTTGCGTGAACTGCGGACTAAGTGGAAATATACCTTCGATAAAACCTTCAGTCGGTATCAAAGAAGAAGTTCCAGAAGAGGAATTGTTGGCGGATGTGAGGGCTTTCATGCAGCCGGCTGTAAACAAAATTATAGAAATAGTAACAAATGAGGTCGACGAGTTTACAATTGTTGATGCGGGAATCGAGGTTGAGGTAACACCACAGTTGCCACAGGAAAACAACGAACAGCTGATACGTGACAAGGCTGCTATTGGGAAAAAGTGCCCAAATCGATCAAATTCGATCGAATTATTCATTGGAAATAACGCAAAACGAGTGACAGGCCGAGCGTATCTTTTTAAACGCGTCGTGAATCTGACGTACAGCAACGTACAGGTTCGGGTAATGTTGACCGGACGTCACATGGTACGTGACGTCATGTGCAAAAAACTGTTCAGCCAAATTAGGATGGATGTATGAATTCGCCACAGAAGACTCCCAAAAATATAAAGAGGGACGAGTTATTTTGGAATATGCACTTATCGCTGAATCAGAAGGATTTTTAGACCCATACAATACACGTTCTAAATACTGAATCCATATAGCAGCAAAGAATCCCATCTATAAAAGGCATCATCTAAATTAATTCATAACAGAGAGCCAGCCTAACAACAATAACGCACAGATGAAAAGAAAAACTTATGTATATATATATATATTTTTTTTTCATTCGATTCAAAACATCCCCACGGAAATATTTCGTTATTTAATTGAAATGCTAAGGTAGTAAGTGTACAAGAAAAAAAAAGTAAATCTCTATATATTTTATACGGTATAATGAAATTATCTTTATTCACCTTAGTGGGCAAGAAATAAAGTAAACAATCTATCTAACAAAATTGAATTTGTTTACGGCTAGGAAAATAAAAAATAAATAAATAAATCACCAGACTATAATAATTTATTTTCTATTCATGCAAAAACTAAAAATAAAATTTAAACTTGCACTTTAATAATCGCATTGTTGTTTACCTAAATTCATCATTGAATGCTATACGAAAGAAAAAAGATTATGAACAAGAATAATCACATAAATTTTAAAAGGAAGAACTAGCAAAAAGATAAATGAAAACTCTTACTAAAAATTCGTGTAAAATAAATCTTTAAAAAAATTCGATAAATAAATAAATCTAAAAAAATTGATAATCTGTTGAAATACTTGTTAAAAGACGTCATGACGGCCTTTTTATAATACATTCAAAGAAGTTGAAATATATAGCGTTAAATTGTGATGAATACCGACCATTTAAAGAAAGTTCTCTCGAAAATTTGCAAGCGAGATAAGAGAGTTAGTCGAAAGTAAAATTCCCTTAATATTATTATATGCAGCTTCTTGGAGCGTAATGAAAGTAGAATGCGTTCACCTAAAACGTTGAGCAACTATGAATCTTTGAGTAAAATAGTTATAAATCAAATTAAGCTACATTAAAAATAATTACATTTAGGGTTTAATTTATAAGTTTTTAACATTACGTTGTACCTTCTGTCTTCTTTTTTTTTTCACTTGTTTCAAAGTCAGTTATAGTTAAACTTTTCTTGATTTTAAAATAATTGTAAAAGTTCATTTGAAAAACTTTTAACTCTAAGGCAAATTACTGCTAAGTGATTTAACGGAGGTGATTTTTCTATAGAAGTATAAGCCAAAAAAATAGAAAAATTTAACAATTTTATTAAAAGCAGTAAAAATTTAAAATTATGTTTGCATGAAATACCTTTGAAATTTTGATTTCAATGCGCTTCATCTTTCTTTAGCAAAATGAATATAATGTCAAACAATTTGGTCGTTAACTTTTTTCATATTGCTAATATTACTAATTGTTTTATTCAAATTTAAATAAGAAATATTTATTACGGAGATTTTATAAACTGTAGCAAGCAATAACAAGAACGATCCACCTGATTGTCGCGGAAATCATATTCGCAATATTATTCCTTTTGGTTGACTACTACCAAACATTTTCAAATTTAATTTCAATTTTAAACACTGCCAAGCAGATAAAACAAAATCGATCCGCAAGAGTCCATTTCAAGCGCATTTCCTGTTTGCATTGTACTCAAAATTTGCATTATCTTAGTTTACGTCACTTTAGCTTAGTTATGTTCATTAGTTCCATACTCTTTTAACCTTTGAATTATTAAGAAAAAAAATCAATTTCAACAAATTTGAACAAGGATTAGTAAAATGGCTATTAACCGTATTTTTCAATAATCATTAAACCTAATATTAAACACGAATAATTAATTGTATAAAAGTCTCATACAGATTACGACAAAATATGATATTTAATTGAAGTAGCTTACAGGATAAGGGTAGATAAAAATAGAAATAGTAATAGAAAGATTATACATATTGTTAGGAACTAAATATATAACAACATGAATTGCTAAGTTAACCCACGACTTTCCTTTTCAGTGACTCTTCTTTTTCAGTGGGAACAGAGAGTGTAGGGTAAGTATGCCGTCGCGAGGTTAGGGTTTCGACAAATCCGCTGAAGTCGGTTTCGCGTCGTGCGCGGTACGCGGTACCTTTGCTTGTTTCGCCATTTCTTTAGAGTAGTTTTCTTCGGTTTAAGTTCGAGTAGTATATTTTTCGGTACCGCGTCGGTGAATCGGTAACGCGCCTATGGGATTTTGTAGCGTTTTTGATTTGAGATCTGTGGATAGATCACATCCAGAACTAACGTAATGTAGGTTTCTCGTTCTGGATGAGTAATTGTTGACGCGTTTGAAAAACGGGCAAGTTCAGGTGACTGAAATATTGTGATTGAGCGTAATCCATTCGGAGACCCGCGACCGAAATCCTCTCCGAACTAGCTGGCCGACAAGCAGTCACCGCGTGAATGGATTACGGTGCACGGATTGGTTGACCTGTTGGTACCATCCGTTGGCACTTCTCAGACTTAACGTCTAGAACCGATGAGAGGTCGGTTCCGCGTTCGATCTTGAAAAGAGGAAAAATCATTACAAATGGCGCCCAACGTGGGGCCAAAAACATCCTAAGGGGAAAAGAACTTCGCGTCTTCTGACGAGTTGGTCCTTTACGGAGGATGTAAGGTACTTTGGTACTCGAGTCCCACTATCAGGAGCAGTGGAATTGTGTGATACACACTAGAAGTCGCTTCACGTGAGTTGTAGCTTCCGCTCTCCTTTGTTTGATTTTTTTTTTTCGCGACAGAATCCTTCCGATGTGTTGTCCCAGGTTAACCCCTGTAAGAACCTTCTATTTTCTTGATGGAACTGCCAGTCTGATGGGTTTACCTATCAGCATGGACTCTCAAGAAGATAGAAGGCTACCTTGCCTTTATATCGCGGAAGGATTCTAACTATTTCGTATGCGTGTTAGACGAGTGGTATCGGTTCAACGTTCGATGGCGTATGCTGGAGTTGCGAAGCCCGGAATGCTTCCACGCGTCGGGAATTTTGACCGCGTACAAAGTCGTTACGGTAGCTCTACCACTTGTCTCGTCGAGTCATTTAACGTAGTTTAGAGACGGTTTTTTTTGTAATGTATGTGGGTTATGGGGTAATTTTCGTAAATCGACCGAAAGCATCCTTTCTTCGACAGATTACCACGCACTCTCTTTTCCCGTTGAAGGAGTCGACCACTGGAAAGGAAAGTGTATCAAATACATTTTTTTTTTCTCCACTTATCTTATCAAAATAGCTCGCCACTATCGGCCACTAAATTATTCCTGAGTTTTTTAAATATATATTATATTGTAACATTTTTTTTTGTTAAGGAACTTACTTCTCCCACCAGATTGAACGAAAATGGCAACGAAGCGGACCCCAGAAAAGCGTTGGACCAGATCCAAAACGTTCCAACCAGCTAACTGCGGGATCTGCTTCGAAGACGTAGTGGAGGGCGTACACAGCGTGCGATTGGATTGTGGACATTTATTCCATCGTGCCTGTGTACAACAGCTCCTCCTCACGTCAGAGCTGTGTCCCTTATGCCGGCGACCCATCAAGCGGACCGCCCTAGACGTCCCCATCGGAACGCCCCTACCGACGCGCGGAGCAGTGGCGAAAGGAGCTCCAGAGGCCGAACAGTCCCAACCACTCTTAAACCTGCAAGGAGCAGTAGGCGGTGAAGTTCCGGCTGCAAGTGTCGTTTCCGAGGTGACAACCATGCCTTCCGCCCACTCCATTGACACCCTCGTGGCGTTGATGAGGGATATGTCGGAGAGGATTGGCAACCTGGAGGGAAAGATCCAGAATCTCCCGTTGAGCCAACCACCCAGTCGCGTGAGAACTCCGCTTGGCTGGGAGCCAAATCCCAGTGTGGCGATGCCCCACTCCCGACAATCCGAGCAATGGGTCCCACCCCCAAGGAACTCGGGAATGGATCCCAGAGCTCCCGAATACAGACCGCGACACAGTACCGGACCTCCGTTGGTACCTCCAGCCCCCGAGGCAGTTCAGTACAACAGGTCAATAGAGGATGTGATTCCCCCCGGGAACGCATTGGCACCTTTTCGAGACCCGACGCCTCGTATCATGGAGAGTTGGCGCCTGAACTTTACAGGGTTCAACGATATGATATCGGCGGACCGATTCCTTTTCCGGATTCAGGCGTTGGTATCCAGCACCCTGGGAGGTGACTCCTTGGCCTTCCTCCGGCATGCACATCTTTTGTTCAGCGGCGACGCTGCCGACTGGTACTGGAGCTTTAAAGAGTCAACGCCACGTCCCACTTGGCACTCTTTCAGTGCAGCCTTCCGCAATCGATTTGAGGATGGCTTCACTGAGAGAGAGCTAAGAGAGCAAATAAAGAAACGGAAACAAGGCGCTCACGAACCGTTCGACCAGTACTACACCAGTATAGTGAGATTGAGCACTCGCCTGCGAAATACCATGCCCGAGGACGAATTGGTAGAAATTATCAGAGAGAACATGCGCTGGGATCTCCAGAACAGCCTGCTACATTTTCCCATCAACACCATACAGGGATTGCGCCTCCATGCGCGTAGACAAGAACACTTGGATGAGCGACGAGGTACCTTCCGTCCACAACCTCGCATAACGGGACCAAATCCCCGAAATCATCACACCGCGGAGTTGATGGCAGCAGACCACCTGCTTGCTGATCCAGTACCATTACCGAGGAGCGGAGCACCACCGGAGCTTGAGGACCCAGCATTGATTGATCGACCCTCTCTTGAAGCAATTACAAGCCCGACGGTCTGTTGGAACTGCCGACAACCGGGACATCGGTTCTATGCATGTCCAGCGGAGCCAACGCTTTTCTGCTACCGATGCGGGAAGGCCGACACATACGCACCTGACTGTGCCATTTGCAAAGGGCGAAAAAACTTGCCACCGAGTGCCGCGACCACCCGTCGGCACTCCTAGACCCCGGACGAACCAATCCAGACCCCATCACCAGCTATGACCCAGCTCCCAACATGACTCCAACTCTGCTGACTTGCACCGCTAACCACAGTTCTCCCGAAGTTCCACAACCGACGCCGTCCTTCGCCGAGGCCAACGCGCAGGGAAATGATAGCGAGACGAAAGTTCCTTGGCATGTAAAACCTTTTCATGTCAGGCTGCGGAATTACTTGGCTACTCGACAGCGCATCTTCCATGAGGAATTGGCCACAACTGTCCCACCGCGAAGCAAACGAGCCACGCGTCGGATGCGGAGCTTCTGGAGAAAAGTCAGGCAGTCGAGAAAAGTGTTGAAGGACATATACTTAGACGAATTATTGAGGAAGGATGTCCGGCCATATGCGCCAGTACACCTCCTGCAAAAACGAGTATCAGGCTAAGTCGATACGGGAGCCAGTGTGAATTGCATCTCTGCCGAGTTTGCAGGGGAGGTACTGGCAAAGCACGCGGACCAAATCCGTCATTTCACCTCCTGGTTAAGCACGGCGGACGGAACTCGTCACTCTGTAGTGGGAAAAATTATGACGGATGTCACCTTTAAGGGGGTAACTAAACCTATGGAATTTTTCATCATACCTCAGTTAACCCAGAATCTTTACCTAGGAGTGGATTTCGTTCGAAAATTTAACTTGGCCCCGGCATTATTTTCCGGTTCGACCCTGGAGTCCGTCACCACCGTTCCTGACCAATCTCAACCCACTAACTTACTACGGCATACACTGGAGGTAACTCAGCAACTGCGTCTCGACTCGGCTATATCGGCTTTTCCCTCGCACGAGAAGGAAGGTCTCGGGCGGACGGCCCTGGTGTTCCACACTATAGATGTGGGGGACGCTAAACCCATAAAACAGAGACATTTCGCCATATCTCCGGCGAAGGAAAAATCGTTATATGCCGAAGTGGATCGAATGCTATCATTAGGCGTAATCGAAGAATCACAGAGCGCGTGGGCTTCCCCAGTCACCTTAGTGGTCAAGCCGAACAAGGTCCGGTTATGCTTAGATGCCAGACGCTTGAACGCCGTCACAGTCAAGGACGCATATCCTCTACCGTTGATCGAAGGCATTTTGAGTCGATTGCCTAAAGCCCATTTCATCACGAGCTTAGACCTCAAGGACGCCTTCTGGCAAATTCCTTTAGACCCCGGTTCAAAGGAGAAAACAGCCTTCACAGTCCCAGGCCGGCCCCTATATCAATTCGTGACCATGCCATTCGGATTGTGTAATGCCCCCCAAACAATGACGCGCCTTATGGATAAGGTGATACCACCTCATTTGCGGCACCAAGTTTTCGTTTACTTGGACGATCTGTTGCTTATAACCGAGACCTTTGACGAACACATCGACCTGCTTCAGGAGGTGGCTCTACATATCCGGAGGGCAAGATTAACCATCAACATAAGGAAGAGCCAGTTCGTGATGACGGAGGTGAAGTATTTAGGTCACATCATTGGGCATGGCCATATCAAGACCGATCCGGAAAAGACTCAAGCGATTGACGTTTTTCCACTACCCAAGACCACCAAACAGCTACGCCGATTCCTAGGGTTATGCGGATGGTACCAGCGTTTTGTACGTGACTATGCCACCATTACCACTCCTTTGACCGACATGCTGCGTAAGGGACGTAAATTCGTCTGGGAAGAGCCCAGCTTGCGAGCCTTTGAAGAGCTAAAGAAGAGTCTGACTACAGCCCCCGTACTGCACAGCCCGGACTTTGACAAACCGTTCTCAATCCATTGTGACGCGAGTCAACATGGGGTGGGAGCAGTCTTAGTCCAGGTTGCACAAGACGGCGAGGAGAGACCTATAGCCTTCATGTCTCGCAAGCTGAACCCAGCCCAGCGAAATTACACGGTCTCCGAGCAAGAATGTTTAGCCGCGGTGTTGGCAGTGAAACGCTTCCGAGCCTATGTGGAGGGACACACCTTTGAAATCGTTACGGATCACGCTTCTCTGAAGTGGCTAATGAGCCAGACTGATCTCAACGGCAGATTGGCCAGGTGGGCACTGAAACTACAGGCATTTGACTTCACAATTCGCCACCGAAAAGGAAGCCAGCATGTAGTCCCCGACACCCTATCCAGAATGTTCGCCCCTGAAGGAGCCGAGTTGGTCCAAGAGGACGACAGCCCCCAATTGATCGATTTGGACCATCCTGCCTTCAAGTCAGCCAGCTACACCCAACTGATTCACACTATCCAGAATCAACAGCCCCAGCTTCCTGAACTGCGGTTGACGGATGGATTTATTTACAAACGGATGGGACACGCCTCCGGAGACCCCATACAAAAAGAAGAACAGTGGAAGTTGTGGGTGCCCGAAGAATTAACCACTGATCTTATCAGACGGGCTCATGACCACCCATCAAGTGCGCACGGCGGATACGGTCGTACACTTAGGCGGTTGAAAACCTGTTTCTTTTGGCCTAAGATGGCACAACAGATAAAAGCGTACGTAGCCTCCTGTGAGCTATGCAAGTGCACTAAAGCGCCCAACACCATTCTTCGGCCACCCATGGGTAAGGTTGAGGTCCCCGAACGCGTGTTCCAGCGCTTGTACATTGATCTTATCGGTCCTTACCCTCGATCTGCTTCTGGTCACACGGGAGCTGTCGTGGTCCTGGACCAGCTCTCTAAATTCCCTATCATAGAACCCCTACGTAACATGCACACTGGACCTATAATCAGCTTTTTGGAGAACCGAGTCTTTCACATGTTTGGAGTTCCGGAGAAACTTGTCTCCGACAATGGGGTCCAGTTCACATCCAGCAAGTTCCGAGACCTAATGTCCAAATACGGCATCATCCACCAACGAACTGCCGTCTATTCACCACAAGCCAACGCATCCGAACGACTGAATCGTACGCTCATAGCGGCCATTCGCGCCTATGTCCACCCGAATCAGAGGGACTGGGATCGCAAATTGTCCGCCATCACTAGTGCGCTGCGCTCGTCGTACCACGCCACTACCGGCATTTTGCCGTATTTCGCAGTGTTCGGCCAGTACATGATCGGTCATGGGAGCGCTTACCGGCTATTGCGGCAGCTGAAATCGCTAGAGGACCCAATCGTGGTTCTAGAACCGCACGAAAAGCTCCAACTTCTGCGAGATCAACTGCGGGAGAAGATTGAAGAAAGTAGACGGATGGGAGCGGAGCGGTACAACTTGCGATCTCATCCTTCTGGCTTTAAGGCCGGCAACGAGATATATCGTCGAAACTTCCGACAGAGCGATGCCACCCGCCATTACAATGCCAAACTAGACAAGAAATTCGTGAAGTGTCGAGTCATACAAGTCATAAGCCCCACCCGATACCTCATCGCGGACATGACTGGTAAAACCCTGGGAATTTACCACGCAAAAGACCTTAGACGATGAAGTGCAACTAATTCCCACGAGAAACCTTGGCTTACCCCAAATCTCTGCTTAGACGAAGGCCTCCGAATAACACCCGACTCCCTACTATATAGTCACTGTCGAGTCTTCACGAACATGGTTGTAGCCTATCCTTCGAAACCGACCTTCGACCCGCCACGGCCCTAACCAAGACCTTTTATATAGGAGACGGGATCGTAATTACTTCGATTTTGGGGGGGGGAATGTGTAATGTGACGCCTACGCCCAGGAATCGAAGTGATTCCGATCCCGAACCCTTGTAACCGGCCAGATGGATATGTCCTCGAAGTGCCAGCGGACTTCATCTGTTGTGCGGATATCGTTGTGCAGAAAATATTTTTTTTTCTGTCCAAATATTTAGACCCGTGGATATAAATATTCGAAATATAGAATTAATCCAACCCCGGCACATTTCGAGACATAGCCATCTGGAAATGCCCCTCCACCATGGCCATCGAGAAAACTATGCCACTGGCGACATCTGGAGAGGCACATTGCCGCCATATGAAGTGCCATTCCACACACAGATGTTTTGTCCGAGGTGACAACCGAAATTTTTGACAGCCACATGTCGGCTTGGTTTTTCGTGGCTGTCGTCTTCTAATAGTGTCCATTGTCGCGAAATATCGAACGTAATCAGAGATAGCAGCTGCTAATTGTGGGGTGCGGCAGATTCCGGTATTTGCGCTCGTTTGTGCCGAAAATCTATAGAAAGGTAAGTCTGCTAACGGATATCTCCCGAGTTCCGTCTCTAACCTCATTCTTGATAGAAAGTCGCAAGAATCCTGAACGAAAATTGTTGCGTTCGTATGATAATTTTGTTTTCAGCTGGTTGCATGAAAGTTTTCACATCTGCAAACAATTTTCTTGAAGGGTCTGATGTCTTTTTGAAAAGTGGTGACAATTGTGACAATGAACTGACTCGGTATTGTGATCCACTAGAGCTTTGCTGCTATTATTGCGAAGCTATGCAGCGGCTGATCACCTCATCAATTTTAACGTTGCGTGAACTGCGGACTAAGTGGAAATATACCTTCGATAAAACCTTCAGTCGGTATCAAAGAAGAAGTTCCAGAAGAGGAATTGTTGGCGGATGTGAGGGCTTTCATGCAGCCGGCTGTAAACAAAATTATAGAAATAGTAACAAATGAGGTCGACGAGTTTACAATTGTTGATGCGGGAATCGAGGTTGAGGTAACACCACAGTTGCCACAGGAAAACAACGAACAGCTGATACGTGACAAGGCTGCTATTGGGAAAAAGTGCCCAAATCGATCAAATTCGATCGAATTATTCATTGGAAATAACGCAAAACGAGTGACAGGCCGAGCGTATCTTTTTAAACGCGTCGTGAATCTGACGTACAGCAACGTACAGGTTCGGGTAATGTTGACCGGACGTCACATGGTACGTGACGTCATGTGCAAAAAACTGTTCAGCCAAATTAGGATGGATGTATGAATTCGCCACAGAAGACTCCCAAAAATATAAAGAGGGACGAGTTATTTTGGAATATGCACTTATCGCTGAATCAGAAGGATTTTTAGACCCATACAATACACGTTCTAAATACTGAATCCATATAGCAGCAAAGAATCCCATCTATAAAAGGCATCATCTAAATTAATTCATAACAGAGAGCCAGCCTAACAACAATAACGCACAGATGAAAAGAAAAACTTATGTATATATATATATTTTTTTTTCATTCGATTCAAAACATCCCCACGGAAATATTTCGTTATTTAATTGAAATGCTAAGGTAGTAAGTGTACAAGAAAAAAAAAGTAAATCTCTATATATTTTATACGGTATAATGAAATTATCTTTATTCACCTTAGTGGGCAAGAAATAAAGTAAACAATCTATCTAACAAAATTGAATTTGTTTACGGCTAGGAAAATAAAAAATAAATAAATAAATCACCAGACTATAATAATTTATTTTCTATTCATGCAAAAACTAAAAATAAAATTTAAACTTGCACTTTAATAATCGCATTGTTGTTTACCTAAATTCATCATTGAATGCTATACGAAAGAAAAAAGATTATGAACAAGAATAATCACATAAATTTTAAAAGGAAGAACTAGCAAAAAGATAAATGAAAACTCTTACTAAAAATTCGTGTAAAATAAATCTTTAAAAAAATTCGATAAATAAATAAATCTAAAAAAATTGATAATCTGTTGAAATACTTGTTAAAAGACGTCATGACGGCCTTTTTATAATACATTCAAAGAATTTGAAATATATAGCGTTAAATTGTGATGAATACCGACCATTTAAAGAAAGTTCTCTCGAAAATTTGCAAGCGAGATAAGAGAGTTAGTCGAAAGTAAAATTCCCTTAATATTATTATATGCAGCTTCTTGGAGCGTAATGAAAGTAGAATGCGTTCACCTAAAACGTTGAGCAACTATGAATCTTTGAGTAAAATAGTTATAAATCAAATTAAGCTACATTAAAAATAATTACATTTAGGGTTTAATTTATAAGTTTTTAACATTACGTTGTACCTTCTGTCTTCTTTTTTTTTTCACTTGTTTCAAAGTCAGTTATAGTTAAACCTTTCTTGATTTTAAAATAATTGTAAAAGTTCATTTGAAAAACTTTTAACTCTAAGGCAAATTACTGCTAAGTGATTTAACGGAGGTGATTTTTCTATAGAAGTATAAGCCAAAAAAATAGAAAAATTTAACAATTTTATTAAAAGCAGTAAAAATTTAAAATTATGTTTGCATGAAATACCTTTGAAATTTTGATTTCAATGCGCTTCATCTTTCTTTAGCAAAATGAATATAATGTCAAACAATTTGGTCGTTAACTTTTTTCATATTGCTAATATTACTAATTGTTTTATTCAAATTTAAATAAGAAATATTTATTACGGAGATTTTATAAACTGTAGCAAGCAATAACAAGAACGATCCACCTGATTGTCGCGGAAATCATATTCGCAATATTATTCCTTTTGGTTGACTACTACCAAACATTTTCAAATTTAATTTCAATTTTAAACACTGCCAAGCAGATAAAACAAAATCGATCCGCAAGAGTCCATTTCAAGCGCATTTCCTGTTTGCATTGTACTCAAAATTTGCATTATCTTAGTTTACGTCACTTTAGCTTAGTTATGTTCATTAGTTCCATACTCTTTTAACCTTTGAATTATTAAGAAAAAAAATCAATTTCAACAAATTTGAACAAGGATTAGTAAAATGGCTACTAACCGTATTTTTCAATAATCATTAAACCTAATATTAAACACGAATAATTAATTGTATAAAAGTCTCATACAGATTACGACAAAATATGATATTTAATTGAAGTAGCTTACAGGATAAGGGTAGATAAAAATAGAAATAGTAATAGAAAGATTATACATATTGTTAGGAACTAAATATATAACAACATGAATTGCTAAGTTAACCCACGACTTTCCTTTTCAGTGACTCTTCTTTTTCAGTGGGAACAGAGAGTGTAGGGTAAGTATGCCGTCGCGAGGTTAGGGTTTCGACAAATCCGCTGAAGTCGGTTTCGCGTCGTGCGCGGTACGCGGTACCTTTGCTTGTTTCGCCATTTCTTTAGAGTAGTTTTCTTCGGTTTAAGTTCGAGTAGTATATTTTTCGGTACCGCGTCGGTGAATCGGTAACGCGCCTATGGGATTTTGTAGCGTTTTTGATTTGAGATCTGTGGATAGATCACATCCAGAACTAACGTAATGTAGGTTTCTCGTTCTGGATGAGTAATTGTTGACGCGTTTGAAAAACGGGCAAGTTCAGGTGACTGAAATATTGTGATTGAGCGTAATCCATTCGGAGACCCGCGACCGAAATCCTCTCCGAACTAGCTGGCCGACAAGCAGTCACCGCGTGAATGGATTACGGTGCACGGATTGGTTGACCTGTTGGTACCATCCGTTGGCACTACTCAGACTTAACGTCTAGAACCGATGAGAGGTCGGTTCCGCGTTCGATCTTGAAAAGAGGAAAAATCATTACACAACGACGCATTGAAGCTCGCTAAAGCGACGCACATTGATCGAAGACACATTGGCTGACAGAAACGTTCGTTCGAAATGCTAAAATTATTGGGATTCGCTCCACTTAAGTCTACAAAATAACAGCCAAGTCTTCTTAATTTACAGATATATATTTCGCAACGGAAAAATCATAACATTACACAGAGGTGGTTAGGTAGCGACAGAGAGAGATAACAAGGGACGTCAAGATAATTTTACTCCACCGAACGTTGTGTTGTCATTACTCCCATAGTACTCCCTCCTGGATGCATTTGACGTTTAACAGTTGTTTATATTCGAATACATATCACACATTACTGAACGATACGTTTTGATTTTTCGATTTCGGGCCAGAACACGTTCCGGGTGCCAGATTTTGATGAATTGTAGATGGTTGCATCGCTGGATCCGCAGTGTATTCAAAGTAGGCAGCTTTCAGACGATCAACGCTGATGTTCATCGGTTTCCCATTGATTTCGAGTTTAGTTTCAATTACTTTGTGGGGTCCATCGTATGGGGATCCCAACGGCTTTCTTACACGGTCGATGCGCAGAAAAACGTGCGAGCATGACGAAAGGTCCTTATGGACGAAAATCTTTCGTTTGTCATGGCGTGATGCTGGAGTTGCTCTTATCCCCTTCATGTGTTCCCGGAACTTTTGTACGAATAGTTTTGGGTCTGGCGGCATATCTTTGTTGTAAAAGAATCCTCCCGGCTTTCGGAGTGTTGTACCATAGACCAGCTCCGCAGATGTTGCGGCAATGTCATCCTTGATACTCGTATGAAGACCAAGCAAGACGGTTGGAAGGATGTCGACCCACTCATTATTGTTGTGGCACATTATTGCCGCTTTCAATGACCGGTGCCACCGTTCAATCATTCCATTTGCTGTAGGATGATCTGCTGTTGTCCCCATCTTCCTGCAGCCAACTAAATGTGTCAGTGATTGAAAGATGAGTGACACGAACTGCGATCCTTGATCTGAAGTCAAAATGCTTGGCGCTCTAAAGCGCGCTATCCAATTGCTGTAGAATGGGGTTGCAATTTCATCAGAAGTGATTGTTTCGATGGGGATTGCTTCGGGCCATCTCGTAAAACGATCAATGTGCAGTAAATATGGGAAACCTCTCGAAGGATTCAAGAAGCCAACTATGTTTATATGGACATGGCTGAACCTTGCGTCGGGCATTTCGATATGGCCTTAAAGTGGTTTTGTATGCCAGCCCGTTTGCTTCGCTGACACGCGAGACATGATCTGGCCCATTCGAGGATATCTTTAGACATGCTGGGCCAAACGTACTTCCAATTAATAATTATCTTCATTGCTCGCCCACCAGGATCAGACAAATCATGGGTCATATCAAATATTTTCGGTCGCAGTATTTTCGGAATGTATGGCCGTTGTATCAGTGTCATTGATACGAAGTTTATGTAACTGTAATGCTGTATCCACTCGAAGTAATTGATTAAGTTCGTCACCCTCTTTTTGAGCTGCTGCAAAGTCCTGGCTGGTGAGTGCTATCGGCATTGTTATCGAGTTGGATCGAGATAATGCATCTGCCGTTGTGTCCTCATTTCCCGCGATGTGGACTAAAATCGTCGAAAATTGACTAATGAAGTCCCATTGCCGCAGCTGTCGTGGTGAAGCTTTATCGGCCTTTTGATTAAGGGAAATCGTAAGAAGTTTATGGTCCTGTTTGATAATCAATGACCGTCCCTCTATCATACTGCGGAAGTGCTTCACGACGCTGTATATGGCTTGCAATTCTCGGTCATAAGTCCTGTATTGAGTTTGAGTGGCAGTGAACTTTTTAGAGAAGAACCCAAGCGGTTCCCACTCGATGTTATTTCTTTGTTCCAATACAGCTCCCATGGCAGTGTTCGATGCTTTGCATTTAAGTGCCAATTGTGCATTTTCAATGGGGTGTCGTAGCAGCATTGCATTTGCAATTTGTTCTTTGCACTGTTCAAATGCTGCCTCAGCTTCAGAATTCCATATTATTAACGATTTATCTTTTTTCTTAGCGCCAACTAGAAATCGATGTAGTGGTACTTGAATTTTTGCTGCGTTCTGTAGCGATTTCCGATAGAAATTGATGGTACCAAGAAATCTTCGTAGCTCCTCAATTGTTGACGGTTTCGTGAATTCCAGAATGCTTTACACACGAGCAAGAAGTGGACTGATGCCATTTTCATCAATAGTATCCAAGATATTCCGCGGATGAGGCCCAAAAAATGCTTCCCCACAACCGAGATAGACGTACCCAACCTCAAAAAGGGTACACTTCCATATTTTACTGCTTCGGCTTCTGGAGTTAGTGAGTAATCTAAGCACCGACGCATTCATATGTGCTCTCAAGCAATTCATCGGGTGATGAGACCACTACCGAAACCTTTTGTGCGGCAATGCCGAAACCTCTTTTGCAACAACGCCACCAACAATAACCGAATTGTTATCTCCGCTGTATTCCAATGCAGCGCGTTAAGAAGTAACCGCGGAATGCACCGTCCGTGGACTCGACTTTCATTTCATTCCTCCACAAGCACCTCACTTTGGTGAAATTTATAATAATTTGCAATCCCAAATGTAAAATAAAAATAAGAATACGCGTGCAAAAATAAAACAAGTTGGGTAGACAGACCTATGCTCATGTCAGAAGGGTTTTGTACTTAACTTACAAAATGCAGTAACCAGCAACGAATAAAATCATGAAACATGTCAAAGACGATTTTATTCGAGAAAATGTGAAATTCGTGGTTCATAGTATTATTAACAAAGTTCAACGCATTTTGACTTCTGAGGTATTTGCTATAGTTATACCCATAAATATCTCCTTTGATAATTTTTTCAGATTTTTTAAGATCACGGGTGTCCATTCGCGAGGGAGGAAACACATTTTTCATGTATTTCCCCCCCCCCCCCCCCTGTGCCCCAACTGAAGCAAAAACGGTCAGTTTAAGAACTGTTTTAAAAAGCTCTCATAGAGAACTTTCAATTGATACTCATATCGGCTACTTTTCATGAAATTTTTTTTCAGGGGCACCTCTTCTGTACTGTAATCATCGATTCATGGCCTATTTTTTCGAATCCTAGAATGGTTACAAAGCCCTTTTGCTAGGAGCTCTCTCCTGCCTCTTCGACTTGTTTCAATTGTATGTACTCATCTTCATGATATCTATCACTCCTGAAATTTTCATGCAAATTCTAGCAAAGCTGTAGTGTCTAAGTCGGTAAAAAGCGCATATGGCTCCATAGCCATATGTTTCCATAGTAATACAGGGCATATTGCTCCATAGTAATACAGGAAAATTCAAATCGCTATAACTTCGGTAAATACCATTCGATCTTTATGAAACTTTCAGAGATGATCAATCTTATAAATAGTCATCTGTTTACTAAATTTTATTGAATTTAAGGGTACCATTTATATTTTATTCAAGAAAACATAAAATCGATAAATCATACCATTACTAACAAAGTTGAGTGAATTTTGACTTCTCGTGTATTTGTTGTTGTTGTACTCATGAAGGCCTACATTTATGATTTTTTTCAGATTTTTCGGATGGAAGGTGTCCAATCGCGAGGGGGGGGGTACGCGAAAAGTTCGTACATTTCGACTTCCCCTGCCCCCCTCGATACTTACAAGGCAATTTTAAAACCTGTTTGGAAAAGATCTCATTAAGACCTTTCCAACGACACCCTACTCGACTACCAATGGTGAAAATTTTTTTTTGAGGGGTCACCTCCCTATATGGGGAGACCTCCCTTAAACGCCTTTGAAAAAATTTTCCGCCCTTGAACTTTCAAGAGGTCACCACTTCTGACCTTTCTACAAAGTTTCATGGCTGTAGCCTCTATAGTTTCGGAGAAAAAGTGCTGTGACATACAGACGGACGGACGGACGGACGGACGGACGGACGGACAGACGGACACAGGTCGTGATTGCAATAGGGTTTTGTATTTTAGTACAAAACCCTAAAAAGTTAAAACATAAATTTTAAGTTAAATCCTGTATTAAATTAATGACTCAAAATATTTTCAGGTTATCAGCATATAGAACGGAGTTGGATGTGAAGATAGCTGGAAGGTCTTTAATAAAGAGGTTGAAAAGAAGTGGACCTAAAATTGCACCCTGTGGAGTACCACAAGTTAGGACAAAAGGGTGGGTTTCGGGGTTATTCTCAATCGCCGCATGAAAGTGTCCCCGAGCATCAGCGCATTGCAGTACGGGGCAAGTTATTGACGTTATTCGGGGTTAGGTTAGGGTTTGATTCTCCGCGAAATTAGATTAGAGGTTAGGCTGATGTAAACCTTCCGGCTCGGTTGCGTTCTCGCTTGGTGACTTCATTTGGGGTCCACTGGCAAAGTGAGTGGCACACGACCCCTCTTCTGTGGGCTTACTGGGTCCAAGGGCCCCAGTCGTAGGTTTTGTACGAGCACCACGAAATGTCGGAGGTAGCAAGGATCGGATCATATGTGCGAAAATGTCCGGAACTGGAAAACGACCACTTCTCAGAAAAATCCCAAATGCTTCAAAGGTATCAGAACTTTGCCTGCTAGTTATCACAGCAATAAAAAGGCCTTGATAACTGGTGGTATATTCGCTGATTAGTTGAAAGTTTCACCGTTGATATGAAGGCCCAAAAGAGGAAAATTATGTTGTTTGTCAACAATTGCACAGCTCATATTAATATGCCCGAATTGTACTATGTTAAATTATTGTATTTTCTTGCTAATACTACAAGTGAATTATGAGTACAGCCAATGGATCAAGGTATTATTAACAACTTAAAGGTTTACTGCAGGAAAGAAGTCGTGGAATATGTTCTCATATCTATAGAGGAGAGTAAAACTTCCAAAATCAACATCCCCCAAGCTAAGATATTTGCAATAAAGGCT
This sequence comes from Odontomyia ornata, assembly GCA_963969285.1. Taxonomy (NCBI): domain Eukaryota; kingdom Metazoa; phylum Arthropoda; class Insecta; order Diptera; family Stratiomyidae; genus Odontomyia; species Odontomyia ornata. The sequence continues at coordinate 259,699,543 of OZ017738.1, read as the reverse complement.
TGGCCTTCTGTAACCATTAGTAATCACTTTAAAAAAATTCGCCTTCAAGATGCCAGAAGTGCCTGAAGTAGAGGGCATACAAGAATAGATAGAGAATAGTGAAATATTCGCAGAATGGAGCAGATTATTACTACTTGTAGCTACAGAAATGACTAAAAGCCGTATTTTCAGGATTTTATTCGTATGGACAATGATGAACTGGTTTCAGAAGAGTTCACGGACAACTATATTGTTTCTTTGGAAATAGAGGAAAAAGTATTAGTATATTAGTATATTTATGTAAGAACATAAATATTTTTAGATGTCAAATATTGTATATTTGATATATATTTGATCAAATTTAAACAATAGAAAAACACCTTAAAACAACTAGCACGAATACTGCACAAGTTTGCGTCGCATGCTATCTACGTACGTACTTTGTATGACAAGTGTTTCAAAAAATGATGGAAAACGTTTATTGTAGTGACTGCCTAGTTTTCCCGGGCAGGGTTGAAAATAATGTCAGTAAAAGAAGCAAACATTAGAATTTCCAGGGCTATCAGATTCATAGTGCAGAATGTAATCGTAGATTTTAAAACACAAGTATTTGGTTGTGATGAAATTAGAGAGCTTTAAAATCGTTTATCTCAAGAATCCAACGAATCTAATCCATACGAAATCATATCAACTCCTTTCAATCGATATGCACAGTACCAATCTCTTATATAAATTATTGAAATGGAAATTTACTGATTTCTGGCATTCGTCAACTCAAATCAAGAATGCACTCATTTTTCTATATCATACCTTCAATTAAATGACTTTAAGTTTCTTGCATTATTGAAATCAAACTTAGTGTACAGGGCATATTTGTCGAGTATTGAATATACCTCAATTCTTAATTCAAGAAGCATAGATTTCAACATGTTTCGTGAGAAAGCTATTGGTAACGCTGAAAAAAACCAGTTCTTTTCAAGATCTATGAGTCTTCAAAAATAAACCGAAATCGACCAACATTTAACTACCTTATTAAACTATTTGCATATTGCATCTTCGTATCCAACAGTCTCCGACGCGGCGGTGAGAGTGATTGCAGGCGTGATACCTGTCGCCCTCCTTGCTAGAGAGCGCCGCGCTATTTACCTGCGCCGAAACGAGGATGCGAGGGAGATGGTTGTCCGCGAGGAGAGACAACGCTCGCTCAACGATTGGCAGCAGTCTTGGAGGAATTGCACGAAGGGAAGGTGGACTGCGCGCCTCATCCTGGATGTGAGACCGTGGCTAAATCGAAGGCATGGTGAGATTGACTTCTATTTGACCCAGCTTTTGAGCGGGCACGGGTGTTTTCAGTCTTACCTGCACAAGATCGGCAAGTCACGGTCTCCCGATTGTCGGTTTTGCCCAGGAGAGGAGGACAATGCCTGTCACACATTTTTTGCGTGTACCAAATGGGCCAGGCTGCGAAGGGAACTCTACAGGGAGACGGGAGAGCTCAACCCGGATAATATAGTTGCGGTGATGCTCGAATCGGTTGACAAATGGAACCAGGTGGCACATTATGCTCGGGCAGTCCTAAAATATAAAAGGGACTCACAGCAGCCGGAGGCGCTGGGGCTGGGGGATCGCTCTTCTGGCAATTCCTCTTCCCCCCTCCCCTCCCGCTAGGAAAGGGACTCCCCAGCTTGAAGGCGCCCCACGGCGTAACAAAACGAGACCTGGCCCGAAGTAATGTGTCAAACGGTTCCAGGCTAGGTTCTCAGATTGACAGGGGAGGTGTTTAGTGGGTAGTCCAAAGGTATCCTCCATGGGAGTCCCACACTGCCAGACTCGGCGGGCATAAATGCCTTCACCTCCCTACCACAAAAAAAAAAAAAAAAAAAAAACTATTTGTCTCCTCTTTAGCACTTCGATTTCTCAAACATCATATCCAATTCAGATGAGTAATATTCAAATTAAGTGCCATTAATAATATCAGGTTCATTTGAGTCCTAGGAAATACTTTTAACATTATAAACATTCAAATATGGCTACTTAATTTATAAAAAATTAAATTATTAAATGCGCTAGTTATCTCACTTCCATAGAATATTTTATCGAACTCCCAAGCAACTAATTCTTATCTGAAATAATGCATGTAAGTTATATTACACTAAATTTAAATTATAAAAGTCTTTCATTCATTCATATTGCAACTATTATCTTCATATATAAATCCTACAAAATAATTCATCACCCGCTTAACATCTACCACGTTGTAATTTGCGCTGGTGAAATTCAATATTTTCCTAAGCAAATATAATCATTAGCCAACGATACATTGAAGCTCGCTAAAGCAACGCACATTGATCAAAGACACATTGGCTGACAGAAACGTTCGTTCGAAATGCTAAAATTATTGGGATTCGCTCCACTTAAGTCTACAAAATAACAGCCAAGTCTTCTTAATTTACAGATATATATTTCGCAGCGGAAAGATCATAACATAACACAAAGGTGGTTAGGTAGCGACTGAGAGCGATAACAAGAAACAAGGAACGTCAAAATAATTCTACTCCACCGAACGTTGTGTTGTCATTACGATGGTCGAAATTACAATTGTCATCGCTAGTTGCCATAGTACTCCCTCCTGGATGCATTTGACGTTTAACAGTTGTTTATATTCGAATACATATCACACATTACTGAACGATACGTTTTGATTTTTCGATTTCGGGCCAGAACACGTTCCGGGTGCCAGATTTTGATGAATTGCAGATGGTTGCATCGCTGGATCCGCAGTGTATTCAAAGTAGGCAGCTTTCAGACGATCAACGCTGATGTTCATCGGTTTTCCATTGATTTCGAGTTTAGTTTCAATTACTTTGTGGGGTCCATCGTATGGGGATCCCAACGGCTTTCTTACACGGTCGATGCGCAGAAAAACGTGCGAGCATGACGAAAGGTCCTTATGGACGAAAATCTTTCGTTTGTCATGGTGTGATGCTGGAGCTGCTCTTATCCCGTTCATGTGTTCCCGGAACTTTTGTACGAATAGTTTTGGGTCTGGCGGCATATCTTTGTTGTAAAAGAATCCTCCCGGCTTTTGGAGTGTTGTACCATAGACCAGCTCCGCAGATGTTGCGGCAATGTCATCCTTGATACTCGTATGAAGACCAAGCAAGACGGTTGGAAGGATGTCGACCCACTCATTATTGTTGTGGCACATTATTGCCGCTTTCAATGACCGGTGCCACCGTTCAATCATTCCATTTGCTGTAGGATGATCTGCTGTTGTCCCCATCTTCCTGCAGCCAACTAAATGTGTCAGTGATTGAAAGATGAGTGACACGAACTGCGATCCTTGATCTGAAGTCAAAATGCTTGGCGCTCTAAAGCGCGCTATCCAATTGCTGTAGAATGGGGTTGCAATTTCATCAGAAGTGATTGTTTCGATGGGGATTGCTTCGGGCCATCTCGTAAAACGATCAATGTGCAGTAAATATGGGAAACCTCTCGAAGGATTCAAGGAGCCAACCATGTTTATATGGACATGGCTGAACCTTGCGTCAGGCATTTCGATATGGCCTTAAAGTGGTTTTGTATCCCAGCCCGTTTGCTTCACTGACACGCGAGACATGATCTGGCCCATTCGAGGATATCTTTAGACATGCTGGGCCAAACGTACTTCCAATTAATAATTATCTTCATTGCTCGCCCACCAGGATCAGACAAATCATGGGTCATATCAAATATTTTCGGTCGCAGTATTTTCGGAATGTATGGCCGTTGTATCAGTGTCATTGATACGAAGTTTATGTAACTGTAATGCTGTATCCACTCGAAGTAATTGATTAAGTTCGTCACCCTCTTTTTGAGCTGCTGCCAAGTCCTGGCTGGTGAGTGCTATCGGCATTGTTATCGAGTTGGATCGAGATAATGCATCTGCCGTGGTGTCCTCATTTCCTGCGATGTGGACTAAAATCGTCGAAAATTGACTAATGAAGTCCCATTGCCGCAGCTGTCGTGGTGAAGCTTTATCGGCCTTTTGATTAAGGGAAATCGTAAGAAGTTTATGGTCCTGTTTGATAATCAATGACCGTCCCTCTATCATACTGCGGAAGTGCTTCACGACGCTGTATATGGCTTGCAATTCTCGGTCATAAGTCCTGTATTGAGTTTGAGTGGCAGTGAACTTTTTAGAGAAGAACCCAAGCGGTTCCCACTCGATGTTATTTCTTTGTTCCAATACAGCTCCCATGGCAGTGTTCGACGCTTTGCATTTAAGTGCCAATTGTGCATTTTCAATGGGGTGTCGTAGCAGCATTGCATTTGCAATTTGTTCTTTGCACTGTTCAAATACTGCCTCAGCTTCAGAATTCCATATTATTAACGATTTATCTTTTTTCTTAGCACCAACTAGAAATCGATGTAGTGGTACTTGAATTCTGGGTGCGTTCTGTAGCGATTTCCGATAGAAATTGATGGTACCAAGAAATCTTCGTAGCTCCTCAATTGTTGACGGTTTCGTGAATTCCAGAATGCTTTACACACGAGCAAGAAGTGGACTGATGCCATTTTCATCAATGGTATCCAAGATATTCCACGGATGAGGCCCAAAAAATGCTTCCCCACAACCGAGATAGACGTACCCAACCTCAAAAAGGGTACACTTCCATATTTTGCTGCTTCGGCTTCTGGAGTTAGTGAGTAATCTAAGCACCGACGCATTCATATGTGCTCTCAAGCAATTCATCGGGTGATGAGACCACTACCGAAACCTTTTGTGCGGCAATGCCGAAACCTCTTTTGCAACAACGCCACCAACAATAACAGGATTGTTATCTCCGCTGTATTCCAATGCAGCGCGTTAAGAAGTAACCGCGGAATGCACCGTCCGTGGACTCCTCCACAAGCACCTCACTTTGGCGAAATTTATAATAATTTGCAATCCCAAATGTAAAATAAAAATAAGAATACGTGTGCAAAAATAAAAAAAGTTAAAACATAAATTTTAAGTTAGATCCTGTATTAAATTAACGACTCAAAATATTTTCAGGTTTTCAGCATATAGAACGGAGTTGGATGTGAAGATAGCTGGGAGGTCTTCAATAAAGAGGTTGAAAAAAAGTGGACCTAAAATTGCACCCTGTGGAATAACAGAAGTTAGGACAAAAGGGTGGGACGTAGATACACTACAGATAACCGTGCAGGAACGATGAGAGAGATAGGAGTAAGTCCAGGAGAGAAGAGATCCCTGAATGCCAAACCGGCAAAACTTGTCGATCAGTATGTTATGATCCACACTATCGAATGCTTTCACAAAATGAGTGTGAATCACATCAACTTCACTTCGTAAGTCAAGGGTGATTGCAACCGTGTTGATATATTCACCTGGTTTAGTTACAAATCGATGTTGATTTTCTGATAGGTTAGGGTGCAAAACATTGTATAGTTTACAATGAACCATGCGTTCCAGGATTTTCCCAATGCACGATAAGAGTAAAATGGGTCTGTAATTAGAGGCCTGGGAGTGGTCACCCGCTTTATGGTTGGGGAGGATATTTGAACATTCCCAAAGGTTTGGAAAGGTACCCATTTCGAGACTTGAATTAAAAACATGGGTTAGGGTAATGCATAAGGATAAAGAGAGGGATTTAATAAAAATTTAAGGGATTCCATCAGGGCCAACTGCGCTGCTAGAATTTAGTGACTAAATTACCTCTGCCACCTCTAAGGGGTAAGTATATAAATCAACTAATAGTTATGGAGCAGTTTAAGGGCTTTCATCAGATGTGGGGTCGAGGCGCTATAAACTGCGCAGAAATAGTCAGCAAATATGTCGCATATGGCCTGGTAATTGTAGACTCAGTAGATCTGGTATGACAATCTATTGATATGCTAGCGCGAGTTTTTTATAGAGTTGACGTAAGACCAGAAGGATTTCGGGTTATTAGCAAATGATACTTTAATTGCTCTCAAATAAGATATCTTTGCGGATTTAATGGCTTTTTTCGCATAAGTACGTAGGTGACGGAATTCAAAGAGGCCCAGTTCTGATCTCAAACGAGAGTACCATTTTTGGGCCGAGGCCTTCAAGGACAAAACAGATTCAACTTCTCTCGTGAACCACAAAGGACGATTTGTGTGTGGTCATGTGGTCGGTGTATATACTGGAATAATGCTATTAAGCACTACATAGAATTGCTGTGTTGCGAGGTTCAGGTTGTCTATATTGAGGGCAGCTTGCCAATTAATAACGACAAAGTCAGCAGCCAAGCCTTCATAATAAACCTTGAAAAAGTTAAATCGGCCTCACTTTCGGCTTGCCAAGGATCGGATCCAATGATAATCGGATCTCTAAAGGAGAGTGGTGAGTGACCGGCTTAGCATAAGGAGAAGTACCAGGGAAGACAGGATCTGCAGCAGGGCTATTTGAGAAAACTAGGCCAAGAATCTAATTGGCAACATTCATTACATAGTTCAATTGAGTTAGGGTGCAGAGGGATAAAAACGAGGATAAGGCCATAGAATGGTCATCAGAAGAAGCAATGGATTTAGCTTCTGCACCCCAGTTAACGCGAGGCATATTGAAGTTCCCATGGATTAAAAACTACGAGGAGGAGTTCGTAATAATTATAAAGTTCGATAGTTTACTAAAAAGAGTTTCATACGGTCTTAAAGGAGCTCTACAGGGAACGTAGATACAGAAGACAAATAGTGAATAGTTGTGAAGAGAAACTCAAACTGCTACGGCTACGATTGGAGGTGACGGAGCAAAAGTACTGCCGAGTACACAATGCAACTGGTTGCTTACAGCTATCTGCACACTTCCATAATCCGATTAATCTGAAATAGATTGATCCCGATCCTGTAATAAACGCATTGTGTTTCTATACATAGTGGTGTCACGGTGAACGCCAATTGGCAGGATAGATGGCGCTGCGATGTCAATTTTAGCATTTCGAGCAAAAGTTTCTTTCCGCCAATGTGTCTTAGATGGATGCATGTCTTTTTGGCGAGCTTCAATGCATCGTTGGCTAATGATCAAATCTGCTATGGAAGGAAATGAATTTTATCGTGGTTAATTGCAACGTAGCAAATGATGTTCGTGGGCTCTTTTGAGGAATATACATATTTGCGATAGAAATGTTGAATGAATGAATGGAGTTGCTTTAAAAAAGTAAATCACTTATGATTTCCAAATAAGGACAATTTGCTTGTCAGTTGGAAATAACTAACCCATTACGAAAGAAGTAATTAATGTATTTTATAATTTAAATCAAAATATTTGAAAGTCAATTGTAATATCTTTTTAAACATGCCAACAAATGCATGATGTTAAAGAAATAAATTATATAATTTTTCATGTACAATTTTTAAATTGTATTCTATAGTTATTTTCCAGTAATGCAAGGCACATATTTTAATACTAAGAGGGAGACCCGTAATCTCATGTATCAATTAGTGAAAAGAGTTTGCTTTGTATCGCTTCATTATAGCAATTTCTTCTTTGAAACATCTAGGAAATATGCGATACTTGTATTTTTGTTGAGTTATTGGAGAAAAGGTGTGATCAAGTGACTTTCAAAGGCGAAAAGTTCACAATTTCGGGATTGAACTCGAAGGTAGTGTCGATGCAAAGTTGCCTGGTTATCATTATCTTATGAGAAGCTGAGAAAATTATCATTGTTAGAGGCGACATGGCAAGTGAGAAGTAAATTTAAAGATATTTTGCGAGTATTCGTAGGAAGATATAACTTGTAATATAAATTTTGCAGCTGTTAATAGAAGTTTTACGATACGCGAGTAAATGAATTTTGCATTGAGTGTAATTCAATTAAGATATGTGATTTTCAGGTTATGATTACGAATGCTTAATAATTCCTCTTATGATTTTGATTTGAAGAATTCCATACCTTACATAGATAGTAAGCTTTTGCGAATTAATTTCGAAATGTAAACACACATTTAATAAAATAGATATACCTGACTTTGTGTCAGTTTCTTTATTTTGAGTAATGATGATTGTGATGTTTGGAATAAATGAGTGGATTAGGAAGCACTAACAGGATATACCTAGTGAAGTCATCCTGCTTTTATCTTTGTTGGAATCAAAGAAAATGTACGATGCACTTCTAAAGGGGAATAGCTCATCAAATAGAATCTAATTGAAAGAAAATATAGTTAGTAGCCAACTACTGGTAACAAAGTTGAAAAGAATGCTAAAATCATCTTTTTTGTATAAAATAATAATGATATTTGATAATAATTTCGACAAGTCACTAAAATAAAGAATGAAATAGAATAAAAGCATTCAAATTAGCATTGTTTTAAAATGGATTTGATGTGAATCAGATGTTCAGAAGCAGTTAAGATGGCCTAATTATCTTACAAACAGGTTTTAGAGCAGTTTTTGAAATTCGAAACATTCTTCAGGTATTAGATAAGCCTTTGTGCACATAATAAATGTGCAAGAAATACGAAGCAATAGAAGCGCTAAAGACTGTGAAATGAAAACTCTAAGAAGAATTCAAAACTGGCTCGGAAACACGCTTAAGAGTAAAAATGATAATAATTGAGAGTAGTACTCCATATGACTTATTCCTGTAAAGGTCAGAATTGCGAATTTATATCGTCGAGATATGTGCAAATGGATGTGACGAGACCCCGTGAAACGTTGGGACGTTTTACTGCATTTTTTGAAACCACTGATTTTTTAAAAACTTTTTCACATTCGTAGTACAGTGTGATATGTTTTCGCCATTGATGACCTGCGAAGAATTCTTTTAAAAATAACCGATAATCGATATTCAATAAAATTACCGAGACATCATGGGTACACATTATCTAGTGAGTAGAGCTATCCTATTCTAAATTCTACGAATAACCATTATTCTAAGTTTTCACGAGATATTTTGGAATATATTCCACAATCAAATCTTCTTTGAGAACCTAGTTACAAGCACAAAAATTGTTGATTATAATTTTTTTTTGTGGTAGGGAGGTGAAGGCATTTATGCCCGCCGAGTCTGGCAGTGTGGGACTCCCATGGAGGATACCCTTAGACTACCCACTAAACACCTCCCCTGTCAATCTGAGAACCTAGCCTGGAACCGCTTGACACATTACTTCGGGCCAGGTCTCGTTTTGTTACGCGGACAACCATTTCCCTCGCATTCTCGTTTCAGCGCAGGTAAATAGCGCGGCGCTCTCTAGCAAGGAGGGCGACAGGTATCACGCCTGCAATCACTCTCACCGTCGAGTCGGAGACTGTTGGATACGAAGATGCAATTCTCAGTGCTCCTCTTCTCTGTACCTGTGCCAATCGTTTTCGGTATACCTCCTTGCCTCTGCTCCGTACAGTAGCACTGACCCTACAGCACTCATCAAGAGGCGTCTTCTTGATGGGCTGGGTCCCCCTACGTTGGCCGTAAGTCGACTCAGGGCCGATATTCCCGAAGCAGCCTTTTCAGCCGTTGCCCTGATTTGCTCAGAGAAACTCATCTTTGAGTTGATCAGTAGCCCCAGGTACTTCACCGCTGGCTTCGATTCGATTTGTATATCTCCAATACTGATCATCCTTACTCTAGGGATTCTCTTTTTTGTCAAGATGATCACTTCGGTTTTCTCCAGTGCTAAACTGAGCCCGCGAGCAGTCATCCAGTCCCTCACTCGGCGCATTAGCATACCTAGCCTAAGTTGCGCTTGTTCAACGGTGCGTCCGGCGACCAGAGCTGCAACATCATCCGCATAGCCGACCAAGCGCGACTCATCTGGCATCTCAAGTCTCAGTAGCCCGTCGTAAGACACGTTCCACAGGTCTGGACCAAGGATAGATCCCTGGCCAACACCCAATGTAATTTCCATCCCTCGTTGGCCCTGTGTCGTGTCGTAGAGCAGGCTTCGGTCCTTTAGGTAGTTCCTCAAACGCCGCATTAGATATTCTGGAACTTGAAAAGAGTTTTCCAGCGTGTCCAGAATATCCACCCATCTAGCGGAGTTGAAGGCATTCCTGACGTCGAGTGTCACCAACAGGACGATCCGTCGCTTGGTGCGACTATGTGCCTCTGCCTTTTGGACCGCGTTCACCACCTATGCAATCGCATCAATGGTAGAACGTCCTGCTCTAAAGCCGTACTGCCGAGGAGATAGGTCCCCAGCAGCACGAATCGCGTCAGTGAGTCTTCCCTTGATGAGTTTCTCTAGCATTTTCCCAGCCGTGTCTAGCATGCATAACGGGCGGTATGCAGACGGCGATTCGGGATTTCCCTTCCCCTTGCTGATCAGTACGAGCCTCGCCACCTTCCACCGTACCGGGAAAACCCCGTCCCGTAGGCAAGCGTTGAATGTGCTGAGCAGCAAGTCAGGACAATGGTGATAGAGGAGCCGCAATACCTCAGGTGGAACACCATTTGGACCTGGAGCCTTCCTCGCTTTCAGGGAGAGGACTGCCTCCTTCAGTTCCAGCTGTGTGAAGAGTGGGCACTCGACTGCTGTTTCACCATGGACAGCGTCAACACGGATGGGATGGGCGGGGAAGAGTCCCCGCACTATCGCGTCCATCTTTTCCGCGTCATGTATACAAGGCTTCCGTAGGGCACCAAGTTTCCCCATGACCAGCTTGTAGCCAAGGCCCCACGGATCCCTATTTACATCGTCCACGAGGTCTTGCCAGCATCGGGCCTTGCTCTTGTTAATAAGCCTGCGAAGATATTTCCTGCTGGACCTGTATGCTGCTAGCCTAGTGTCTGCCTCCTCCCTTGTTCACGCCCGCTGGGCCTCTTGCCGAAGCTTGTGACACTCGCCTCTTTGTTTGGCGATCTCGTTTGACCACCAGTATACTGGAGGCTTACCGTGTCGGGGTCTCCGACGGGGCATGGAAGACTCGCAAGCAGCTATGGTGCTACTCATAGTTGAGTTCACCAAGTCCTTGGCAGTAGGCCCTCCACTCCCTGGCGGAGCTCCCAGCAAGGGTGCGCCTGCCATAAGCGCGTCAGCGAACCTCTCAACGTCCATCTCCCCAGTCCTCCATCCGAGGATTGAAGTTTGGGCATATGCACGCAGAGTGGCACTGTCGTGAATCTCAACCGCTATATACTGGTGATCACTAGCCGAGTAGTCCTCTAGTACTCGCCAGTTGTGTACTCTAGGTATCAGGGACTCCGAAGCGAGTGTCACATCGGGTATGGTTCCTACGCAACGCCAGCGGCGGAAAGTAGGGGTGTTACCAGTATTTAGGACAAAAAGCGCTGTTCTGGCCGCCATGTCCAAGATTTGCTTTCCCCTTGGGTCGGATTGTGGCATACCCCATTCAATGGCTCTAGCGTTGAAGTCTCCCCCGACCAGCATGTGGCCCTCTGTGTTCGAGACAACGTCATCCAGGGCATCGAGTTTGGTTCGAAAAGATCGCATTGCCTCTTTAGGCGTCAGATAAACACTTGTTGATTATAATGGATGGCTTTCTGCGATGCGTTTTAGAAAATTCTACCATTGTGACACAAAAGCATAAAAATGTATTCTAAATAAGTAAACAATCAACTAATAAAAGGGAAAAACAAAACTAAAATTGGTACGCAGACCAGGTATTGAACCCACACCTCCTGGTTGAACCGATCGCGCACTATCAAAGACTTCGAAATCGCTTTCCACAATCAAGATGCCTAAATGAAAAGCGTCTAAATGTGGGGAAAATTCATGGTGTCTAATGTTTCATAGGCTTCACCGTTAGAAAGTTTTGAATAAATGCAATGTACTGAAATGGGGCATTACATCTTTAAATTTGAAGTGAGAAAGTGTTTAACTGTGAATTCATTAAAAGAAAGGCTTAAGCATCAAATTTTAATTGTATTTTATTTTGAAATTTTTATGTAGATTTTTTGTATAGAAATTCATATATAGAATCACCTTCACGGCTATACGTTTGACAAGAGAACCAATGTCTAGTTAAAGCGTATAGGCATTTCGCACTCAAACTTTTTGAAAAAAATCCCAATTTCTGGGTGAGGATCATTTTTAAAGCCCTGCATTAGAAAATATGGCCATAGAAAGGTATTGAAGCAAAATGCATTGCTAACACCTGTCATTCGTAGCGTTTTCTCAAATAGTGAGTATGTTATGGATCCTTAGAGTTGTTTTGAGTTGGAAATTGCAAAGAACAATATTTTGAGAAACGTCATCCAATTCATTTAAGAGAAAAGCCCAAACAAAGCTTCATTCATCCAACTTTAGCCGATTTAAATTTAAATAACCTGTCATCTCAGTTGTTTCCTCCACTTGAAGTGCGAAAAGATCCGAAGGATGAAAGCCATCTTTGGAATGTTAACCTTCATTCAAGACCTAGCATGCTAAACGTACACCCATCTCAGTTTCCATCCCCAGACCGCCACCTAACAAAAAGCACTGAGGAAAAACAATCAATTCCAAAAGCATGTTTTGTTTCTCTAAAGTATTACCGAATAAGGAAAAATAAATCGAATGTTGAAAAACAAGCAAGAAATTTGTTGAAGGATATAAGCCAAGTGGCTCAGCTTTTAATACGTTCCCAGCTTTCCCACAAGCCTAATGCCCCTTTGGATCAATGCGCAAATTTTTTACTTGAAATACTACTATAGGCCCCCTTCCCTTTACAGGGAATTTCTAAACATGGAATTCAGTGTTCCTTCAGTCAGGACTATTCTGCACTGGTATTCGAATCTTCGCTTAAAAACTAGTTTTGTTGATTCTATAAAAGACCTGCTTGAGAAAAAAGCAAAGGAATGTCTAGTTTAGATGGGCAGTATGTTTTACTTTTTGACGAGATATCAATAAGAACGGAACTGGAATATAATTGCGCAGAAGACATTATTTATAATTTTTATGATTTGGGCGGCTTAGTAACGTAGCATAAAACACTCTGCTTCTAATTTTCAAGCAAGGAATTTAGTACATTGTTGGCTCTCAAAATGGAAATTCACTGGTTTTTATTATAATAACAACCATAAATTATATTCTCAGTGTCGGCTTCGATGTATTAGGAACGGTTTGTGATCAGACCGCAGAAAATTGACGATTCTTATACTTACCTAGGTCCTCTACTGAAATTCATACTTTGCGGGATAAGGTAGAGGAACATACATCTGTTTTGATATGGTTCAATATTTTAAAAATTTAAGGAATATCCATCTGAAAAATGACATCAATTAATATAGTAAAATCTTTTCATGGAGAATTATTCGAAAGGTGCGTGAATTGGATAATAATGTTATCACCACTATTCGTAAACTCACGGACGTGCATATAAAACCATGTAACTTCGATAAAATGCCAGTAAAACTAGAAATGCAAGCCCTTAGCAATTCCGTATTTGCAACGATTTCAGCCGCTGTTGAATCGGGATATACCCAACGTAATGACGATCAAGAGAGATGTGCTAGTTGCACATCTGTACTAGCTGTACGGCCGAATATTTATTCAAGTAGTCTTTTCATATTGCAACAGTAATGTCTGTTAAATATTCCACATCACTTATGGTTGTATGTTATCCACCTATTCCATATGCACTGCAACTAACCACCTCAGATCAAGATTTAAATGGTAGTTAAGTAATCGGTGATGTTTCAAAGCCAAAGAATTCCAAAGATCTAGCTTAAACCTGAAGCTTTGTTTTCTATGATTTAATCAGTTTGCCACCTAATTTCTACTGATGTGTACTATTTTTTCATTTATCGAGCGCAGATTTTTGGTATTGGGGCTAATTTTTTGAGTTGCATCATACTTATAGCTTTTGTCACGCAACCATGTACCCCAGCGTGCTTCACGTGATAGTTGAGTTTCAGCTCCAGAAATTATTAGCTACATACTACATATACCTCTTCCTTTTCTCATCGCGCAACACCTTATCAATGCTTTCATAGTTTGTGCTTGTATTAGAAGGTAATTTTATCTGCATCTATTTCCTTTGACACAGTTAAGACCTTCGTGAAGATCATGTTAGTTGCCTTAATAAACCCAAAACTTCTTATTGTGATCAGCCCATCGGAGGGACTACGATTCTCACAAGTTTTAAACGCATGTTCTGTGAAATGGATAAGGTCTACAGAGGATACCACATTCAAAACACGTCTTGCACTTTACTATGATTCTCACAAGTTTTAAGCGCGTGTTCTGTGAAATGGATAAAGCATACAGGGGATACCACATTTAAAAAACGTCTTGCCCTTTATTCCAAGTGTTGTGGGAAAACGTGCTTTTTTTCCTAGAGCCCTTTAAAGTGTTTTATATACTCAGGCCTCCCGAAACGCCTCTGAGGTTGTTTTTTTATTAAAAACGTTCATTAGCTTATTGCTTTTAAACGAGTCCGAAATTTCGATTATATCTTTTGTAGTTGCTCGAGAAACTTGCTGTAATGCAAAAATGGACACACGGATGAGCAAACTGATATTCTCAATTTTGTTGAAAAAATAATTTTTATAAGCCCCCTCCAAAACAAGATCATCGAAAGAACAATTTTCGAAACCTTGCTGACATCGAAATTACAAGCTTGAAATTAATGCATAGTAACAATTATTATCGATTTGACTTTATCATTGATTTTTTGCAATTTACTGATTGCAAAATATAGTTATGCTCGACGAATAATTATATTTACCATTGCTTGAAAATAAACACAAGTAAGACTTAACGGGTAATTAAAGAGACGAAATACTTCGAAGAATACAGCTCGCAAATCAAATATTTTATTCAGTATTGACGATCTTGAAGACCAGCTGCATGCACAGGAGAACAAAGCTCCAAGTATACAAATCTGTGATGAGACCTGTGTTATGCTATGGGTGTGAAACATAGACCCTAACCCAAGCATCCGCAAATATATTGAACGCCTTTGAGTGACGGGTCTTGAGGCGAATAATTGGAATGAAGCTTGACGGGGACCAATGGTGAATTCGATACAACCATGAGCTGTATGAAATTTTTGACAAACCGGAGGTCTCAAGGATTGTAAGACTGCGGAAGCTGTGATGAGCTGGCCACATAAATCGTATAGACAAACAACGGATACCCTAAAAGGTATTCGTTGCGAGAACTGAAGGCCGGAGGCCAGTGGGGAAACGGAGGAAACAAGACAGTTCATCGCTGCTCCAATTTCGGATTTGGAAGACGCCGTCAACGGACTGAGACAGTTGGAGGCGCTATTTGCAGGAAGCGAAGGCCCGAGAGGGGCTGTTGGGCTAAAAAGAAGAAGACTAAACGAAAATCACTCTTCTCAGAAGTAATTTTATAACTTTTATGAAACTAAAAATTCATTTC
This sequence comes from Odontomyia ornata, assembly GCA_963969285.1. Classification (NCBI taxonomy): domain Eukaryota; kingdom Metazoa; phylum Arthropoda; class Insecta; order Diptera; family Stratiomyidae; genus Odontomyia; species Odontomyia ornata. Next base: position 259,684,297 of record OZ017738.1, on the reverse strand, counting down.
TAATTAACTTTCAGTGTGTACGTATTTGACGACTATGATTTGTTCTTAAGTAAATTAGTTTATTATATTCACGAGACAGGTAGTACCAGCGAAACCCGTAGATGCTAAAAATTAATCAAATAAAGTCTCGAAAAGAAAACATGATTTTTATTTTGAAAGTTAAATAAGACAAAACACTTTAAAAAGTTTAATTGGTTAATGCTGCAACAAAATTTTTTGATACCAAGTGATACATTTTTCGTGCAAAAATCGACGTACCATTATTAAACATTAAAATAAAAGCAATTATATTTCAGTCCTTGCAACCATGAATCAGCATTCAGCTGATATCCCTTGACATACCATAAAAAGCAAAGACATACATTGATGTAACAATAATTTAGGAAAAATATTAAATGAATTTTTCACTGATCGTACTTGAGTGCTTATTTTTTATTTCCAAGTGTTTGTCAGAGTCAAAAAGTCTTTTCATTGCAATTTATTCAATGATAACTTTAAAATCGACAAGAATAAAACCTATGGTTGTAATTTTATTAACATCACTATTTCTAACTCTAATATGCATACTTGCTTAGTTAGATATTCAACGTTTACAAATATAATTACACTCAACAATCTAGTTTCATATTTATTATTGTTTAGAAAAACACATAAAAAGAACACTTAGCGATAAAGAAAATCGATTCGTATATAATGGATTTATAATCTTTTAAATTCTTTAAAAGTATTAATTCTTATATTTCACACAATGAAATTGTGCATTTCCATTCATAAAATGAACACACCCCAAATTTATGAATGGACACACAAAATCGAAAACATGTACATTTATTTACAATCTTCTATAATCACGAAGAATGAAATAATATTACGACTAGCTTTAGCCCTACATGGCGGTGGTGAATCTTCACACAAAACGCATAGCGAACATACATCCATCCTACATAATTCATTCGCTTGGATTTGCCAATATGTTGATATATGTACATCATATATCTCAAAACTCATAACCACTTTCAAAGCAGCTTTAAAAGTTTCTGTACTTGGATTGGATTTTCACTAAAGGTATTCTACCTCAGACATTTACCAGCGATACGTGCGCCACCAGAAACATGGGTTCCCCCAATGTGGAGTTAAAATGTTCGCTACGATGACACTACTATGTATAGAAACACAATGATAAAAGTTTATGTAATTACTGAAAGTATGGTTATTTAGATTCTCGCTTGTGGTCTGCTGGACAACCAAAAATTCGTACGCGACTGGTGCTCAAAACGTTTCACGAGGCCTCCCGGTGGCAAAAAGTGTTATTTTAAATGAGGCCACGATACAATTTACTTGGTTGATTCGGAGAGCAACCTAGTTGAGTCACAATATACTCTTTAATTTCAGATATAGGTGTATCAGACGCAAGACGCGATACAAGTATTTGAAGTGGAGGTGATACCCTCTTGCCGAGACCAGAACGTTAGATTAGTGTAGAATTGGTGAACAAGGAAGCGTTCATTCTGCATTTGCTAGTGGAATATTGAGAGCTTGTGGAAGGTTCTCCTTCGAATGGTAGTTGGTCCTAAGCAAATCGTGTTGAATAGATGTTTATTTTTTCCGGTTTGAATAAAACGATTAGTATCTGGCATGAATTGGTTATTTCCATTTTTAACTAGCTGGTTCATATTTGCTTCTTGAAGTACGTATTGTCGAAGAAAATTGGGCACATGTGGCCATCGGAGAGTTACAAATGTTGCTAGGCTCCATGAGATCCACATTATCATACGATCCTGATAATGGTAGCGGGTTCAAAAGGCTGTGATTGAGAGGCAAAAGTGGTCATTGCTCCACACCATGAACCACTAGAAGTTGTGCTATTTCCTCTTCTACATTTATCAGCATCGCTTTCATTTTTGTAGCAGAGGATGAGAGCATACCTATAGTTGCTTTCGCTTTTTCAGGTTGGGGCACGTGGGCAGCTATATTATATTTGCAACAATTGTGACAATACCAGTAGACACCAGTATTTTTCTTCATAATAGTGTTAGTAGGGGGGCCCAACAATTCCGGGTATTTGGCATGAAATGGCAAGCCACAGAAGCCATAATAAGTGACCAACGTCTTTTTGTCATTTTTGACGATACGGCCTGCGCTAGTTGACATTTTGTTGATGATAAAATTATAACGCACGGAGGTGTATTGTAATAGTTTGCATAATAGTTTCACTCACTTCAAGCATCAAAAGTACAATTCAGACACTTCAGATTTGGTTCCATAATAATTTAGGTATTTACACTAAGATATGTGTATGAAACACAATCATTGTCTTTATATACTCGCACATAGTTGTGCCATCATTTTTCATTTGAGTTTACATGCAGACAAGCAGGAAGCTCATGGCGCTGGTGTCGTAGGGTTCGTGTATTTCATGACAAAATTTTTATCGAAAAACACAACCAGGCATAAGTAGAGCTTCGAAACTTTGACGTGATCATTTGAATAAATATATATCTGTTTATATTTTTATGAATATGAGAAAGTGACTCATGTTTGTATGCATGTGGATCGTATGCATTTGAAATTGATTTGCGCTTTCGGTTTCGTCGGCTCATTCAATTGATGAATGAATAGGAATGTTATGAATGTGATGTGATAAGTGAATTCAAATGTAATTACTGACGCATAGAAATATGTATGTGATGCTTCGATCAATTCCTTTTGGGAGCATCCAAGATTTTTATGTTTTTATTTTGGGCTCTATGAGAAGGGAAAAGGTGTGGGGCATGCAAATATGCTAGGAAGTTAGTAGTTTGCTCTTTTTAATTGAGATTTGGTTTCATAGATATTTTCAAAATTTACCTCTATAATTAGGAGTTTGTAGCTCGATAACCTGTACAAGCAAGATAATTTACCAGATTTGGATGGTTTGCAACACGTGTTTACAAATGTTTGAATTCCATTCAGCACATGCTTCGTCTCTCAGTATTTTCTGGGATTTCGTACACTGAATACAAGTGAAAACAAGTTGAGTAAGCAGGGGAGTGCTCCTACCAGAAGGTCTTTGTAAACATCCTAGGGTGAGAAACAAGTTTTCTAATAGCGTGAATCGATAACATAAATTTTTCATCCAATACTTGGATATGAGATCGTTCAAATTTATGCAAAAGATACACAGTTTCTTTCATAAGCACATTGCAGCCGCCGTTTTGATCCAGCTTAAATGATTTTTCTGAATGCTCGGCCGATTGAACATATTCAAATTAAACACCATTCCTTAAATTGAAAGAAAATAAAAGTGCGTAGGCCAATTTGAAATATGTATCAACAATAAACACGGGTTATTGTTGTTGTAATTCCATATAATTGAAATGGCTTTAACTCACTTGATTATAATTTGATATGGATTAAATTTTGTGAACAGAAATATCTTATATCAATCTACATAATTGCATAATTTCAACAAGTTTAAAGTTAACATTTTGATTTTATGGCTGAAAATGTAAAATCTACAAATCATACGATTATTAATAAAGTTGAGTGAATTTCCATTTCTGAGGATTTTTTTGCCCTTGTACTCATAAGGGCTAACATTCGTGATATTATTAAGATTTTTCGGCTCAAAGGTGTCCAATCTCGACGGGGGTGGCCACAAATTTTCAGTACATTTTGCTTTCCCTTGGGCACTGTAATTCATAAAATTACCATTTTATTTCAGATTGTAGAAGTTCTAATCAAGACCTTCCATTTGATATCCCATTCGTCCACCTATAACGTAAAAAACTACACTAAAAGTTTTCCATCATTTTTTGTAACACTTGTCATACATAGTACGTACGTAGATAGCATGCGACGCAAACTTGTGCAGTATTCGTGCTAGTTGTTTCAAGGTGTTTTTCTATTGTTTAAATTTGATCAAATACGCCAAGATTATCAATATTTGACATCTAAAAATATTTATGTGAGGTTTTTAATACTTTTTCCTCTATTTCCAAAGAAGAAAATAAGCACGTAGAAACAATGTAGTTGTCAGTGAACTCTACTGAAACCAATTCATCATTGTCCATACGAACAAAATCCTGAAAATACGGCTTTTTGTCCTTTCCGTAGCTACAAGTAGTAATAATCTGCTCCATTCTGCGAATATTTCACTATTCTCTATCTCTAACCAAACTTCCATTATCCAACCAGATGGTCCGGAAACGTTTCACAGCAATCAAACAGGAGCCAACCAAATTGTCTAATGCAATCAAGGTTCCTTGGCTTGAAGGAAATCAAACCCACATGCTCAATTTGATCAAAACGCTGTCATAACAAATGAAATCATCCCTTACCAGTGTGTTCACAGACACTCAACATGGGCAGTTTAACTCCTTGTCATTGTCGCAAAAACAGCTGGGCACAGAGTTGATCGGTATCAGAAAGCACATACCCATGAACCAGCGCTTGCTCATGGACCAGTAGAATTTCCTATAGTTGTTTCAAATAACGTCATTTTCCTCGATGATGATCTCAATGATAACCGCAACAACCTTCAAACTCCATAGGCTTCTTCCAATGCCCGCGGTGAAGCACAACCGCCTGGTATCAACAATAAACGTTAAAGTGTCAACAATAAAAGCATCATTTCATCAGAATTTTTTAATTTACAGTATAGATAATTCTATCTTATTTATATTCTGAATGTAAGAAGAGAGAATGAATCAACACCACAAAGCATATAACTGTGTGGCGTTGAGTAATTCATTTTTCCTCGTAGCGCACTGCCGTTATGGTATAAGAGTCGTTCAACAAATGCGCGTACATTTTAATGGAATTTGCTTTAAAATAACTCAACCAGAATCACCGACGAAAAAATAGAAAGATAGTAACTAATATCCTCCCTAAGTGAACAAGTATTAAGCATAAAATTGAACTTAAATTAACGCAGCTTTAGCTATAAAGTTAATCCCAGGCTTCAAGTATATTGACTGCCATATATTTTACCTATGGAATACTGTAGAGCACATGTAGTTTCACAATTAATAATTAACTGATTTCGTATGACTTACATAATTTCTTAATTGCTGTAAGCCAGTCACACCAAGAGTACTTAATTTTTGTTAACTATTAGTTCATTTAAATACTTAGAAACGATGAAAAACTAGCGCTTTATAGAAAGTACTTTGAAACAAGAATAACATAAATTAATCCCGTGTGAAATTGTAGTGAATTAGGATGTATGTTAATGTCCGTATAGGACTGCAGTGATGGTCTGCTGCCTCGGCAAGTAAAGATGTTGGTGCTCACCGAAATTGGCCTTGTCTGAGGATGCATGAATGCGTTGGCAGGCTAGTATTGCGGTGTCATGGGGTGGGTTCTTTTCCCAACTACAAAAAAAATCACATTCATGAATTATCTGTTGTAATTCGGATCGACAGATGTCAAGGCCGAGGCCTACTGAAAGAATGCGTTTTACCATAGTAATCGACTGACTGGGCTTGGCGAAAGCGAGTGATATTTGAGAGACATACTTACGGTCCCCAAACAAGAGTTGAGCATTTTACGTCTAGCACTCGTTGCATGTAGACGTGTTTTTAATCGCTCCTGTCATTAATTTTAAAAATTAATTAATTTTTCAAAAAAGTCAGTTGAAAACAATTTTTTTTAATTGAAAACCATAACCGTCGAATTATTCGAGCATTTATCGAATACCTGAAATTCATTTCCTGAAGAAATATCAAAAGTGGAAATACGTTTAAGGGAAGTCCCGGTCTGAGAACATTCCCTCTAGTCTCGCTGCAAAAGCAAGGAGATGGAGGAGCCTGATGGCTTCAGCCATCAATCAGAAGGATCATGCCCATCGCCAATGATGACGGGCGAAAAAAAGCTTAAAAGAAGTTACGAGAATAAAGAAGAAAAACCGACAATCCTATCGGTAATCGAAATCGAGCAGCTGATCCAAGAGAAAGCTGAAAAAATTGGAAAAGAAAATGAAGAACTCAAGCTTCGAGTTAAATCGTTAGAAGCACTTGTTGGAACTTAACGTTCAACAAAGATAAAGAAACCAAGAAAGGCTGACAAGCAAATTCAAAAACCGAAGACAAGAAAACTAAAAAGCCAAAGGAAGAAGCTAATCAAGAGGATGTCCTCATTGCAGGAGGTGCAAACGACAGCAGAAATTACTATGCAGCGCTAGCTGGTCTTGAAGAAACGATGAACATTGAAGACGATCCAGGTAAAACGTCTGAGCTTGATAATGAGTTCATTGAATACCTTAAAATTAAAAATCGGGAGAAAAAACCAAAAGGTTTATCTGCTGGTCCGTCCGTTAAGATTAATGAAAAAAAAGAAAAAGTCCCACCAATCAATGTATTTGGGCAAACGGGCAAAGATATGATTTGGCTTTTGGCAGCCGAAAATAAGTTAAAAGATTTTGAGATGAAAAGAGTCAATGCCGATAAATTGACAATAAGGACTAAGTCGCTGGTTGATTTCCAGGCAACAAAAAGTGTTCTGGAGATGTTCCGCATTTCACGTACACCCCGAAAAGCGAAAAGAACCAAACCTTTTTATTTAAGGGTCTGGACTGTGGTGAGGACACAGTCGATCTCCTTCAGGTGCTCCAAGAAGTTGCACCGGAAATACAATTTATTTCAGTTAAAAACTTTGCAACAAGAAGATCGATTGTGGAGCGCAAAAACTTGCCTCACTACCTAGTCCAGATTTCCAGCAAAAGTAGTTCGAGTGCCCTGCAGAAAATACGGTACTTGAACTTCCGCGTGGTGAGGTGGGAACGCCTCCAGAAAAGTGAGGTCAACCAGTGCTACAGGTGTCAAAGATTCGGGCATTCGGCTGCCAATTGCGCCATGAAATATAGGTGTGTTAAATGCAAAGACATTCATGCTCCCGGCGAGTGCAAATTGGCTCAGGCGGAGCCAAAAGAAAAACTATATTGTGTGAACTGCGGTGCCTTTGGCCATCCAGCATCATATCGAGGATGCCTCCGGTATCAAGATGCAAAGGTCAAAGTCACTCCGAAACAAAGTCAAGCACAACGCAGTGTGATACCTACCAACTTCGTCAATCCCGGGGTGTCATTTGCACTTGCTGCGAGAGGACCAGCAGACAATGTAAATAAAATAAATAATGTAAGTGGCAATAGTGAGCTGCTCCTTAAAATTTATTAGCAATTAAATTCCTTATCGGAGCAAATCGATAAACAAGATTCGAAAATTAACATTGTTTTTCAGCGTTTAAGGGCTTTCAAATGCCTCAAAATAAGTTGTCATCCAGCCACATTCCCACGGATAGGATTCATCTCATCTCGATCAACGTCAACTCCATTGTTACTTTACATCGGCGTGATTATCTCCTTGAATTCATTGCCAGACAAAAGCCTGACATCATGCTTCTCACCGAAACCCACCTCAGTTCATGGCACTCCATGAGATTCAAGGATTTTGAGTTCGTAAGAAACGATAGGGTAACAGGTGATGGGGGAGGTGGCACCGGGATATTGGTTCGAAGACCCTCTCGTTTCCAAAATATTGAAAAAGTCGAATTCAAAAGCTTTGAATCTCTTGAAGTGTCCGTTATCAAAATCTCACTGCCAGGTGGGGATAACCTCTTCGTTATCTCTGCCTATGCAACTGGTGGAACTGTTCTCAAGCTCAGGGAGGAGCTCGATTCCTTGTTCGAAATACTCGAATTGAACAGGCTGCATAGCTATTATATTCTTGCTGGTGACCTGAACACCAAGCATACATCATGGCTGAACGCCACGAATAATCCAAGAGGTGTATTCCTGAAATCGTGGATAACAGAGAACCAAATTGAATACAGGTGCAATCTATATGGGTCGGAGTTCCCAACATACCCTAGGACAAATTCATATTTGGACCTCTGCATTGCTGACGCAAGACTTGAATTCAGCTTTAATAGTCCTCAACGGAAACTGCAGGTGCTTCCTTACGATAGCAACCATAACGCAATCGTAATGGAAATCAATCATCAAAGGGATGGTTTCTTCCTCATTCCAGTTCAACATGAAAATCATCGGTTGAATTTCAAAAAAACAGACTGGGGAAAGTTTCAAAAGAAGTTTAATCGGGAGTACCAGAAGCAATGTCCCCCTTCTGATGGTGGCAACTCTTGCTCAATGGTTCCTAATGACAGGAATCTAACTAACGATGAAATAGATGTCTATTTGTCGAAGTTAGAGAAGCTGACGTTGGAAACGATTGAGAAAGTCGTTCCCAAGATTAAGCATCGAAACAATATGGAAAGACATGAAACACCAACCATCGCAAGGTTGAAAAGATTGAAAAGCCTTCTTCTCACATCCCTCGTTGGCTTTGTTGAAATTACATCTGAAGAATGTCCGGAACTTAATCCGGTCATACTTCAGGAGTGAGGTCAGCAATCAATGGGTGGAAAAATTGAGGAGTATTAGCCCACAGGACCCAGACGGCGTGTTTGCGAAAGTGAATAGCATATTCCCCAAGAAGTCTCGAGTGAAGGTATCGAATCTTGAATTCACTAGTGATGAGATAAATCTTCTCGATAGGGCTGGTATCGAAATTGATAGTACGACTCCGGATAGAAATGGAAACAGGATTATTTGTGAAGGATTGGATACACTTGCCCTGGTTGGAACACATTTTGAATTCGTTCATCTACCAAACCCTGAGGGAGGGAATGAAATATTTTCAGAGGTCGTTGAAGCAAAAGTTTCCGACTTTAAATCAAGCCTGAACGGCCAATCAATTCTTCATTTCAATGAAACATTAACATCTGACCTCATACTGAACTTGAATCTTATTGATTATTTTGTCAGCTATGAAGACATGTGTTTCATATTTCGCAGGATAAACAATAAGAAATCATGTGGTACTGATGGTATTCCAAATGTAGTTCTCCGACATTTGCCTGAGGTCGCTATTAGGAATTATTGCATATTGTTCAATAACATGTTGAGCAATTCATATTTCCCAAATGAGTGGAAACGGGCTAAAGTATTTCCGATCTTGAAGAAAGGAAAAGAATCTTCATGCCCGAAAAGCTATCGCCCAATCAGCTTGCTGCCTAACATCAGCAAGGTGTTTGAAGTGATACTCAACAGAGCATTAAACGCCCACATTGAGGAAAATGAGTTGATGCCGAATTGCCAATTTGGTTTTCGTGCCAGGCATTCGACCACACATGCAATAACGAAGGTGACCTCAGACATCTGTTGGAATCTAAATGATAGACAATGTGTTGGAGTATGTCTCATTGATATGGAGAAAGCCTTCGATATGGTGTGGTTAGATGGACTAATTTTTAAACTCCTTCAGGACAAGTTCCCCAGATACCTTGTCGCCATGATGTGCAATGTGTTATATGGAAAATCGTTTGCTGTAACTGATGGAAATCTGACAACAAGGCGCGAGTTCAAGGCCTTGAATGTTCTACAGCAGTGAACAGTTACTGCGCCTCTACTCTTCTCAATCTTCATTCGCAAGCTATTGAACGGCTTTGATTTTAACGTCTCGCCAACGCGATCATTGGTAGCGTTTGCTGATGATCTGATCATCTATACGGCAGACCGAAAAGCTATAATAGTTCAGAGCAATCTCCAAAAAATGTTCAATGATGTGCAGCTGTACACTGACAATTAGCGAATGAAAATCAATGCGCAGAAGTGTGAAACAATCTTGTTTCGGACAACACTGCTGGGGATCAATCAAGACATGAAACGTAATTGGAAAGATTTCCACATCATGGCTGGCGAGGGTAGTTTAGAACGAGTTCCACATAAATCCTGTGTTCGATATCTCGGTGTTCATCTCGATCAGTATCTGCACTATACTGAACATGTGAAAATCATGCTCAGTAAGGCACTTAAGGTAGTCATGGCCCTAGAAAACCCTTTCATTCCAAATACATTGATCAAAAGTTCAAAATTATCTGCTACAAGACCCTGGTTAGACCAGTTTTGACATATGGATGTCAGATCTGGTACAACCAGAGTGCTAGAACTATGGAAAAATTAAGAGTTTTCGAAAGGAAATGTCTTCGTGCATGTACTGGTTTGTACAGAAAGCCTTAGATGGATTGGAAACATTATATATCGAATAGAAGAATTTATCAAACTGCTGAAGTGACTAGAGTCGATATCTTCATATTGAAACTTCTTCGGAATTATATCGCAAGATCTGTGACTGTGAGTGAAAACCCTTGGATTTCACAGCCGTTCCACCCTACAGATGGGTATGTAGCGACTTGCCTCGCTACTGGCTTCATTCGTCTGGAAGCATTCGTGTATTTGGACATGAATCGATATGTTTTTGATTCTGACGGCGTCCCAGTCATATATCACATATATCGACGGGCCACCGATAAGAAGATAAAATATCTTCCTAATTTGAGTTCACGAGACCAACGATTTCAATGGAGATACTCATTTGCTAGATTCGTTGAAGCTGATCGAGTTGAGACGGCGCAATCCAGGTATTGGTGGCTGAATGACAATGTCTAAATTATTCGTGTTTATTTTTCAGTTCTGGTGTTTTTCGTTATTTCGTTTTTTTTTAGTTTCAGCTCATTATTGCTACATTTAGTGTTGTTGTTTATTTGTGTTAAAAATTAGGTATAGGTTAGGTATATGTTATGTTTACTATATTTCGTTAGAGATAATATTAAACACTTAGGTTAGGAACATTGTTATAGAATTTTTTTAGTATAAGATAAAGTTTTTGATTGTATTTTATTAGAAATAAGTTACAGCATATTAGGTGTAGGATCAAAGTTTCACTGTTGTGTTTTAATTATAAATAATTTTAGGATAGTGTTGGTTGGTTTTTTCTCCTTTTTCCAATTAAATTTTAAAAATATGTAATAATCTTAATTAATTGAATTTGCTATAGTTTTTTTTTTGATAAAATGTGTTAATGATAACGTATAAATTTAGAGAGCCATTTAGGCCATTAAGTTTTTTTATTGTTATTGTTTGGAATTTGCTTTATATTCTTTTAAAATTTATAAAGATTAGTATTAAATAAAGCGCTTTTGACTTTGACTTTGACTTTGACAAGAGTAGAGCATCTAAGTTGAAACGGTGCTCCTTCGTAGACGTTGCCATATATTTTCCATTTAAATGAAAAACTCTTACGAACATGACTAGCATGAATTTTTCCTTTAAATGAAAAATATCAATGCGTTAAATTTATGGTAAAGTCTTTTATGATGAAATCACATTATACTTTAACATAAATAGGAAACTCGAGCAGAAGGCCACTCTATCCTGCAAAAGCAACTGCAACAGAAAGAAAAAGAGTGAGCTCACCGGATGTCTACCTCATGAGTGGAGGGGCCAGCCAATGTGGTGGGTCCCATACCTCGTCAAAGTTCCAACTAAATGAAAAGAACGAGCGTATACTTCATCTTTCTATTCATATTTCTTTATTATCATTATTATGTAATTTGATTCTTTGTTATCATTATTATATAAGCAAAAATTCTATTGACATAGCTCAACAATAAACAAATTCAGGCATCTAATCGTTTCGTCTTCAATCTACGAGTAGTTATTGGTTTGAATACAATGAACATTTTACTTGTTTGGACACTCATTGTTCAAGAAAATTATTATAAAGGTCTAAAAACCGATTACGGTTAAATTTTATTTTAGTTTACATTTACAAATTATAACTTTTTTATTTTTGCATATCCTCTGAGATATTTAACTTTCCTTTCTCTAACTTTAAAGCTCGTATGTGAGTCCCTCTCTGAGAGTATAGTAGGCAATATGGATATATAGAATAGATAATAATAAAGTTATTCATTTGGTAAACAAAACAATTTAGGCAAATAAAAAAGGGTACTTACCCAATCTTCCTCCGACAAGCGCTCGTAGACGGGGTATGTGAGGCCTGTGTAAACTTGTATGTGCGACCTGTGGCATGATTTACAATTGCATTACTTTCACTAGTATTATTAGCATGTTGGCTTTTATTTACATATGGTAGACCTATCAACTTCCTGGTTAAACCAAAATAATTCAAAGGTTTATAAAGGATAAAATAAAGTCTTGTTATTACATAAAATCGAATCGCCTGTTTGTTCTCATTTCACAAACAAAACACATCCCTCACCGAACGACAAATTAGACAAGTTGGGTAGACAGACCTTTGCTCATGTCAGAAGGGTTTTGTACTCAACTTACAAAATGCAGTAACCAGCAACGAATAAAATCAAGAAACACGTCATGTTCGAGGATCATACTATTATTAACAAAGTTGAAAGAATTTTGACTTCTGAGGTATTTGTTAAAGTTATACCCATAAATATCTCCCTTGATAATTTTTTCAGATTTTTTAATTCAAGGGTGTCCATTCGCGAGGGAGGAAACACATTTTTATGTAATTCCCCCTCTGTGCCCTCACTGAAGCAAAAGCTGTCTGTTTAAGAACTGTTTTGAAAAACTCTCATAGCGAACTTTCATTTGATTCTCATATCGGCTACCTTTCATCAAATTTTTTTTCAGGGGCCACTCCTCTGTACTGTAATCATCGTTTCATGGCCTATTTTTTCGAATCCTAGAATGGTTACAAAGCCCTTTTGCTAGGAGCTCTCTCCTGCCTCTTCGACTTGTTTCAATTGTATGTACTCATCCGCATGATACCTTGTTACGGATAAAACCGAAGGGCACCAGTATTATCTCACCCCGAACACTATCGTAGCATCCGTGTGACTCGGTATAGTCAAAAGCTAAGCCGCACTCGACTAGATTTTGTTTGCCACTCCAAATTGTATTCATAATAGTAGTTTAAATACGATTATTCGTAGTTTTTAAGCAAACATAACTGTCATCGAGCGAAGGGCAGAGTCAACGCATGCTTGAAATTGGAATGTTTCCCAGAAATATTTCGGAAAATCTCTTAAAATAATTTCACATGATGATGTTTACTTCCCTGATTTCTGCGATGTATATTTTGCGGCACCAAACATGAATCAGAGAGATTATGATTTAGCGAATTTCCTTTCCATGCCAGCCGAAAGATCTAGTCAAGATTTGAACACAGTAAGAGAAAATCGAAAATATGTTATACACAGAGCCCAAGATCTCAAAACAGGTGGATACCCTGTGACCCCAAAATTGCAAGACTGGCTAATTTCACGTCAGAGATATTGGGGTACACCAATTCCAATCATACATTGCGAATCATGTGGTTCTGTTCCAATGAATGAACGAGACTTGCCTGTTTTATTACCGAGAAGGACACAATTGAATGAGACGATGAAGTGGATAATCATGTAACATGGCTGAAACGTGGGAATACTGAAGCGGAAAGAGAAACAGATACATTGGATACTATTGTGGATAGTTCCTGGTACTTCGTTCGATATCTTGATCCTAAGAACGAACAGGCGGTTTTACATTTGTACTATGCAACAGCGATTGTGGCTGACAATAAATGATTCCTACCATGCACGTACCGCTCCTAATGTTGATATACCAAAATCAGAATCTTTCGAAGCCAGTGACTATTAACTATATGATGCTCAAAATTATTACATCAAGGGGACAACGTTTCATTCTAAATATACACATCAACTAAGTGTGGCTATTTCGAAAATGCAAGGACTAATAGTTCTTACAGGATGTCACCAACGGAATTTTCCAACTACATCAAACAAAGAGCAATGCAACAACAACTTCATCATTCCCACGGCCCAACGAGCAATCACTTTGGTCCCATTGGACCAGCTTCTCCCTCGCGCTCCTTGTCGCCCAATCCACTGGCTTTGGGCTTGCAGAACGAGCCATTCTAACACCCCAACATCAACAAACGACAACACTTCTAGTCAAGGCGCTGGATCTTCTACTCAAAGCACTCCCATTAGTTCTCCCGGAGCTAGCCAAGACTCCAAGTTAATGGATGGTCGCAATTCCTTCTATTCCAATGCTGGACCCTATCAGCACTTTTTGGTTGCTAACTAAATCCAAAGCGAAGGAGCATGATAAGGAAACACTGAAAAGTCGATACACCATAATATATTTTTCGTATGCAAACTAAAGTAATATTTTTCTATGAACGTTTTTTAAATAAAGTCGATAAAAACACACATAAACAAAAAAACCAAACAAACATAAAAAATACCCTTGATCTTGAAATAGCACTTTATTATCATTCAACTTGAGACATGAAACAAGAAAATTATGCGGTAGAAAAGTTTCGTTAAAATGTTTTCCGCGTTTTTATGAATTTCTAATGTCCTGCAAGGAGGACATTTGTTTTGTGTTTACTGTAACTTTTCTCGCAGCCTCCGTAATTTGCTGTTTTTACTTTGAATAACCACAAAATCAAGAAGCAGTGAAGGAATGATATTAGAGCAAGGTAAACAAATACGAAATAGAGATAAAGCAAATGCCAAACTGTCAGTGAATTATGTTCAGCTGATTCAGCCGCACTTGGAGTGCTCGCCACCAGAGGGGAGCGGAGACCAAGTGGCGGCAGAAAGGGACTACCCCGCTGAAGAGGTGATTAACCGAAGAGCGGAACAATAGCCCTTAGGAGGAGGCTATAAAAGTGCGCGAAGAATGACGCGCCTCCTCTTTTTCCTTTCCTATCGTGTGCGACAAAGTAGCTGTGAAATAGCAACAAGTGCGGAAGTAATTTGAAGCGCAGCGGAAATCATCAGTGTACGACAGCAGAATCAGCAATTGCGGAAGAAAAGGGAGATCGAGATCGAAGCGAAGGGGGATTAAGATTGAAATGACGAGCAAAGCCCAGACGTTGGAGGAAAGATTACAAAGTGCAACAACAGATACAATCATCGAAGGGGCCCCTTGTAGGTACACAGTAGAAGTAAGTTTTTTTGTTGATAGCAGTGTATCAAATGTTAAATTATATTGAATTTACGAATTGGAGTATATGTTTTGTAAATTTTAAATAGTCGTATATTCTTTGAAACGAATTAACGCTTTGTGGAAGAAATTTACGTCTTTAGGACAAGGACGGTGAAAATCCTTTTTTTTAGATTACGGATTGTAACGAGTGCGGCTTGGAAAGGCAAGTCAAAGTAAAAGTGTATTAAAATTAAGTGAGACTAGTGATATCGAAAGTCAGAGTGTTTGGGGGTGGTGTAGTGGTCCCGGCAAAGGTTAGTGCTAGGAAGAAGTAGAGGAGTACGGTTGTGCAGGTGTAGAGTTGGAGTGAAAGTCAGAGTGTGCTTGTTAGATAGGGTTTCGGCCGAATAGCGTCGTGATAAATCCGGCTAGCCGCATTCTCGCTTGGCGGCTATTTGGGGCCTTGAGGGACAAGCGAGCGGCGCCCCACGCCCGTCTCCGAACGAGCTAACCGGGTCCATAAGCCCCGCCCGAGCACCCCAATTTCCCTGAGGGCCATAGTGGCTCTCGTGGAGAAAAAAGTGGGTGTAACATTTGGCGCCCAACGTGGGACAAAAGTCCGTCGGAATCCTCGGAATGATTGATCGTTCGAGTTGAAGTTACGTTAAAGTCAAGTTTACGCTGAATAGTGAATGAATTGTGAGTGAGAAGTGCGGTGAATATTATTGCGGGTGTGGAAAAGTGTAAAAGTGAGACTCGGTGGAAGTGTATTATAGTAGAGGGTAGCTTTTAAGTATAGTGATAAGGAGGTATTAGAATCCGGGTATATTGTATCCATCGGTAGTGTAGATGAAATTAAGTACAGAAGGGGCTCCTATTTTAGCGATAATAATTGTGTTTTTTGGTCAGGCCGTCGAATTAAGAAAGAAGTTGTTTTCGTTTTACAGCTGTTTTCATTTTAAAATTTGAGGATGTCGAAAGCCGGAAAGTTTTTAGTGGATTGATTGGTAAAGGACGAGTTAAGTTATGAGTTGGTCATCAGGAATTTGCCGCCAGACACCGTGGAAGCATGGAGAAAATCGCTTTGAGCTGCGTTACGGGCAGAGGACGCCCTGAACGAGTCGTTAGTGGCGAAAAATTACCCGTTCCCGTATGAGGAAGACCTGGAAGCGATCAAGGAGAAGATAGTGGAGGTTGAGGATTTGGTGGCGAGCTTCTCAAATGACAAGAAGTCCAAGGAATACCTAAAAATCCGGACTAAAGTGGAGTTTGGTTTGCGAAGAATTTGCAACATGGCTCAGCTACCGGAGGCATCACAGGTGGAATTGGACAGGTTGCGTCAACAGCTAATCATGGCCCTGGGAATGGTGATTGATTGGACAGAAAATGAAGGGGAGACCCGTAGCACCGGAGCGAGAATATGAATGCAGACCGTTCTTAAGACCGGGAGAGCCGACATCCTGTTCAACGCCGAGATTCGGCAATGGTGATCTGGAACATCAGAACATTGCAAAGTGGGGTGTTACGTTTGCTGGAGAAGCATCGGGGAATTTGAATGCTTTTCTGGAAAGGGTAGAGGAATTAAAGGAGGCTCGGGGAATGACCAAAGGACAATTATTTAGGTCAGCTGTGGAGCTTTTCGAAAAGAAGGCTCTAATTTGGTTCCGAGCCAATCGACAACTCGTGGATGATTGGGACGGTTTGGTCAAAGTCTTGAGAACGGAATTCTTGCCGCCAGACTATGATGATCGTCTTGAAGAGGAGATCAAGGAGAGGACTCAGGGCGTAGATGAGACAATTGGAGTTTATTTGGCGGTGATGGAGGGAATGTCCAAGCGATTGTCGGAGCCGAAATCGGAGAAGCAGAAGCTCAACATCATCCGGAAAAACATATCCCCTTTCTATCAAACTCAGTTGAGTTTAAGGACAATCGAGAGTGTGAAAGAGCTGGTTGAGTTAGGAAGGAGGTTAGAGGAGACTCGGCAAGCGGTTGAAGCCTTTGTACCACCAGCTCATCATCGAGGAAAGCGACGTTTGGAGCAGGACCTGGCTTATGTGGAGACCACACCATCTGTGGAAGTAAGGGGCCAACGCGGGAATGTGAGACGGTGCTGGAATTGCCAACAAGCTGGACACTTGGCAAGAGAGTGCAGGCAACAGAAAACGTGTTACGGGTGTGGAAGAAGGGACACGACTCGAGCTAACTGTCCAAATTGTCGCCAACAGGACACGACGAGGGCACGGGGAGCAACTAACAGACTATCGGAAAACGAGCAACGTGCCCCATAGGCAACCGTGGTGGCACGAATAAAAGGTCGCAACGGAGTGTCGCAAAAGTAGAATTTGCCTTGGAGGAGAAAGAGGGAGATGCTTGCCCACATGTCCTGGTGGAAGTTGCAGGAAGGAGGATGCCAGGTCTATTGGATTCGGGGGCAAGCAGAACAACCATTGGTTCAGAAGGTTGGGAGCAATTGAGGAAGATCGTTGTTGCCTTGGATAAGTGTGCGACCCAGGCAGTACGAACCGCGAGCGGCGAGAGTTGTAAGGTGGAGGGCTCCGTATGTTTGCCTTTTAGGTTAAAAGGACATACACAATACTTGGAAGCATTGGTGGTTACCTCGGTCCCGCAAACACTAATCCTGGAGGTGGATTTCATAAAAAAAATTTGGATTGTCTTGGACCTTAGCAGTCAGCATTGGGACTTCGTCTCATTACTAGATGAGAAACTCCCCAGCCACTTACGATCACTGAGTAGTCTCTCTTTAGAGCAGGAGTTGGAATTAAATAAGCTGCTGGAGGAGGAATTTAAGGCTATGGGTAAAGGGTTGGGGGAAACATCGGTAGCAGAACATGTTATCAAGACAACTGCAGCGCCCATCAAGCAAAGATATTATTCGATGTCACCAGCTATATTGAAGCATGTCTATACCGAGCTGGATGAGATGCTAGCCATGGGAGTAGTGGAACCTTCGAACAGTGCCTGGTCATCCCCACTCTTACTAGAGAAGAAAAAGGAGGGTAACTATAGATTTTGCGTGGACTATCGGAAACTCAATGCAGTATCGGAGAAGGATGCGTACCCAATACCATACGTTTCCTCGACCCTCGATAAATTACGGGATGCTCGGTACCTATCGTCACTCGACATAAAATCCGCGTATTGGCAAGTCCCAATGGCAGTGGACTGAAAAGCCTTCACTACATTTACCGTGCCTGGGAGGGGACTTTTCCAGTTCAGAAGAATGCCATTCGGACTGCAAAATGCCCCAGCGACTTGGCAACGATTGATTGATCGCGTGTTGGGATTAGAACTGGAACCGTACGTATTTACGTATCTGGATGACATAGTGATCGTCACTCAGGACTTTACAAAGCATGTGGCCATACTTAGGGAAATATTTCGGCGGCTACGAAAAGCAAGACTACGGGTATCGAGGAGAAAGTGTCAGTTCTGCCGGCCGCAATTAAATTACCTGGGCTACGTCGTCGATGAACAAGGGTTAAACGTCGACCCAGATAAGGTGGAATCGATGCTGCGTATTCCGTCCCCAAACACCGTGAAGAAGGTTCGGCAATTTCTAGGGATGGTATCCTGGTACCGGTGATTTATCCCGGACCATGCCACCATTACTGCACCAATGACTGATCTTCTACGGAAGAGTAGGAAATTCGTGTGGACTCCACAGTGTCAGGAAGCATTTGAAGTCTGTAAAGCAAAATTGTCATCCGCACCAATCTTGAGTTGTCCAGACTTCGACCTTCCTTTTTGTATCCAAACGGTTGCGTCTGATGTCAGATTAGGGGCAGTTCTTAACCAGAAGCATGCCTCAGGGGAGAAGGTCGTGTGCTATTTGAGTCGTTCCCTTAGTAAGGCGGAGAGAAAATATTCCACGAAGGAGAAAGAATGTCTCGCGGTGCTATGGGCGGTGGAGAAGCTGCGGCCATATGTGGAAGCCTTCCACTTCCAAGTGATAACGGATCACCATTCGTTGGTGTGGTTAAATAATCTGCGAGACCCTACCGGTCGATTGGCTCGCTGGGCGGTCAGACTGCAGCAGTTTGACTTTGAAATCATCCATCGAAAAGGAAAGGAACACCTTGTACCGGACGCTCTATCACGCTCAGTACCAACGATAGACTCAATGGTTAAATGGAGAGGACGACGCATGGTATCGGAAGATGAAACAGAGAATAGAAGCCGAGCCCGAGAAATATGCCACCTGGCAAGTGAGGTCAGGGGAATTATACAAGCGAATGCAAAGTCGACTGCCGGGTCCCGGGGGGAAGACTCTTGGAAGAAGCTAGTTCCGAAACCAGAACGAAGATAGCTCTTACTAAAATTCCATGATGACCCAACAGCAGGACACATGGGAGTGGCGAGAACGCTCGATCGTATTGCACAGCACTTCTACTGGCCGAAGATGGCCGCGGACGTTAATACATACGTGCGACGGTGCAAAATTTGTCAGTCAATAAAAGTGGATCTTCAAGGATCTGCGGGTTATATGGTCAGTAGGGTGAACGAGGCTAAACAACCATGGGAAACTCTTTGTGTTGACCTAATCGGACCTCTTCCTTGTTCGACAAAAGGGAACACACACATTCTGACGGTTGTCGATTACTTCTCCAAGTTCGTGTTGTTATATCCAGTACGATCAGCCACAGCCAATGAGGACACAGATCTTGGAGGATCAAGTTTTCATGCTGTTCGGCGTACCACGCTCCCTTATATGCGATAACGGTGTGCAATTTCACTCGAAAATTTTTCGGCAAATGCTGGGGGCTTATGGGGTTCACGCGAAATTTACCGCATTCTACCATCCTCAAGCTAATCCCGCCGAGCGAGTGAATCAAGAAGTTAAGAAAATGCTGAGGGCGTACAGTACAGAGAACCACCGGAAGTGGGATATTAACTTGGCAAAAATTGAATGCGCATTACGGCCATACACTCATGAGGTAATGAAAGCAACTCTATATTTCGGAGATGATAACAGACCCACGACAGTACGAGGCAGGTGGAGTGGAGAATCCAATTCCGTGCATCCAAGAGAAAGCTAGGGCCCTGCAGACTACACGAGTAGAAATCGCTCAGCGGATGAAGCAGATGGCAGGAAAGGTCACGACCCGGTACAATCTCCGAAAACGTCCAGCATCTTTTAAGGAAGGTGACAAGGTTTGGAGACGAAATTTCGTGCAGTCGGACGCCGCAAAATATTTCTCCGCGAAACTGGCTCCAGAATATACGAGTATAGGACCTTTCGTGGTGGAGAAACAAGTATCAGCGAGCTCCTACAACCTCAGACACATGGATGGGAGAGCCGCAGGCACCTGGCACGCAAAGGATCTCAAAGTGTACGTCTCGTAAAGGTAGAAGTGGATCGACAAAGGGAAGGTGCTTCAATATGTAGGAAAACCGCGAATCAGAAACTAAGGGTTAAATGGATAGAATTGGCACGATCATGAGTCGAAGTTTAGAGTCAGTATATAGCTTACATAACTAATTGAATTTGTTGTTGTTGAACTATCGGTAGCTTTAAGGGAAGTCGAGGTTTTCAAGTTGAGTTGAGTTCATAGTGTTAGGTACTAGTAATAGGTGAGGTTGAGGGGCTCAGAAGTCTTAGTATTAGGTTTTTTTTGGTTGGTGAAGGTCATAGTATTAGTTTTCTTTTATCTATCTTTTTCCTACTTAGCACTCGCAGTCTGGTAGCTTGGCAGAAGTCTTAGTGTTAGTTTTCTTTTCTTTACTCAACACTCGTAGTCTGGTAGGTCTTAGTATTAGTTCTTTTTGTTTTCTTTTTTTCAGTACTCAAAGTTTTTTAGGTTGGTGGAGGTCATAATATTAGTTGTCTTTTTCCTTACTTAGTATTCGTAGTCGGTTAGATTAATAGAAGCAGTAGTATTAGTTTTTTTTTTACTTCCTTTGTTTTTATTATTATGGTAGACTGGTGCGCCATGCTAGCTCAATTGGTTGAGCATGAGAATCTTATTCTCAGCGACGTTGAGTGGCTAGTATTATAAGAGGGTATTTCAGGAAAATCCACTAAAAGTAGGGGGGGAAATGTTACGGATAAAACCGATGGGCACCAGTATTATCTCACCCCGAACACTATCGTAGCATCCGCGTGACTCAGTATAGTCAGAAAGCTAAGCCGCACTCGACTAGATTTTGTTTGCCACTCCAAATTGTATTCATAATAGTAGTTTAAATACGATTATTCGTAGTTTTTAAGCAAACATAACTGTCATCGAGCGAAGGGCAGAGTCAACGCTTGCTTGAAATTGGAATGTTTCCCAGAAATATTTCGGAAAATCTCTTAAAATAATTTCACATGATGATGTTAACTTCCCTGATTTCTGCGATGTATATTTTGCGGCACCAAACATGAATAAGAGAGATTATGATTTAGCGAATTTCCTTTCCATGCCAGCCGAAAGATCTAGTCAAGATTTGAACACAGTAAGAGAAAATCGAAAATATGTTATACACAGAGCCCAAGATCTCAAAACGGGTGGATACCCTGTGACCTCAAAATTGCAAGACTGGCTAATTTCACGTCAGAGATATTGGGGTACACCAATTCCAATCATACATTGCGAATCATGTGGTTCTGTTCCAATGAATGAACGAGACTTGCCTGTTTTATTACCGAGAAGGACACAATTGAATGAGACGATGAAGTGGATAATTATGTAACATGGCTGAAATGTGGGAATACTGAAGCGGAAAGAGAAACAGATACATTGGATACTATTGTGGATAGTTCCTGGTACTTCGTTCGATATCTTGATCCTAAGAACGACGTAGAAATATTTGATAGGCGAAAGATGCACAGATTTATGCCAGTAGACTTGTATATTGGCGGCGAAGGACACGCGGTTTTACATTTGTACTATGCAACAGCGATTGTGGCTGACAATAAATGATTCCTACCATGCACGTACCGCTCCCAATGTTGATATACCAAAATCAGAATCTTTCGACGCCAGTGACTATAAACTATATGATGCTCGAAATTATTACATCAAGGGGAGAACGTTTCATTCTAAATATACACATCAACTAAGTGTGGCTATTTCGAAAATGCAAGGACTAATAGTTCTTACAGGATGTCACCAACGGAATTTTCCAACTACATCAAACAAAGAGCAATGCAACAACAACTTCATCATTCCCACGGCCCAACGAGCAATCACTTTGGTCCCATTGGACCAGCTTCTCCCTCGCGCTCCTTGTCGCCCAATCCACTGGCTTTGGGCTTGCAGAACGAGCCATTCTAACACCCCAACATCAACAAACGACAACACTTCTAGTCAAGGCGCTGGATCTTCTACTCAAAGCACTCCCATTAGTTCTCCCGGAGCTAGCCAAGACTCCAAGTTAATGGATGGTCGCAATTCCTTCTATTCCAATGCTGGACCCTATCAGCACTTTTTGGTTGCTAACTAAATCCAAAGCGAAGGAGCATGATAAGGAAACACTGAAAAGTCGATACACCATAATATATTTTTCGTATGCAAACTAAAGTAATATTTTTCTATGAACGTTTTTTAAATAAAGTCGATAAAAACACACATAAACAAAAAAACCAAACAAACATAAAAAATACCCTTGATCTTGAAATAGCACTTTATTATCATTCAACTTGAGACATGAAACAAGAAAATTATGCGGTAGAAAAGTTTCGTTAAAATGTTTTCCGCGTTTTTATGAATTTCTAATGTCCTGCAAGGAGAACATTTGTTTTGTGCTTACTGTAACTTTTCTTGCAGCCTCCGTAATTTGCTGTTTTTACTTTGAATAACCACAAAATCAAGAAGCAGTGAATGGAATGATATTAGAGCAAGGTAAACAAAAACGAAATAGAGATAAAGCAAATGCCAAACTGTCAGTGAATTATGTTCAGCTGATTCAGCCGCACTTGGAGTGCTCGCCACCAGAGGTGAGCGGAGACCAAGTGGCGGCAGAAAGGAATTACCCCGCTGAAGAGGTGATTAACGGAAGAGCGGAACAATAGCCGTTAGGAGGAGGCTGTAAAAGTGCGCGAAGAATGATGCGCCTCCTCTTTTTCCTTTCCTATCGTGTGCGACAAAGCAGCTGTGAAATAGCAGCAAGTGCGGAGGTAATTTGAAGCGCAGCGGAAATCATCAGTGTACGACAGCAGAATCAGCAATTGCGGAAGAAAAGGGAGATCGAGATCGAAGCGAAGGGGGATTAAGATTGAAATGACGAGCAAAGCCCAGACGTTGGAGGAAAGATTACAAAGTGCAACAACGGATACAGTCATCGAAGGGGCCCCTTGTAGGTACACAGTAGAAGTAAGTTTTTTTGTTGATAGCAGTGTATCAAATGTTAAATTATATTGAATTTACGAATTGGAGTATATGTTTTGTAAATTTTAAATAGTCGTATATTCTTTGAAACGAATTAACGCTTTGTGGAAGAAATTTACGTCTTTAGGACAAGGACGGTGAAAATCCTTTTTTTTAGATTACGGATTGTAACGAGTGCGGCTTGGAAAGGCAAGTCAAAGTAAAAGTGTATTAAAATTAAGTGAGACTAGTGATATCGAAAGTCAGAGTGTTCGGGGGTGGTGTAGTGGTCCCGGCGAAGGTTAGTGCTAGGAAGAAGTAGAGGAGTACGGTTGTGCAGGTGTAGAGTTGGAGTGAAAGTCAGAGTGTGCTTGTTAGATAGGGTTTCGGCCAAATAGCGTCGTGATAAATCCGGCTAGCCGCATTCTCACTTGGCGGCTATTCGGTGCCTTGAGAGACAAGCGAGCGGCGCCCCATGCCCGTCTCCGGACGAGCTAACCGGGTCCATGAGCCCCGCCGGAGCACCCCAATTTTCCTGAGGGCCATAGTGGCTCTCGTCGAGTAAAAAGTGGGTGTTACAACCTATCATTCCTGAAATTTTCATGCAAATCCTAGCAAAGCTGTAGTGTCGAAGTCGGTTAAAAGCGTATATGGCCCCATAGCCATATGTTTCCATAGTAATACAGGGCACTTTGTTTCATAGTAATACAGAAAAATTCAAATTGATATAACTTCGTGAAATACTATTCGATCCTTATGAAACTTTCAGAAATGATTTATCTTATGAATAATCATCTGTTTGCTAGATTTTATTGAATTTAAGGGTACCGTTTGGATTTTATTCAAGAAAACATAAAATCGATAAATCATACTATTACTAACAAAGTTGGGTGAATTTCGACTTCTCATGTATTTGTTGTTGTTGTACTCATTAAGGCCTACATTCATGATTTTTTTCAGATTTCGGATGGAAGTTGTCCAATCGCGCGAGGGGGGGTACGCGAAAAGTTCGTACATTTCCCCTTCTCAGGCCCCCCATAGTACTGATAAGGTAATTTTAAGACTTGTTTTGTAAAGATCTCACTGAGACCTTTACAATGACACCCTACTCGACTACCAGTGGTGAAAAGTTTTTTTGAGGGGTCACCTCCCTATATGGGGAGACCCCATTAAACCTCTTTGAAAAATTTTTCCACCCTTGAAGTTTCAAGAAGTCACCACTTCTGACCTGTCCACAAAGTTTCATGGCTGTAGCCTCTATAGTTTCGGAGAAAAAGTGCTGTGACATGCAGACGGACGGACGGACGGACAGACGGACACAGGTCGTGATTGCAATAGGGTTTTGTATTTTAGTACAAAAACCTTAAAATGGAAAAATACGACCACGCATATCACCGAAGCAGCACAACTCTTCCACGGGTTTGTAAAATAATTTTACAAAGCCCTACTACAGTCGCGTCCTGTCTGGCCGTCCGTCCACCCGTTCGTGTGTCACACCACTTTTTCTCGCTAACTACATAAGCCAGAAACAAAAGATTGTATATATAAGCGCAAAGTGATGCCTTCTTCAAAGTTCCAACACAAAAAGGAATTGATAAGGTGTCTCTCCATATAGGGGAGTGGCCCCTGAAAAAAAATTCATTGCATGTAGGCAATATGGGTATCAAATGAAAGGTCTTGATAAAAACTTTTCAAAGCAGGCCTTAAAATGAAATTTTGGGGTACAAGGGCGATAAATACCTCAGAAGTCAAAATTCGACCAACTTTGTTAATAATAGTACATTGCCAAAATTTTACGTTTTTGCCTATAAAATCAAAATGGGACAAGTAAATTCCTCAAAAGCTATAATTTAAGTTTTTTGATAGCAATTGTATGTGTCCTGAAAATTTGACAATAACTAAACAATAAAAAGTTAAGCTACAGCCAATTGAATACCTAACAATTACAACACTATACTAGGGAGATACGAACGTAAACATTACAAATGTATAGGAATTTTGATAAGCATTTTGGAAATGGTTTATAATATTGATGGGTTATCATAACTAATAAAGAGACGGGGTCAAAACACATGAAACAAAAAGGCGGCGAACTTAAAAACATAATATCCAGGACTTAATTTTTCGAACTAAATTTATGGAATCTGAATTTATTCAAACCTTTGGGAACAACTCCGCCATTTTGAATAAACTGACGATAAAAATTAATTATTTAAAGATATCGTCTCAACTGCTGAGCTGTTTCTGATTTCAATGAATTTTGAATGGCCGAGACACATTTTGGATAAGGTTTTATACCGTGCGAGCGAATCTAATGTCCAAGAAATTTAAGTTCAGGTTACAAGAAGTTACATTTTTCCGAATTGATTGTTAAACCAAACCTCTATAATCTTGTGAAGAGTGCATGCAAATGAGCAAGATGTTAATTTTTAAATAGTGCCCTTTCGATCTACCTGTCCGTCCGTCACACCTATTTTTCTCGAAAAAGATACAAGCCAGAAACATAAAATTTTGTACATAAGTATAAAGTGGTGCCCTCTTCAAAGCTCAACTCCAAAAAAAAATTGTATAAGGTCTTTAAAGGGGGCCCCCAAAAAAAAGTTTCATAAAGATAGCAGATATGGATATCAAATAATGGGTCTTGATGAAAACTTTTCAAAACAGGTCTTAAACTGGATTTTATTTCTTCAGGGGATACATAGAAAGGGGAAATACATGAAAAATCGGTGTCCCTCTATGGTTTATGAGTACAACAACAACAAATATCTGAGAAGTAGAAATTCACGAACTTTATTAATAACAATATAAATTTCGAATTTCACATTTTCACCAATAAAATCGTATAGATATCCTTAAGCTCAATGAAATTCAATACTTAAGTAGTCTTATAAAGGCCGCAAAACTCTCCAAGTTTAATAAAAATCGAAACATATTTACGAAGGTTATCGCCATTTGAAATTTCTCCAAATACAACGACAATAACACACGGTTTTGGTATTTTATGGACTTTCCATCGAATCGGATCACTGCAGTTTTGATTTGATCTCATTGAACTTTTCAATACGATTAATAAATTTAGAAAAAAAAACGAAAACCGACTTCGGAATGCCCTAAAAAGGATGAAATAAATTGTATGGAAGTTTTTTTCTAAAAGTTTTTTATTCCACTCTTTTTAGTGGCAAATTTTTTCATTTCAAACCATTCAAAACTCAGTTTCTTGAATACATTGTATCATGTTCTCGTATATTAAAAAATAATTTTTTACTGCAATGCAAAAGCCACCACGGCTAAAATCTGCAGCGTTCATAGGAATCGATTTAACTCTGGTACATTTAATCCATGATCTCATCAACGACTACCATGATTTTAGATTTCATAATAATCTAATATGAATAGTAGCTTTGAGAAATTTTCGAATTTTGAACTTTGCCTAGCTGCCATTTTTATATTCTGACCTGACCCTGAAGTGCTTTTTTATCGTTCAACTTTTTTCGACTTTTGAGCGGCCGCCATTTTGTTTCAAATTGTTTGACTTTGGATTTTTTTATTGTAAGCTTTATCACACAATTGAATAAATCTTTGTACTAGTTTTGGTACAAACTGGAGCTATACTTTGGCCAGAACAGAAATATTGCTGAAAATTTGGCAAAATCGAGTCAAAGCTGCGACCCCAGGCACAAATTTTGTTATATCCTATGTAGACACACACATACAACCAACCAAACACGTACACACACATCGCCATATGCATAAATATATATATATATATATATATATATATATACATATATACATATATACATATTTATATATATATATATATATATATATATATATATATATATATATATATATATATATATATATATATATATATATATATATATATCTATATCTATATATATATATAGAGATATATATATATATATATATATATATATATATATATATATAGATATATATATATATATATATATATATTTATATATCTGTATATATATGTTTATATATATATATATATATATGTATATATATATATATATATATATATATATATATATATATATATATATATATATATAAATATATATGTGTGTGTATATATATACACACACATATATATATATATATATATATATATATATATATATATATATATATATATATATATATATTTATATATTATATATTATATACACATCAAGATATATATATATATATATATATATATATATATATATATATACACACATCAAGAGATATATATATATATATATATATATATATATATATATATATATGTATATATATATATATATATATATATATATATATATATATATATATATTATATATATATATATATATATATATAAATATACACATAAAGATATATATATATATATATATATATATATATATATATATATATATATATATATATGTATATATATATATATATATATATATATATATATATATATATATTTATCTATATATATATATATATATATATATATATATATATATATATATATATATATATATATATATATATATATATATATATATATATATATATGTAGAGACATATGTATTTATAGATGTTAACATAAAGTTCACTCCGCAATCAATCTCATGAAATTTACTTAAAAATATCCTTCTTAACCGCATCATTCGTTTGCGTTTATTCGGTACCCACCGCATTCGTTTCCAATTAACTATGGCACCTAATTTTCATGAAAGTTTCAAGAAAATCATACCATTAGTTCAATGAAAACTTAGCTATGCATTTTCATCTTCATCTGTACAGTTATGATCAATGATAGCAGGAAACGTATCTCTTTTAAGGTTGCAATTCTCGCCGGTTTTTAGTATGGAAATAACTAATTTTAGATTTCTGGGCATATGTTTTAATGTATGATACATATAATATTAACTGGAAAGTAACGAATCAACTCTATAATTTGCAATCACTCAATCCTTATTATTTCTTCGGGGAGTTTTATAATCCTATATGTAACGTTTACGTCTAAGGATGTAAGAAGGATCCTTTACCAAGCCCATTGGTAAGCAAAGAATCAATGCGGAAGAGAAAAGCATCCTGAAATGTTCCCTTAACCTATTGTTGAATTGTATTTATGCCACATTAGAATTAATTTATTGGTTATTTCCGGTAGAAATGATGGATTAAAATGTATCGTTTATGCAAAAAATTAAGGATATTGATCGTTTTTATCATCCGTCACCAAAGGCCTTGGTATCTCCAACAAATCCTTGCAGAATGCCAACTAATTTGCACTTTTCGTACGATATATCATTTAAATTCAATTTCTCGACATCAATGTATCATATTTAACTGTTATTATCTACAGAGCCCCTGGAAGAATTTCAATTGTGTTCCGAAACATTTTAGATCAATATGTTGTCCTTAATTTGAAACCTCTACAATCAAAATCCTTACACGCGTCGATCAGTTACGCTGAAAAATCGGGGTGAAAGTCGAATTTTTTTTAGTTTTAACGGTAAGAGTCCTTTACCGTTACTTGAATTTCTTATCCTTCATACAGGACCTAACAGGAAGAAAGACGTATCATTTGCCAAAAACAGGACTCTCCTATCTAGCTTCGTTTAGAAGTTATGCGTAAACATACAAAAAAAAAAAAAATACGCGATGAATTGATAACCCTCTTTCTTTTGGAAGTCGGTTGAAAATGCACCATTTATGCAGAAAATTAAGGATACTGATAATTTTAATCATCCGTCAATAAAGCATTCGGCATCTCCATTAAATTCTTGAAGAGCGCCAACTAATTGGCACTTTTCGTGCGTAAGATTATTTAAATTCAATTTTTCGACATCAACGTATCATATTGAACTTTTAATATCTACAGAGTCCTTGAAAGGATTGAAATTCTGTTCCGATGCATTTTAGATCAATATGTTTTTCTTCATTTAAAACCACTGCAATACAAATCCTTGCATCCATCGATCAGTTATGCTGAAAAATCGGGGTGAAAGTCGGAAATTTTTTGGTTGTAACGGTTAGAACCCTTTACCGTTACTTCAATTTCGCATCCTTTAGACGGAACCTAACTGGAAGAAAGACGTATCATTTGCCAAAAACAGGACTCTTCTATCTATCTCCGTTTAAAATTTATGCGTGAACATACAAAAAAAGCAAAAAAAATATACGCGATGAATTGATAACCTTCTTTCTTTTGGAAGTCGGTTAATAAATATTTTTGGGAATTCATGGTTTGAGTGGTTTTTGTTTGTTTGCAACAAAATGGCGACCGTTGAAAAAAGAGAAACAATGGATTTTCTTTTAAACGTGCCACAGCAGCTTTTCTCCGAAACAATAAAAGACACAGCATTGAAATCTTGGAGAAGGGTCAGAAATAGTGATTTCTTGAAAATCTTGAGGTAAACAATTATACAGCGGATCCCTTGATGTAATTTTGAAATATTTAATAAGACCTTAACTTTTGGGAGACCACCACCACTGGCCTTTTCACAAAGTTTGAGCTGGTGCTTTTATGGTTTCTGAAGAAACTTTCTGTGATGCGCGGACAGACGGGCGGACGAACATATGGATGGATGGTAGAACAGACAGGACGCAAAACTAGTAGAGTTTCGAAAATTACTTTGAGTCATGGAGATAGATAATAATGTACGGTAACAAATAACTCAGAGATTGAAATCTGTTGAATTTTGCTAATAATAGTATGATTTAAAATTTTCGTTGGTAGAACTGTATTAATATCATTATATTGAATTAAGTCAGCCAGGAGAAGAGAAAAAATTTATTTACATTTTTTCCTACCACATGGGCTTTCCATCGAAACAAACACTACACTTTTGATTGCATCTTCTCCAAAGTTCAAGATAAGATAAATAACACACATACATTTGAGATTTTACCACTAGTAGCTAGAGAATTTATGTTCTAACGCACTTTTTCCAAACAAACTTCAAATGTTGTCGAGGGTGTGTGTATTGGGTGTGTGGGTGTTTGTATTAGAGTGGTATAGATAGGTGCCTGAGATAAGAATGTATGAGTCCTTATTAGGTGTGGATCTCTTGGATAATTACCAGGGGAGGACGTGTGTCTTAGGTGTGTGGGTGCTTGTATGAGGATGGTTTAGGTGGGTGTCTGAGATAAAAAGGTATGCGTCCGGAATAGGTGTGGATGTTATGGATGGTTGCGGTGAGGGTGTGTGTCTAGGGTATGTGGATATGTGTATCAGATTAGTGTAGGTTTGGGCCTTAGTTTTGTGGACATGTGTATAAGATTGGTACAGGGGGGTGCCAGAGATGAAAAGGTAATGGGTCTTAGGTAAATATACAGCTGTGTCTTGGTTAGGTGCGTAAATTCTCCGGCCCTAAGTAGCTTCTAACGGTTAGTAGTAGAACTAGTCTTGATGGTTGTGTTCTAGAATAGGCATAGGTCACTAGATTGTAGGTGCACATCCTTAGCCTTAGTGGCCTCTAATGGTAAATAGTGAAACTAGGCATATTGACTATAGTCTAGGATGGTCCCATATTTTCAATTAATAGATTAAATACTTAGATTTATAAGCATGTGTTTATATAGGGTTGATATATATGTTTAAAATTAATAGCCTTTGACGGTTTCAGCGGTAGATAATTATATTTTCCATGGTTGTTATTTCTCTATAGTTGGACGGTTTCTCATCTACTCATTGCTTCTAGGAGTTTTGTTAGTCATAGTTATTATAATCTTTAGTGGAAGTGCTTCTCAGGTCTTTTACGTTTCTAGCGGCAGATAATTTTATATCCATGGCTGTTTTCATGTACAGGAGGTCCATGTCTAGGATTGATAGCTTGAAGTATTAGGGTTTCTGATCCATTAAGGAAACTCTGTGGATAGATGGTGCTCCGGGTGGTTGGTTTGCTGATTGTAGGGCTTGAGATCTTTTAGCGTGTGCCACTTATTGAAGACGTTTGGGTCGAGCGATTTACTTGATCGTGTTTGGCGTGCTGGTAGTTTTTTATGGTACGAGTGGTCCATGGTGACTGTGGGCGCTTGTATAGGCGAGTGACTGCGTTATTGATGGGTGACGGGTGATGGGCTTTCCCATCAGTGGGTGTTCTAAGGCATGGAAATTTGCTTCATGAGCGCTCGGTTAAGGAACGCGTAGCTCATCGATTGATGTCTTTGGCTAAAGATGGACGGCAGCGTGTGCAAATGAATGATTTGCTTGTTCCTGTTAGGCGTGCGGGAAGTTTTTATGGCGCGAATGATTGAGTGGTGACAGAGGGCGCTGATTTAGATGGGTGGCTTTGTACTCTAGATGAGTGGTGGGTTTACCTTTCGATGGGTGTTCTAAGATGTGAGAATTTACTCCATGGCTGCTTGCTTAAGGTGGGCGTTGCTCATCGATTGATGTATGTGGTTAAGCACTGATGGCGTTGTGGGCGAGAAAACGTCACGCGTGTTGGTTGCTCGAAAATGTAATTTGGGATGTTGGTTTCCGTGGTGGCGGATATTATGAGCCGTAGAAATTTGCGTCGTCAGCGCTTGGTAAAATTTTCGTGTTGCTCATCAAAGAATACCTATTCTTAAGCCAGGTCGTTCTTATTGGTGACTAGGACTAATGTGCGTCGCTTGTCGGAGGATCGTGATTGGGGTGTAGATTTGTTCGGCGGTGAATGCTGCTAGGCATGAAAATTTGTGTCGGGGACACGTGGCATATGCTAGTGACTCTGCTTGTTAAGAGTAGTGTTTCACGTGCATAGACTTATCTATGGGTGGCAGTTTTATGACATCGGAATCTACATTGTGGAACAGAATTTACGTTATGTTGTAAGGTGAATTTGCTTCTTAGATTCGGTCATGTTTGCTAGGTGAAGATAAGAGTGTGTGCTGCAAGCTGCTTGGCGATGTGAATTGTTAGGAGTGGTAGATTTTTTTCTGTTGTGTTGGCTGTGAGCGGCGGGTAACGTGATGCGCGGCACTAAGACGTGTTTTCATAAATGTCAATTCAGAGATGAGCCTGTTCTAGTTTGCTGATTATTATCTACATTGATCGTTTTCAGTTTCTTTTTGCTTGGCTACGTCATTTCTTTGTTTTGTGACACATTGCTATTACAAATTATTGCTTTTATCGCTTTCATGACAATCGTACTTTAAGAATCGTCTTCAATGTATTTTTTTTTCGGTTAGACTACTATGCTGATTGCTCAAATCTGTGGATGCAGTGAAAGAGATCTTAATGCTTGTTGTAATGCGTTCTTGATATTTAGTCTAGTATTAAATTTTGGTTTGCTTGTAGCAGCATTTCGTTTGTCTTCATCATAATCACTTATTTCTTAAACCAGTTTCTATACTTCATTTTTTCTTTACTGTAGGATGCTCATTGGTTTTGTTCAATAAATTCTAATAATTTCTTCCAAGATGAGCTATTTTTTTATATTAATGATCTTGTAGTGCATGGGATAGTGATAATTTTGTTCGTACATCGTATCATTTGTATATGATTTTTCTCTTTTGGTAAGTGCATGGTAAAGATGCTCAATTTTTTAGATCTCCATGCTGATGTGTATGTTTGGGGTATCTGTTCCCAATTTCAGATTATTTATAGATTTCATCTAGGAAAGATATTACGGTTTATGGCTTCTGGAATAATGCTTTTTATGGAGTTTATGTATGATGGATGTAGGAATCATCGTGGTGGTCCTAATGAGTGGGAATCTTTACGAATCTTCATTGATAATTTTTTATTACTTACTGAAAGATTGAATAATATAGAAAAATGTGGTAAGTGTCAAGTCATTGACATTAGGGGTTTGTTGGTATTACGTTATTATTCTTTGTTTATGCCCAGAATGCATGAAAAATATTGTTAGTCCTATATGGTGGCATTATATGTATGCATGCACTAGATTGAATGAATTTTTATATTCAATTTAAACTATGTGTTGTTATTGTGGGTCTGTATTTCTTACTTTAGCTAGATTCAAGAGTTTCAGTGTAATATCGAGTAAAAGTGTTATTTTATGCTTGTCTCATATTCTTCACTTCATGGTTTCTAGTATTGAAAAATTATTTATGTATGAATTGCTCTTGTATGATTTTTCGACATTTCCGAATTTCTTTAGGCATAGTTTCATTTAGAACTTGTTGGTGTTTTGAGTTTGAGAATTTTTAATTTGTTATCTCCTTAGGAAAATGATGCATGCTTGCATGATACCATTTATTTCATACTTTTCGGATGCATATTATCGCTTTTAGTGCCTTCATGATAACATGAGAATTTACAAACTTCATGCTTGGTATGCTTGTATTAAGCGTAAATTTACTGCTGCTATATTCATATACATTTTCAATATTTGAGCATTGACTAAAATACGTATTTACTTCATTTTAAATATGCTAGATTTATCATCATAGGGATTTTCGGGTATGCTCATTAACATATTCAAGTATTATTTTCACATAAATAAAATATCTTCTTGTTGTGCTTTTTCTTATCAGAATTTTTCGGCTACATGCTTGGTTGATTTTTTATAGGTTTGAAGGAGATCTGATTAGTTTTCAACATATAGGGTATGTTTTGGGTTATCACACTGCTACTATAGATCACTTAGGCTAATGATTATGTAAGATATTCCGGTATTGATAACGATGTGAGGTAGCGTATGAGGTTATGGTAGGCTATTTTTATATCGATCTCATCGCGCCATGTATGTATCGACAAGTAGCATATAGGGTGCTCTTGATAAGGATGGTCGCGAGTCGTTGTAGGATGTTAAGGAATGATTATTACTTTGAGGAAGTGTTTGTCTGCTGGTAATTTGATGAACAGAAGTTCGTTTGAGTTGAATGAACGCATGAAGGATTTTTTTGTCCATTGTTAGATATTTATGAATGGTGGAGCTAAGTGTTTAACGTTTGGAAGTTTTGGATGTGATAGGAATGTTTAGATTATTATGCTTAGTTGTTTGAGGTGTTTAATTGCTTGAACAGTGGTAATACAGTTGATAAAATTAAAAAACTTTTTTTATTTTTTATAAAAATAACTTATTGAGCAATACTTTTTTTGACATAAACATATAATTCCTTAATGAATTACTGATGAGGATTTCCCGATTCAAATCGAATATGAATTATAAACTTTTTCACTCTAATAGCACTGACTACCCGGTGCTATGAATTATTACTTTGTCGTATGTACTGGAGAATACTGGACTATATAATGTTTTATGAGTGTAAAAGTATTTCTTGTCTCTTGATCATATGAATGACAAATGCATGTATCAGTGCCTGATGTCGTATTAGAGTTGGACCATTCACATATTTGGTAGTGTATTCCATGTTTATTAGATACTTTCTCACCCATATTACAATATTTAAAAATATAATTCTCGATTCGTACTCAAATGTCATAGTACTCTTCCACGAAGTATAGGATAACCATTGTAACATTTCTTATCGCGTTGAAAGTGTATTAACTCTGACTTATTAGTTTTCTTGACGTTTTTTGAATGGATGGATTCAGGACCACTTTTTTGCTGAAATTTAAAAACCTCATAATAAACCGTAGAATAATATTTAGTCTATTGGTAGAAATAACGACGTGCTACCTCTAAGTTAACATACATTTATGTTTTAGTTTATATAGTGCAGCTAAGATGAGAGTCTGTCTCTCAATATTAAACTTCAGTATTTTTAAGACTAAAGAGATTATACTTGATTTCAAAGCCTTTCACAATAGTATGAAGTTTACCAATTCTCAATGTGCAATTTCCTAATGAATAATTCCTTTTAGGGAAATAAAACATTGTTTATAGTGTTTGTAGTGTTTTATTTCATCAGATGGAAAATTAGATCATTGCAAAGTGCTGGTATTTCATAAAAAAGTCTAGAGTAGTTTATGTTTACAAATGATGTTTGAGTTGGAGTGAAGAAGTCGTTGATATCCAGTTTCAGTACGCTTTTTTCTCTGCATCTTGCACAATATTGGTCATATTATTCCTTCACCCTATCGGTAAGTAAATTGTTGTATTGCATGACAATGTTGAAAAAATCCATCAAGATGAAAAGCGTAAAGAGCTCAGGATGTTTAAGTATTAGTCTCTCGCCTCCAATAGGTATGTAGAAGAGTTCAAGAAGTCCAAGCGGATTTGCAGGGAGTTCATCTACTCTATCCGTGAGATCAATGAGGTATTGGAGAATGAAGTCCATTGACTTTTATCTCACTGCAACTGATTTTGTCCACTGCATCGGAAGATTATTTTTGCTTGAAATATTAGCGGGTCAAATCCAAGTATAAATTTGCTTTTGTGGAAACTTTCATCAAGATAGCATGCATAGTTCAGCAAGAGGTTTTTCTCATAGATTCGCTGTTTCTCTCGAATTTTTCTTAGTTTTTTCTCTTTCTTGCTCACTTTTCTGGCTGAAGTAGCCTTATCATTCTGGCTGGCCTTTCCATGCTTCTGACTGGCTGACGAATTTACTGGATTTACTCCGATCATTTTAAATGACTGCTTCTAGTAGTAAAACTAAAGATGTCTATTTATTACACCAGCATATATATTCGTGAAAGACGATCAATTAATTCTCGCGCAACTAACAATGGCTCCCTCCTAATCAAGATTTGTTTACCAGAACAGCAACCTAGACGTGAATATTCTTGTCTGACCCATGTATGCTTCCAAATAACTTGAAAGATGATGAGCTTGTAGTTTTGGTAGTCAGTAGGCTTAATGTTAATTGTGACGAGTATATACCAATTGAAATAAGGTTTAAAAATGATGACTGTTACTGTATGGAAAGTAATAAGAATTTTCTTATAAATAGATACTCACCAAGCAACAAATAAATTTAGCGAATGAAAGATAGCACGTTGGGTCAGACGCTCAACTTATCAACTGAAAACAGCTACACATACAGCTCAAGCGATAGCATATCAGCTAAACAGACAGGGAATTGGCTTAAAAGACAGCTACATAGGCAGTATTATACATAAGATAGACAGCTCATCAGCAAAAGCGACAGCTAAATAGATAGTTTTACAGATAAAAAGACAGCTAATGAACCTTTTTGCAATCTATTGTGGCCCAGCAGTATTCCGAAAAATTCTATAGAAAATACGGAGCAAAGTGTCATTTCCTGTTGCTGACTCCTACTCCTGTTAGCTTGGTGGTTCAAGTCTTAACTCCATAGCATTTTCTTATCTTTCAATTTGAATCCTGAGAGTAAGCAAATTACAGCATCCAAGGGCTAAACATGTTTACTTATGCAATAGAATTATCAACACATATTGAACTTGACTCCCCCTCCATCCATAAAATCAGAGAAGCGAATATATATGCTGGTGTAATAAATATACATCTTTAGTTTTACTACTAGAAGCAGTCATTTAAAATGATCGGAGTAAATCCAGTAAATTCGTCAGCCTGTCAGAAGCATGGAAAGGCCAGCCAGAATGATAAGGCTACTTCAGCCAGAAAAGTGAGCAAGAAAGAGAAAAAACTAAGAAAAATTCGAGAGAAACAGCGAATCTATGAGAAAAACCTCTTGCTGAACTATGCATGCTATCTTGATGAAGGTTTCCACAAAAGCAAATTTATACTTGGATTTGACCCGCTAATATTTCAAGCAAAAATAATCTTCCGATGCAGTGGACAAAATCAGTTGGGGTGAGATAACAGTCAATGGACTTCATTCTCCAATACGTCATTGATCTCACGGATAGAGTAGATGAACTCCCTGCAAATCAGCTTGGACTTCTTGAACTCTTCTACATACCTATTGGAGGCGAGAGACTAATACTTAAACATCCTGAGCTCTTTACGCTTTTCATTTTGATGGATTTTTTCAACATTGTCATGCAATACAACAATTTACTTACCGATAGGGTGAAGGAATAATATGACCAATATTGTGCAAGATGCAGAGAAAAAAGCGTACTGAAACTGGATATCAACGACTTCTTCACTCCAACTCAAACATCATTTGTAAACATAAACTACTCTAGACTTTTTTATGAAATACCAGCACTTTGCAATGATCTAATTTTCCATCTGATGAAATAAAACACTACAAACACTATAAACAATGTTTTATTTCCCTAAAAGGAATTATTCATTAGGAAATTGCACATTGAGAATTGGTAAACTTCATACTATTGTGAAAGGCTTTGAAATCAAGTATAATCTCTTTAGTCTTAAAAATACTGAAGTTTAATATTGAGAGACAGACTCTCATCTTAGCTGCACTATATAAACTAAAACATAAATGTATGTTAACTTAGAGGTAGCACGTCGTTATTTCTACCAATAGACTAAATATTATTCTACGGATTATTATGAGGTTTTTAAATTTCAGCAAAAAAGTGGTCCTGAATCCATCCATTCAAAAAACGTCAAGAAAACTAATAAGTCAGAGGCTAATACACTTTCAACGCGATAAGAAATGTTACAATGGTTATCCTATACTTCGTGGAAGAGTACTATGACATTTGAGTACGAATCGAGAATTATATTCTTAAATATTGTAATATGGGTGAGAAAGTATCTAATAAACATGGAATACACTACCAAATATGTAAATGGTCCAACTCTAATACGACATCAGGCACTGATACATGCATTTGTCATTCATATGATCAAGAGACAAGAAATACTTTTACACTCATAAAACATTATATAGTCCAGTATTCTCCAGTACATACGACAAAGTAATAATTCATAGCACCGGGTAGTATAAACAGTCCAAACAAGACCAGAACCAACTAGTGGTCAGTGCTATTAGAGTGAAAAAGTTTATAATTCATATTCGATTTGAATCGGGAAAGCCTCATCAGTAATTCATTAAGGAACATACTATTCTCATAACATACAACCAAAACTTTATTAGAATTGAAAAACCAACAGTTTGAACTAGAGTGGCATGCCAAGGATATTGAATACAAATTGTACAGTATAAGAGTACACTAAAAGAGACGTTAGAGGACTCAGTATACATCAGTACGAGCATACGGCAGAAAAAAATTCAGCTGAATAAGCCTTAGCTAAGTTAACTTGATAATTGTTCAATATTCTGTAGAATTCATAGAGCTATTTATCAGATTTATTGTTAAAGATTTTATCAACATTTAATTATATGTTTATGTCAAAAAAAGTATTGCTCAATAAGTTATTTTTATAAAAAATAAAAAAAGTTTTTTAATTTTATCAACTGTATTACCACTGTTCAAGCAATTAAACACCTCAAACAACTAAGCATAATAATCTAAACATTCCTATCATATCCAAAACTTCCAAACGTTAAACACTTAGCTCCACCATTCATAAATATCTAACAATGGACAAAAAAATCCTTCATGAGTTCATTCAACTCAAACGAACTTCTGTTCATCAAATAACCAGCAGACAAACACTTCCTCAAAGCAATAATCATTCCTTAACATCCTACAACGACTCGCGACCATCCTTATCAAGAGCACCCTATTACATATGCTACTTGTCGATACATACATGACGCGATGAGATCGATATAAAAATAGCCTACCATGACCTCATACGCTACCTCACTTCGTTATCAATACCGGAATATCTTACATAATCATTAGCCTAAGTGATCTATAGTAGCAGTGTGATAGCCCAAAACATACCCTATATGTTGAAAACTAATCAGATCTCCTTCAAACCTATAAAAAATCAACCAAGCATGTAGCCGAAAAATTCTGATAAGAAAAAGCACAACAAGAAGATATTTTATTTATGTGAAAATAATACTTGAATATGTTAATGAGCATACCCGTAAATCCCTATGATGATAAATCTAGCATATTTAAAATGAAGTAAATACGTATTTTACTCAATGCTCAAATATTGAAAATGTATATGAATATAGCAGCAGTAAATTTACGCTTAATACAAGCATACAAATCATGAAGTTTGTAAATTCTCATGTTATCATGAAGGCACTAAAAGCGATAATATGCATCCGAAAAGTATGAACTAAATGGCATCATGCAAGCATGCATCATTTTCCTAAGGAGATAACAAATTAAATATTCTCAAACTCAAAACATCAAAAAGTTCTAAATGAAACTATGCCTAAAGAAATTCGGAAATGTCGAAAAATCATACAAGAGCAATCCATACATAAATAATTTTTCAATACTAGAAATCATGATGTGAAGAATATGAGACAAGCATAAAATGACACTTTACTCGATATTACACTGAAACTCTATTCTACGTCTAGCACTCGTTGCGTGTAGACGTGTTTTTAATCGCTCCTGTCATTAATTTTAAAAATTAATTAATTTTTTGCAAAAGTCAGTTTCAAACAATTGCAATATTTTTTTACGAGCCAGTCAAAAGCAAATTTTGATTTTATTGGGAAAACTATCACCGTCGATATTATTCGAGCATTTATCGAATACCTGAAATTCATTTCCTGAAGAAATATCAAAAGTGGAAATACGTTCAAGGAAAGTCCCGGTCTGAGAACATTCCCTCCAGTCTCGCTGCGAAAGCGACGAGATGGAGGAGCCCGATGGCTTCAGCCATCAATCAGGATCATGCCCACTGCCAATGATGATGGGCGAAAAAAAACTAAAAAGAAGTCACGAGAATAAAGCAGAAAAACCGACAATCCTATCGGTTACGGAAATCGAACAGCTTATCCACGAAAAAGATAGAGCTGAAAAAATCGAAAAAGAAAATGAAGAACTCAAGCTGCGAGTTAAATCTTTGGAAGCACTTGTTGGAACGTTAACGTTCAACAAGGATAACGAAAGCAAGAAAGGCCGACAAACAAACCCAAAAACCGAAGAAAAGAAAATTAAGAAGCCACAGGAAGCTCATCAAGAGGATGTCCTCAGCGCAGGAGGCGCAAACGAAAGCAAGAATTATTATGCAGCGCTAGCTGGTCTGGAAG
The DNA here is from genome assembly GCA_963969285.1 of Odontomyia ornata. Classification (NCBI taxonomy): domain Eukaryota; kingdom Metazoa; phylum Arthropoda; class Insecta; order Diptera; family Stratiomyidae; genus Odontomyia; species Odontomyia ornata. The sequence goes on along the minus strand of OZ017738.1, from coordinate 259,644,266 downwards.
AAACAATGGACGTTGAAGAGGATACAGGTAAAACGTCAAAATTAGATAGTGATTTCATTGAATATCTTAGAGTTAAAAACCGGGAGAAAAAACCAAAAGGTTTGTCTGCTGGTCCGTCCGTTAACATTAATGAAAAAAAAGAGAAAGTCCCACCAATCAATGTGTTTGGGCAAACGGGAAAAGATATGGTTCGGCTTCTGGCAGCCGAAAATAAACTAAAAGATTTTCAGATAAAAAGAGTCAATGCCGATAAGTTGACAATAAGGACAAAGTCGCTGGTTGATTTCGAGGCAACAAAAAGTGCCTTAAATTCTGGAGATGTTCCACATTTCACGTACACCCCGAAAAGCGAGAAGAACCAAACCTTTTTATTGAAGGGTCTGGACTGTGGTGAGGACACAATCGATCTCCTTCAGGTGCTGCAAGAAGCTGCACCAGAAATACAGTTTATTTCAGTTAAAAATTTTGCAACGAGAAGATCGATTGTGGAGCGCAAAAACTTGCCTCACTACTTAGTCCAAATTTCCAGCAAAAGTAGTTCGAGTGCGCTGCAGAAAATACGGTACTTGAACTTCCGCGTGGTGAGGTGGGAACGCCTCCAGAAAAGTGAGGTCAACCAGTGCTACAGGTGTCAAAGATTCGGGCATTCGGCTGCCAATTGCGCCATGAAATATAGGTGTGTGAAATGCAAAGACATCCATGTTCCCGGCGAGTGCAAATTGGCTCAGGCGGAGCCAAAAGAAAAACTATATTGTGTGAACTGCGGTGCCTTTGGTCATCCAGCATCATATCGAGGATGCCCCCGGTATCAAGATGCAAAGGTTAAAGTCACATCAAAACAAATTCAAGCACACCGCAGTTCGATACCTACCAACTTCGTCAAGCCCGGGGTGTCATTTGCACTTGCTGCGAGAGGACCAGCAGACAATGTAAATAAAATAAATAATGTAAGTAGCAATAATGAGCTGCTCCTTAAAATTTATCAACAACTAAATTCCTTATCGGAGCGAATCGATAAACAAGATTCGAAAATTAACATTGTTTTTCAGCGTTTAGGGCTTTCAAATGCCTCCAAATAAGTTGTCATCCAGCCACATTACCATGGATAGGATTCGTCTCATCTCGATCAACGTCAACTCCATTGTTACTTTACATCGGCGTGATTATCTCCTTGAATTCATTGCCAGACAAAAGCCTGACATCCTGCTTCTCACCGAAACCCACCTCAGTTCATGGCACTCCATGGGATTCAAGGATTTTGAGTTCGTAAGAAACGATAGGGTAACAGGTGATGGGGGAGGTGGCACCGGGATATTGGTTCGAAGACCCTATCGCTTCCAAAATATTGAAAAAGTCGAATTCAAAAGCTTTGAATCTCTTGAAGTGTCCGTTATCAAAATCTCACTGCCAGGTGGGGATAACCTCTTCGTTATCTCTGCCTATGCAACTGGTGGAACTGTTCTCAAGCTCAAGGAGGAACTCAATTCCTTGTTCGAAATACTCGAATTGAACAGGCTGCATAACTATTATATTCTTGCTGGTGACCTGAACGCCAAGCATACATCATGGCTGAACGCCACCAATAATCCAAGAGGTGTATTCCTGAAATCGTGGATAACAGAGAACCAAATTGAATACAGGTGCAATCTATATGGGTCGGAGTTCCCAACATACCCTAGGACAAATTCATATTTGGACCTCTGCATTGCTGACGCAAGACTCGAATTCAGCTTTAATAGTCCTCAACGGAAACTGCAGGTACTTCCTTATGATAGCGACCATAACGCAATCGTAATGGAAATCAATCATCACAGGGATGATTTCTTCCTCATTCCAGTTCAACATGAAAATCATCGGTTGAATTTCAAAAGAACAGACTGGGGAAAGTTTCAAAAGAAGTTTAATCGGGAGTACCAGAAGCAATGTCCCCCTTCTGATGGCGGCAACTCTTGCTCAATGGTTCCTAATGACAGAAATCTAACTAACGATGAAATAGATGTCTATCTGTCGAAGTTAGAGAAGCTGACGTTGGAAACGATTGAGAAAGTAGTTCCCAAGATTAAACATCGAAACAATATGGAAGGATATGAAACACCAACCATCGCAAGGTTGAAAAGATTGAAAAGCCTCCTTCTCACACGCGTCAACAATATTTATCGACGATTTTTGGACTACAACCATCCCTCGTTGTCTTTGTTGAAATTACATCTGAAGAATGTCCGGAACTTAATCCGGTCATGCTTCAGGAGTGAGGTCAGCAATCAATGGGCGGAAAAATTGAGGGGTATTAGCCCACAGGACCCAGACGGCATGTTCGCGAAAGTGAATAGCATATTCCGCAAGAAGTCTCGAGTGAAGGTATCGAATCTTGAAGTCACTAGTGATGAGATAAATCTTCTCGATAGGGCTGGTATCGAAATTGATAGTACGACTCCGGATAGAAATGGAAACAGGATTATTTGTGAAGGATTGGATAAACTTGCCCTGATTGGAACACATTTTGAATTGGTTCATCTACCAAACCCTGAGAGAGGGAACGAAATTTTTTCAGAGGTCGTTGAAGCAAAAGTTTCCGACTTCAAATCAAGCCTGAACGGCCAATCAATTCTTCATTTCAATGAAACATTAACATCTGACCTCATACCGAGCTTGAATCTTATTGATTATTTTGTCAGCTATGAAGACTTGTGTTTCATATTTCGCAAGATAAACAACAAGAAATCATGTGGTAATGATGGTATTCCAAATGTAGTTCTCCGACATTTGCCTGAGGTTGCTATTAGGAACTATTGCATATTGTTCAACAACATGTTGAGTGGAAAAAGGCTAAAGTATTTCCGATCTTGAAGAAAGGAAAAGAATCTTCATGCCCGAAAAGCTATCGCCCAATCAGCTTGCTGCCTAACATCAGCAAGGTGTTTGAAGTGATACTCAACAGAGCATTAAACGCCCACATTGAGGAAAATGAGTTGATGCCGAATTGCCAATTTGGTTTTCGTGCCAGGCATTCGACCACACATGCAATAACGAAAGTAACCTCAGACATCTGTTGGAAACTAAATGATAGACAATGTGTTGGAGCGTGTCTCATTGATATGGAGAAAGCCTTTGATACGGTATGGTTAGATGGACTTATTTTTAAACTTCTTCAGGACAAGTTCCCCAGACACCTTGTCGCCATGATGTGTAATATGTTATACGGGAAACCGTTTGTTGTAACCGATGGAAATCTGACAACAATGCGCGAGTTCAAGGTCTTGAATGGTCTACAGCAGGGAACAGTTACTGCGCCTCTGCTCTTCTCAATCTTCATTCGCAAGCTATTGAACGGCTTTGATTTTAACGTCTCGCCAAAGCGATCATTGGTAGCGTTTGCTGATGATCTGATCATCTACACGGCTGATCGAAAAGCTACAATAGTTCAGAGCAATCTCCAAAAAATGTTCAATGATGTACAGCTGTACACTGACAATTGGCGAATGAAAATCAATGCGCAGAAGTGTGAAACAATCTTGTTTCGGACAACGCTGCAGGGGGTCAGTCAAGACCTGAAACGTAATTGGAAAGATTTCCACATCATGGCTGGCGAGGGTAGTTCAGAACGAATTCCACATAAATCCTGTGTTCGATACCTCGGTGTTTATCTCGATCAGTATCTGTACTATACTGAACATGTGAAAATCATGCTCAGTAAAGCACTTAAAGTAGTCATGGCCCTTCGAAAACTCTTTCATTCCAGATACATTGATCAAAAGGTCAAAATTATCTGTTACAAGACACTGGTTAGACCAGTTTTGACATATGGATGTCAGATCTGGTACAACCAGAGTGCTAGTACTATGGAAAAATTAAGAGTTTTCGAAAGGAAATGTCTTCGTGCATGTACTGGTTTGTACAGAAAGCCTGAGACGGATTGGAAACATTATATATCGAATAGAAGAATTTATCAAACTGCTGAAGTGACTAGAGTCGATATCTTCATATTGAAGCTTCTTCGGAATCATATCGCAAGATCTGTGACTGTGAGTGAAAACCCTTGGATTTCACAGCTGTTCCACCCTACAGACGGGTATATAGCGACTTGCCTCGCTACTGGCTTCATTCCTCCAGAAGCATTCGTGTATTTGGACATGAATCGATATGTTTTTGATTCTGACGGCGTCCCAGTCATATATCACATATATCGACGGGCCACCGATAAGAAGATAAAATATCCTCCGAATTTGAGTTCACGAGACCAACGATTTCAATGGAGATACTCATTTGCTAGATTCGTTGAAGCTGATCGAGTTGAGACGGCGCAATCCAGGTATTGGTGGCTGAATGACAATGTCTAAATTTTTCGCGTTTGTTTTCAGTTTTGGTGTTTTTCGTTATTTAGTTTTTGAGTTTCAGCTCATTATTGCTACATTTAGTATTGTTATATATTTTTGTTAAAATCAGGTATAGGTTAGGTATTTGTAATGTTTACTATATTTCGTTAGAGATAAGATTAAACACTTAGGTTAGGAACATTGTTATAGTATTTTTAGTATAAGATAAAGTTTTTTTTTTGATTGTATTTTATTAGAAATAAGTTACAACATATTAGGTGTAGGATCAAAGTTTCACTGTTGTGTATTAATTATAAATAATTTTTGGATAGTGTTGGTTGGTTTTTTCTCCTTTTTCCAATTGAATTGTAAAAATATGTAATAATCGTAATTAATTGCATTTGCTATAGTTTTTTTTTTTTTGATGAAATGAGTTTATGATAACGTACAAATTTAGAGAGCCATTTGGGCCATTAAGTTTTTTGATTGTTATTATTTGGAATTTGCTTTATATTCTTTTAAAATTTATAACGATGAGTATTAAATAAAGCGCTTTTGACTTTGACTTTGACTTTACACTGAAACTCTTGAATCTAGCTAAAGTAAGAAATACAGACCCACAATAACAACACATAGTTTAAATTGAATATAAAAATTCATTCAATCTAGTGCATGCTTACATATAATGCCACCATATAGGACTAACAATATTTTTCATGCATTCTGGGCATAAACAAAGAATAATAACGTAATACCAACAAACCCCTAATGTCAATGACTTGACACTTACCACATTTTTCTATGTTATTCATTCTTTCAGTAAGTAATAAAAAATTATCAATGAAGATTCGTAAAGATTCCCACTCATTAGGACCACCACGATGATTCCTACATCCATCATACATAAACTCATAAAAAGCATTATTCCAGAAGCCATAAACCGTAATATCTTTCCTAGATGAAATCTATAAATAATCTGAAATTGGGAACAGATACCCCAAACATACACATCAGCATGGAGATCTAAAAAATTGAGCATCTTTACCATGCACTTACCAAAAGAGAAAAATCATATACAAATGATACGATGTACGAACAAAATTATCACTATCTCATGCACTACAAGATCATTAATATAAAAAAATAGCTCATCTTGGAAGAAATTATTAGAATTTATTGAACAAAACCAATGAGCATCCTACAGTGAAGAAAAAATGAATGAATATAATGCCATACTTCTATATAGTACTTAGAAGGGAGAATGAAGTATAGAAACTGGTTTAAGAAATAAGTGATTATGATGAAGACAAACGAAATGCTGCTACAAGCAAACTAAAATTTAATACTAGACTAAATATCAAGAACGCATTACAACAAGCATTAAGATCTCTTTCACTGCATCCACAGATTTGAGCAATCAGCATAGTAGTCTAACCGAAAAAAAATACATTGAAGACGATTCTTAAAGTACGATTGTCATGAAAGCGATAAAAGCAATAATTTGTAATAGTAATGAGTCACAAAACAAAGAAATGACGTAGCCAAGCAAAAAGAAACTGAAAACGATCAATATAGATAATAATCAGCAAACTAGAACAGGCTCATCTCTGAATTGAAAATTTTACCAAGCGCTCACGACGCAAATTTCTACGGCTCATAACATCCGCCACCACGGAAACCAACATCCCAAATAACATTCTCGAGCAACCAACACGCGTGACGTTTTCTCACCCACAACGCCATCCGTCCTTAAAAACATAAGGAAACTTCGGCTGTCGATTGTTTTATTGAATGGTTACCGCTGGACCAATTGGGCTGAAATTTTATATGCCGTAGCACTCACTTGCCGTAACACTTTTTAATGACAAAACCGATGAGGTGAGGAAAAATTAGATTTAAGTATTTTTTTAAATTCCATTTAATGTATTTTAGTTTTGACATAACAGCTGAAAAGCGCCACTTTCTTTCGTCAGTTTACAGCTACCAAATTTTTTCTTTCAGATGGGTGTCCTTCTAAAGGAAAGAAGGGTGTCCTTCTAAAAGAAAGAGGGGTATCCTACAAAAAAACAAACAGGTGCCCTTCTACAAAATACGAGTAGAAGGGTGCTCTTCTAAACAAGAAGTTTACATCGAATGTCTCCTCACCTTAACATATTCATACTAACAGAAGCCCGGTGGCGCTGAAATAGTTTTTGGCAAATACGAGTATATCAAGATGAGGAGACATTCGATGTTAACTATTCTTCTTTAGGAGGGCATCTGTATATTTTTTAGAAGGACACCTTTCTTTCCTTTAGGAGACTTTTTTAAAAGAAATAAATTTGGTAGCTGTAAGCCGACGAAAGAATGTGGTGCTACTTATCTGTCATGTCAAAACTAAAACACGTTAAATTTAATTGAAAAACATACTTAAGTCCAATTTTTCCTCGCCTGTTCGATTTTGTAATCAAAAAGTGCTCCAATCTGTCCAGCAGTAAAAATTCGATAAAACAATGCTCCAACAGAAACTTCCTTACACAAGTAGTTTTTTTTAAATACCTCCATTCCCTACCATTTCCTCCATCTTACTTTTTTCGTCGCACAACGCTCGTGCTATTTGTACTTCACATTACGTCGCTTCTTTTAGTGTGACACCCAGACAATGTTTATAACATCGGTATTAGGGTGCACATAAAAATATGTGGTCATTCTATTGATCTTTTCTTGTCCAATTCGTGATCAGGTCTCACAGATAAAAAAAATTACAAAGTCAACGCAGTAAAATAAACTCTGAGTTATAAAATAGCTGTCTCTTCAAGCATCTCGACGATAGGGTTTCAAAAATGCTCTAAGATGCTACGTTGAACTTTACTGGACTGAAGTTCAAACGTTTTTAATCAAATATTCTTTAAGCCTTTTCTTAAAGACTATAAGTGAGTTTGCCTCCTTAACTGAATCAGGACGATTGTTGTATATTCGCAGCGCATCATTTGTAGCATCGTTCTTCAGACGGTCCGTTCTTGCAAAAGGTATTACGAATTGATTTGGATCTCTAGCATTGTACTGATTCTTTTGCGATACTTTAATAAATTGAACTTTTGATGAAGATTTTGATTGTAAACATTTGAAGATAAACTTGGTTTTCTCCATTTCAATGATTTGAGGATTGGTACACTAATCTGGTTTGATGGAGCACCGGAAGATTTAGAATGTTTTTATATGCTTTGGTGAGCATTCTAGAGATGACATTAAGATGCTGCTTTGATAACTGGCTCCAAATTACTACTCCATCATATAGTTTCGACAGTACGAATGCATTTAGGATCATCTGCTTGATGTTTTTTGGAACAGCTTCATATCTTCTAAGTAGTCCGACAATAGGAGCTTAGGTTATTAATGTGTGATAAACATGTTAGTCTATGGTCAATGATAAGTCCAAGATACTTGATCTCCGTTACTCTTTCTAGTTTTTCGTCATTAATTTTTATATCTATGTCAATATCACCCTTATTCTTATTTTGTTTTTGAAGTATGCAGTGCTAGTTTACTATCAATCAGCCACGAATGTTATGTTTTTAGATCTTCATTAATGGTGTTTTCGAGGTAATCTCTTTCGTGTCCCGAGTAAAGTAGTACTGTGTCATCTGCGTATAGTGCATCATGTCCTTTAAGTCCACATGCATTCAAATTATAAGTGTATAACAAGAATAAGGTTGGGCCAAGTATCGAGCCTTGTGGAACGCCCGATTTCATAGGAGCAGCGTCGCTCAAAACTTTATTGACTGCTGTTCTCTGCGATCTGCCTTTCAAGTAATTTCTAAATAGCTGATTTGCACTGCCTTGAATACCATATAATTCCATTTTACGAAGTAGAAGAAGTAGTTCACCCTCAAATCATACTCGTACGGACATCCGAACAAAGTACCCATCACTGACTTTTCGGCTCAATTTGGCCCTCGAGCTATTACCGAAAAAATCAATACTACCCCAGCGACTGAAGTGTAAATTAAAAATTGTAAGTTAACTCCATAAGATTGTCACATGTTGTATTTCTAGGAACGCCATTGAGGATTTCCATCATAAGCATCCGCCAGTTGCCAATGTAGATTATAAATTTGGGGTGCGCTATACATACGTTTATATGAGCGAGATGAGAGAGCCAAGAAAAAAACTAACAGCACGAAAAAATAATCCTGCCGCAATACACTTTCCATACCACTTTTCGCCGACGCTGTTTCAACTCCTCCAAAGCTGTTTTTGCTCGCAAATGCTGTCTTAGCTCGTCCTCCCTAAACACTCCAAGAATGATCCACCACGTTCACTCGTCCCAATGTCGCAACACCTACACGCCACAAGAAGATTACGCCAAAACAGTAGTGAGGCACTCTTGGTGTGTCCGGTGGCAAATGATTATATAAAGATTAAAAAGTTTTGTATAGATAAATGCAGGAAAAATTCATGAATTAATGTGACAAATTCGAAAATCTAGGACGCAGATATTTTTTATTTTTCATATTTTGTCATATTATATGCATCCTAGATTTTTGAATTTGTCACAGTAGCTCCTGATTTTTTTCTGTATTTATATATATATATATATATATATATATATATATATATATATATATATATATATATATATATATATATATATATATATATATATATATATATATATATATATATATATATATATATATATATATATATATATATATATATATATATATATATATATATATATATATATATATATATGTATATATACAACTTTTTAATCTTTACATAGTCATTTGCAAAAAGAAGCTAAACTTCCCACCGGGCACTCCCAGAGTGTCTAACTGTTATTTTTTTCTTACTACACGATTGACTATATGGGCAGTACTTATACAATTCTATAAATTTGATATGTTAGTTTTACGTAGGACGTAGGATAATTTCTAGCGTGTTATAATTTTTAGCATGTCATAACCAATTGAGTCGACACCAGGTGTAGTGGGCTTCCTTTGCGCCTTGAAAATTGGTTGTACCTCCTTGGCTTTATATTGGATTCTTGGGGTTAATGGCTGTTACAGTTCCCTTGGTGATATCGGTGTTAGAATGTTGTTTGTTCCAGACATCCTGAAGATAGATAGAGGTCCAGCAATATTTAATATTATCTCCTTCGCGGTCATTAAGCATAATTTTTAAGTCTTTGCAAAAAAATTATTCCATGAAGATATACTAGTTTCTGTGCCTCCGTCCGTCTGTCCGTGCGCCACAGGAGTTTCTTCAGAAACTATAGATGCAAGAAAGCTCAAACTTTGTGGAAAGGTCAGAAGTGGTGGTCTCTCAAAAGTTAGGTCTTACCAAGCATTTCAAAATTTTTCAAGGGGGTCACCCCTTATAAGAAAGTGGCCCTTAAATTTTTTATTAATTAAAGGTAGTCGAGTAGGGTGTCAAATAAAAGGTCTTGATTAGAACTTTTAGAATCTGAATTTATAAAGTTATTTTGAGCATCAGGGGCTCCAGGCGGAGGCAAAATAAACCATATCTCCCCCTCGCGATTGGACACCTTTGAGTCAAAAGTCCGAAAAAAATCAAGAAGGTAGGTCTTTATGAGTACAAGGGCAACAAATACCTCAGAAATCGAAATTCACTCAACTTTTTTATAATACTATGATTTGTAGATGTCATATTTTTGCCCATAAAATCAAAACGGTTTCTGAAATTTCTTAGAATTCAGCAATTATATAGATTGAAATAAGAAATAAGATCCTTTATGGAAATCCAACCATAACCAAGTGAGTTATAGCCATTACAATTGTTTGGCATTACAACAACAATAACACGTGTTCATGGGTGATACATACTTCAAATTGACGTAGGCACTTTTATTTTCTTCCAATTTTCATGAAAATTTATGGAATTTTGTTTCAAATGAATATTTTCAATTGGCCAAACATTGCATCTTTTGCATAAATTTGAAAGATTTCTTACCCAAGTATTGGACGAATACTTCAAGTCACCGATTTATGCTAAGAAAACTTGTTTTGAACCCTAGGGTGGTTACAAAGACCTTCTGGTAGGAGCACTCTCCCACTTACTAAATTTGTTTCCACACATGTTTTGCTTCATTCTTTCCCAGACCTTCATTAATTCTTTCGACCACCAATTCTTGTTGCTGTATTTAACTCTCTTGCGTGTGGTATTATTGTTGATCATTTGGCTCAAGTCATTGATGATGTCCCTGAAATTTCTGTTGAAAGAACTTGTCGCGATATAATTACTCATACTGTCCTTGTATCGACACAGCCGCCAAGTATTCGAGTCCGTTTTTATTGTGATCTTTATTGGACAATGACTGATTTTCGCAGATCATAATATCCGGAGGGGACAAAATACATTTGTCGTCAACTATAATTCTTCTAAAAGTATAGATTTCGGTGCTACGTATTTTGAATTTCAAATTCTCAATCCATTAGAGAAGAATTTCGCCTTTGATATTGAGAGATTGTTACCCCGATGTGTGTGTCTCACTTAACATCACATTTGATGACAATGCGTCTGGTATGTTTGGTTTTATCTCGAATCAATGAAGTTTCTTTGAGGAAAAATTAAATTTTTTAGTTTCATTTTCTAGAAAACCAAGGACGTTCCGCGCAAGCTTCCAATACAAACACGATTGCTTACACTGATCTGAATTGAACGTATCGCACTTATAATGTGAAGCGGATATTCTGCACGTTTCCGTGCGATGGTACATCAATTTTGATTTATTCAAAGATGCCAGTTCGTGCGATATTCACGCTAGGCATATCACCATGATATCAATTTGTTCGTCATATTCGTGGTGAACGTTCGCAAAATGATTGAAACATGGCCTGATCCATGGACACCTGTTTATGCACTATTCATATTAAGTGTGTCACCATCGTGGCCAAGGATATCAACTTACTGGTTGCATTTGTGGTCAACGTGCCTGAATTTTTCATTTTTACTTAAACCAGCATACAATTATATACTAACTAAAAATTGTTATTCTTACAAACGAATAAGAATACATGTGCGCAGGAAACCAGTGTTTTATAAACTTAAACTTGCTTTAAACTAGAAAATATAATACTAGAAGTAAAGTAAAATATAAAGTAAAATTTGAAAGCATAGATTTTAAAAAGAAAATTTAAAGATAATACTGCAATACTACTAAAGAAAATATTAGCCAGCGTCCTTAAGAATTTCAATTTGCAACTTTTGTAAAAGTAGTAATAATACAAAACATTTTTATTACTTACTCTAGATATTTTCATATATTTCAATTGGTACTTTATAATTATTTGAAAATTGATTGAATAATCTTATAGCGACAATATTGCAGTTCTTATCACTACGAATTTGTTAAAATAATACTTTTATAGATGCTGTTTCTTGTTGACATTTCATATTAACTTGTAAATTTACAGTAAAATAGTAAACACACTAAATATATAATTCGTCAGTATTATGTGGATCGTTTTTAGAACAGATTGTTTTTTGTTAATAATTGGTAAAAACCGCTGTAGTAGATTTCAATTTTTTGAAAAAGCTCCACCCTAAGCAATTATTTCAGATTGCCATTTGAAACTTAAAGGCTTAAAAAAGCAACCCCTTAGGCCATGATAATATAATTTCTGCAACTATATTTCATGACTTATATTTTCAATAGCTTTAGCGAGATTATGAAAAGTCACAATAATTGACTTAGTTTTATCGAAAAATTTGTTTATTGCATTACTTATATAAGCGCAAGCGTCTTTTGTTTCTAGTCTTTTAATGAATTCGAACCGCTTATTGGACAATATTTTATGTTTCTTCAAAAAATTTGAAAAATTCTGTCATAAATATTGTAATCCTTTCAAAGATTTTTGCCACATTTGAATATAAGGATATAGGTCTATAATTTATTGACTTGCTTCTATCATTAGTCTTGAAAATTGGAGCAACTACAGTTTTTTTTAAGATGTGTGGCCATATCAACAGTTCAATGCACATATTGATAATTTGTGCTAAAGGTTCAGATATGTAATTGGAAATAGCTTTCAGGACTCTCGAATGAATATTGCCTAATTGTTTCATTAGCTGTTGGATCTAGAAAAATGCTATTTTGAGTTATATGTGGCATTTCTAAATTATTCCTGCTAGATGTAATTATTTTGTGACTTAAATTTATTCATATTTTACAGAAATATTCATTCTAATATTCAGCAAAATTGTCAAATATTTAAAAATGAAAATCCGATCAACTTTTTCAATAAAATCAAAAGGAAGCACTTAAATTAGTCAAAAACATGTATCTAAGTTTCATAGTAGCATATGTATGTGTCCTGAAAATTTCTCAATAATCGTGCTATAAACAACTAAGTTACAGCTGATTGCAAATTTTACAATTACATGCAACACATGATTCTGTTCAGATACACAATTGCAAACGACATACACCCTACAGATATGTAGGAATTTTGATAAATATTTTATAAATGGTTTATAAAATTGATATGTTACTATACTCCTGAAACAATGGAGTCAGCAAACTGGAATTCAAATGCATATTAACCATATTTAGTTTTTTGAGCTCAATTTATGCTATTATAAGAACTTGTTCAATTTACTAATTAGTCAAGAACACCCTTCTAGAAAGAACACTCTCCATCTACTCCGACTTGTTTTCTATTAAATCTCTTTCATATTTGATCTTAGCGGTAGCTATAAGTTTATTTAAAAATTTTACATGTTTTTTATATTCAACCTTCAAGGTTTCATTATCAGGATCCAATCGCGAAATTTAATATAATTGCTCTTTTGTTAAACGAGAATTCATAATACCTTCAGTTATCCACGATTTTCTGGGAAAGTAATTAGATTTGTTTATTCGATCAGCATTATTAAATCGATATTTTAGAAGGCAACATTTTATTCAACTTATAAAACATTGAAGGCTAAATTAGGCTCGTTAAGTAAAATTTGATTCCATTTTGGTTTGCTAGCAGAAATCTTCATTTTTAGGGTTTTGTACTAAAATACAAAACCCTATTGCAATCACGACCTGTGTCCCTCTGTCCGTCCGTCCGTCCGTCCGTCCGTCCGTCCGTCTATATGTCACAGCACTTTTTCTCCGAAACTATAGAGGCTACAGCCATGAAGCTTTGTGGAAAAGTCAGAAGTGGTGACCTCTTGAAAGTTCAAGGGTGAAAAAATTTTTCAAAGGGGTTTAAGGGGGGCCTCCCCATATAGGGAGTTGACCCCTCAAAAAAAAATTTTCACCATTGGTAGTCGAGTAGGGTGTCATTGGAAAGGTCTCAATGAGATCTTTTCAAAACAGGTCTTAAAATTGCCTTATGAGTACCGAGGGGGAAGGGGAAGGGGAAATGTACGAACTTTTCACGTACCCCCCCCCTCGCGATTGGACACCTTCCATCCGAAAAATCTGAAAAAAATCATGAATGTAGGCCTTCATGAGTACAACAACAACAAATACATGAGAAGTCGAAATTCACTCAACTTTGTTGATAATAGTATGATTTATCGATTTTGTGTTTTCTTGAATAAAATTTAAACGGTACCTTTAAACTCAATAAAATTTAGCAAATAGATGGCTATTTATAAGATTGATCTTTTCTGAAAGTTTCATAAAGATCGAATGGTATTTACCGAAGTTATAGCGATTTGAATTTTCCCGTATTACTATGGAAAAATGTGCCCTGTATCACTATGGAAACATATGGCTATGGAGCCATATGCGCTTTTTACCGACTTAGACACTACAGCTTTGCTAGGATTTGCATGAAAATTTCAGGAATGATAGATATCATGAGGATGACTACATACAATTGAAACAAGTCGAAGAGGCAGGAGAGAGCTCCTAGCAAAAGGGCTTTGTAGCCATTCTAGGATTCGAAAAAATAGGCCATGAATCGATGCTTACAGTACAAAGGAGTGGCCCCTGAAAAAAATTTCATGAAAGGTAGCCGATATGAGTATCAAATGAAAGCTCTCTATGAGAGCTTTTCAAAACAGTTCTTAAACTGACAGTTTTTGCTTCAGTGGGGGCACAGAGAGGGGGGGAAATACACGAAAAATGTGTTTTCTCCCTCGCGAATGGACACCCGTGATCTAAAAAAATCTAAAAAAATTATCAAGCGAAATATTTATGGGTATAATTTTAACAAATACCTCAGAATTAAAAAATTCTTTCAACTTAGTTAATAATAGTATGATCCTCGAACATGACGTGTTTCTTAATTTTATTCGTTGCTGGTTACGGCATTTTGTAAGTTGAGTACAAAACCCTTCTGACATGAGCATAGGTCTGTCTACCCAACTTGTTTATAATAGATTTTATAAAAGGCAGTACTTCATTTCTTACTAATGTTCTGTTTCATAGTAATATGGAGGGGATAATGTTCAGGAAAAACTATACTAAGCCTTCGAGATTGAATATTGATAGAATTTGGTTTAATGAACATATTAGCAACACAAGAACCTCCTACTTAATTGTCGGAAGGCCTTGTTACCTCTTGAAATAAAGTAGCGTATCCTCTTTCCAAAAGATTACTCTAACGTTCTTGGGTTATCATATTAAGATCTAATAAATCAATACAATAAAATCATTTTTGGAATTTGGATAATATCCAAATTCTAAGTCTCAGAACATACAATACAATAATAACCGGTTTATTATTAAGCCTTTGTATAAAGATTCATAGTTGATCAGGATTTGAATTTAAACTTTTGATACTAATAAAAATAATATAAAATATTAAATTATTATTAGGCATAGTCAATTATTTTGTTTATTTCATATCCGCAGGCCAATTCTCTTTTTTCTTCAAAAGCCGTCGGGTGAGCAAATGCGCTTCGACTCCTTCGAGATATAGAAGATGACTCAAAGGAGTTGAAATGCGTCTGCTCAGTTAAAACGGCAAGGCTCAGTGGCTTTTGAAAAAGAAAAAAAAATTATTATTATATTATTGATACAACAAATGTTGGATCAATATAAAAAGGGTCCTATTCAAGATTACAAAATTTTATTCAAGGAGTGAAATTGATGGTTTCTTGGTGAATATTTACAAATTGGGGAAATTTACGGTGGATATTCAACGTATTTACAAATCCACAGTTCGGATGTGTTGACTCTTCAAGAAACTAGTGAAGCTTATTTGGTTGGTTTGTTCGAAGATACCAAGCTCGTGCGCTATTCATGCTAAGCTTGTTACCATAATGCCCAGAAGATCAATTCCCTCGTCGCATTCATGGTTAAAGTGCCTAAATTGATTCAAAACATATTGAATTCATTCGAAATTGTCCTTTTCAGGACTAAAAAATGGCATTTAAAGAGATTTATTCGAAGATACAAATTCATGCACTATTCATGCTAAACTTATCACCACCGTGCCGAAGCATATTCAACGATTTTGTTTATTTGATAACCGCAGGCAATTTTTTTTTTTTTGGAAAGCGGTCGGGCCTTGCTTTGTTGTGTGTGCTCACATAACAAAGCAGGGCCCGACGGCTTTTCAAGAAAAAAAAATAAACAAATAAAATTTAGTTCCATAGTCAGTAGTTTGTTGGGGCTTGAAGAAGCAAGTGAAGCTCATTTAGTTAGTTTGGGCTTAGGAAAAATATTTTACAGGTAAGTTAAAAAACCTTGCAAGGCATAAAAAATATTGCAGCTGAATAATGATTCTTCTTCATTCATGGATCAGTCAAATGGATGAAATTGCAGAAACTACTGGTGATTAAGCCAACCAATGAGGATCGCATTGAATTACACAGGTACAGAAAGAATCAATACAATCACAAGGAATGACATCGCTTGTTGCAGGAACTGAAAAGAATCCTTCAACAAAATATTTTCAGAAGCCTATGCAAATTTAGAAGATGCAATGAAATATTTTGAACTAGTGATATAAATTTTACAGAAGTCCTAACGTTAACAACAAAATTAGTGCAGTTTATGAATGCTATCGAGACCTATATGATAATTAGAAAAAACAAGCTCAAAAAGTTCGAATTGGAGCATTCTTCAAGCCTTAGGTAGTATGCATTGCATTTTTTATATTTTTTTCCATAGTGATAAAACCAATAAAAAAGTTCTACGTAAGTAAGTAATAAAAATAATTACTGATTAGGTAAATATCTACTCAGAGGTCAAAGTCAAAATCAAAAGCACTTTATTATAAATTTTCAAAGATTATAAAGCAAATTCCGAACAATATAAATACTAAAAACTTAATGGCCAAATGGCTCTCTAAATTTATACATAGTTAATCAATAACATTTAATCAAAAACACTATCAAATTCAATTTAATTAAAATTAACAAACAAATACTATTCAAAAATTAATTATAATATTAAGACAACATAACGGTGAACTTTTATCCTACATCTATATCAATATGTTAAAACCTAATTCTAAACAAATTCAATCAAAAGCTTTATCTTAGACTAATACAATGCTATGACAAAATTCTTAGCCTAAACGTTTAACCTTATCTCTGATATGTACAAAAATATGCCTAAATCTAATTTACGCCAGCGAGCCCTGCAAGATAATTCATCATTAAATCTTTCACAAAAATAGTTATTGTTTTGTTTATTTACCTTTAAATATCATTAGGGTTGAATATTTCACCAGCCCATTTGAAAAATTCCAAGGTAGGGTCCAACTTCATTTTCTTTGGCCGTTTAAGGAAAATATATTTGGCAAAGTAGCCAGGAAGGTCTGTTTTCCTAGCTCCAAAGCTGGGAAGCAATCGTTTCAACTGTGACCACTGCCCCTCTATCATATTAGTATGTGCACCACTCTCGGGGTCAACAAAATTCAGCGAGTGGTTCACTTTCAAATGGCTGACCGCCTCGTCCTCCAGGCAATCGTAAGCCTGTAAGCAATATCGAAATGTAATACTTATCCTTAATTAGAAATAAAAAAACTTACTTTCCAGCAATCTGAAATGATTGTGGTGCCGGGCAATATGCAGGTTTTTATTATTGGAAGTAATTCTCCTTTACTTCTTTGTGGAACGGGGACAAAAAAAACTCCCCGTTCTTCTATCTACACCTCCAGAAACCCATTGCCCTATGACGATTCGCCCTCTGTTATACTTTCACTTGCCGAATTTCGATTCGTCGATTTCGACAATATGGTTCACCCCTGAAAGAAATAAAAGAATCAGAAACATTCTTAGTAATAAGAATTGTCACAATAAGTTACCGCCAATTTTCTCGCTTCTTTCTATCAAGCCCATTTCCACGATTTCCCTACACAGTTTCTCCCAAAAAACCGCTGTATGGGAGGCAATTTGGACACTTTTTATTACTTGGAGCAGGGTGAATCGGTCGCACCACGAATGAATCGCGGCAAGACACTCCCACATTGGCAGATTGCTGTTGCCAAAAATGGTCCCCTGCCGTAAGCTTCACCCTATAAACAATAAAATGATAGTTAAAAGCATAGATATATACACTATAGACGGCGAGCTTTCACTTCCCATATAAAATATTGAAGTCTTTTAATACATGCTCAATACGAACAAACATTTCATGTACGTATACTCCGATTTTCGAAAGCTTTTGCACTTTCACGAATGAGCTAACGTATGATTGTCCAAATGCTATCATTGTTCGAAATTCATTTTGAAATAGCTAAAAAAGTTCATTATTTTTAGTTTTCTCTTTAACGATCATACAGCATTTACAATTATAAACAATGTCTCCAAATTTTGTTCAACAAACTTCTTTCTTTTCCATAAAATGTACGAACAAACTACGGAGTGCGCCACATTTAAATCGTTTTCGACCGAAATCAATAATTGTGACACCCCTGTTTTCGGACATAATGTTTCAGCTGATGGAAAACAGTCAGTTGACAATTCTCGCGGAAATTTTATCAAAGACCGTAATTTTTAAAAATTTTCAATGAAATCGCTTGTTCCGGGTAGATGGTATAAGTGATTTCGAAACAAAAGTGTTCAACGTGTGAACGTGAGTAAAAATATGAAAGCGCCATCGAGTATTTTTCATATATATATATATATATATATATATATATATATATATATATATATATATATATATATATATATATATATATATAAACATATAAACATATATATATATATATACATATATATATATATACATATATATATATATATACATGTATATATATATATGTATAAATATATACATATATATATATATATATACATATGCATATATATATATATATATATATATATATATATATATATATATATATATATATATATATATATATATACATATACTATATATATGTATATCTAAATATATATTATATATATGTATATATATATATATATATATATATATATATATATATATATATATATATATCTATATATATATATATATATATATATATATATATATATATATATATATATATACATATATTATATATATAAACATTATATATATACAATATATATATAATATTTATATATATATATATATATATATATATATACATATATATATATATTATTTATATATATATGCATTATATATATACACAATACATAAAGGGTGATTCATAACAAGTGAACATATTTTTGTCGAAAAAAAAACATCGTTTCTGTGAAGATTGAGCTGTAATGTTTATTTATTATGAAAATTTGGTCTCTTACAATTAAATATGAAACATTACTTTGGGCATATGTGCACCTCGTGCTGCTTTACAGATTATTGACTGATTGAAGACCAAGTTTGGAAATCGAATAATTTCACGAAATGAACCCATAAATTGGCCTTGTGAATTCTTCCTTTGGGGATTTCTGAAGCATCGTGTTTGCGCTGATGCTCCTGAAACTACTGAAGCATTAAAAAACAATATTCGAGCGAACATACGCCTAATAACGCCGGAAATGTGCGAAAATGTCATCGAAAATTACAATCATCGTTTGAGTCTATAAAGCAGCACGAGGTGCACATATGCCCCAAGTAATGTTTCTCAAGCTCAATCTTCACAAAAACAATGTTTTTTTTCGACAAAAATGTGTACACTTGTTATGAACCACCCTTTATATATATATATATATATATATATATATATATATATATATATATATATATATATATATATATATATATATATATATAGATATATATGTATATTTATATTTGTACAAACAGTCACAAACTACTGTGACTAAAAATATGGTGACATTTGAATTTAAACTGCGCGCGTCGAAGGATTTGGAGAATTATTTTTTTTTAAAGTTGGTAGTACTGTCAGTGACATTTGTGTCAGATTTATATGTCAAAATATTCCTTAGTGTTTGAGATAGGCGTTGTATCCGAGATGCCCTTCAGTTCCGTCTTCGCTGTGGCTTGATTCTCCTCTATCTTGCTGAACAGCCAGAAGCCGCATGGCGCCAGATCAGGTAAATACGGTGGTTGCGGAACGATATGGGTTGAGTTTTTGGCAAAATGATCACAAATAACGTGGTGTAAAAACCAAGAATTGTCTTTCCACAATTCCGGCCATTTTAGACGGATAGCGCTACGCAAACGACGCATAACGTTCAAATAATATTCCTTATTGACTGTTTGGCCCGGCGAAAGGAGTTCATAGAGCACAACACCACTATAATCGAAGAAGAGAAGAGGTTGATGGTCGCCCAGGACGCTCTTCGTCTTCGACTCGTTCACGGCTGGCTTGGAACTCACTATACCACTTTTGAATATTGTTTTTAGACAAAGCCACAACACCAAAGGCTTTCTGCACCATCTTCAACGTATCTGCAGCAGAAAATTGATTCCATAAACAAAATTTAATGAAAATTTCGACATCGCAAAAAACGAAAAACTCACTTTTAGCAGCTCACAAAACGATGCGTATCTCAAACACTAATGAATATTTTGACATGCAATTTGATATAGATGTCACTGACAGTACTACCAACCTAAAAAAAAATATTGTCCAAATCCTTCGACGCGCGCAGTTTGAGTTCAAATGTCACCTTATTTTTTGGACACATGTATGGGATACAACGAATTTTGTAGAAGTTGCA
Source organism: Odontomyia ornata (assembly GCA_963969285.1). NCBI lineage: Eukaryota > Metazoa > Arthropoda > Insecta > Diptera > Stratiomyidae > Odontomyia > Odontomyia ornata. The sequence goes on along the minus strand of OZ017738.1, from coordinate 259,623,903 downwards.
TTTTCGCTTCAGTTTTCGCCAAAATTTTTAGGGATGGTGTATTGGGTAAATATCTCGGTTGAGTTCTTCAACTAGCTAAATCGGCGAGGGAAAACAAAATGGCGGCCATTTTCGACGAAAAGCTTTCAGTCCTGTTCTGACGAAACCATAGCTCCTATTTGTATGAAATATGGTACAGAGGTTCATTGAGGTATGCGATGGATTTCACAATAAAAAATCCAAAGTGGAACAGTTCGAAACGAAAAAGCGGCCACTCAGATGTCAAAAAACGTGTAAACATTGGATGATGTAGTTGTGACCAAACTTTTCAACCGATGTTAATGTAATTCGATATTTTCGTAAAGACTATAAGTGTCTTAAGAACTGTATAAAAAACTAGAGATTGAAATTTCAAAGGCATCTCAAAGACCCAATATTGATTCCATGTAAATGAAATTGGTTTCAAGATAAAGAACACTTAGACCTAAATGCATTGCTATTTTCAAAATGGTGGCGAATCAAATATGCAATTTTTTCAGATTTTTGTGACCCTCTAGCGGCCACATTTTCCAATGGATTTTGATGAAACTTTAAGCTACGGATATTTATATTAAGTTCTTGTACTGAACAAAAAAATATCTAAATCGAATGAAAAATAAAGAAGTCGAAAATTTAAAACCTAATATTTTTAGTTGCCATTTTCCCTAAAAAATTTATACTTTTGCCCGGTCTAGAGGGAAATTACGATTTGAATGAAATTTGGCAGATTGACTGATGAGACTCTAAGATAGAAATATTTTAAAAAATCCAAACAAATGCATGCATTCAAAATGATGGCCCCCCAAAAATCAGAAGGTAAGTGCAATTCGTTGTTTCAGTAGCAACTGAAGTAATGAATATTTTTCATGGAAACGTTTCTAATGGCTTAACTTGTAAATATTTATACAACAGGCCATTTTAGGGGATTATAAAATATTTTTAACAGTACCCTATTAAAATTGCGATCTGTCTTTTCGTCTCTCTGTCCGTGCGTCACAGCAAGTTTTCTCGCAAACCACACAAACTGGAGTGTTGAAATTTTCTACGTAGGTCAAGGGTTGTGCCCTCTCAAACGTTTGCAAGAAATTCCTCCAGAATAGCACATATGACAATTTTTTGGCTATCTTTCTGTAGTAAACGATTAATTTGCAAACGCTGCATTCTCATAAATTTTATCATCGCCAAGAATATGATAAACCTCATCATATTATGAACGAAATTTTGAAACCCATTTTCGAAATTAACTTCGGGCCTATGCGATTTATCACAATAGCAAAGGCAAAAGCTCGTGGTTTCATGAATTTGATCTTTCGCCGTCTCCTGTATGTACCTCTATGGTTAAAAGTTAAACATTTTATGTTTTTTAAATACCCATATTTGCACATTTTGCCATTATTTAGTAATTGGCGGTATTTCCAGCGCCAGCCATCCGCTTTTGACCTATCGGCCTCAATTTTTAGTGGGGCTTGGCTTTTTTTTCAGGCTACTTGCCTAGGACTTGTAATAAAACAATTGCATGTTTCGACAACACCCCATTCGTCTTCTCCACGTCAAAATTGTCAGTGATCTTTTGAATATTAATACACATTGTAATGAAGAGAAAAAAGTTCAACAAGCTTATTACCTGAACGTATGATATCCATACGGCGATGTCGTTTATGATATATACATATATATATATATATATATATATATATATATATATATATATATATATATATATATTTATATATATATATATATATATATATATATATATATATATATATATATATATATATATATATATATATGTATATATCTATATACATACATATATATGTTATATATATATATATATATATATATATATATATATATATATATATATATATATATAAGTATTTATATATATATATATATGTATATATATATATATATATATATATATATATATATATATATATATATATATATATATATACATATATATATGTATAAATATTGTCGCGTGTTATGGTTCGCGGCACATAATTGGAAAAGTGAAAACGCGTCTTTTAAATTAAATTAAAAGAGTTTACTAAATTACTTAAAAATGCACAATCAATCATTTGGTCTACTTCACAATTTTAATTTTCACTATTAAAATCTAACTTCCACTTGTCCATAAAGTTCTATCGCAATTGTCTTCTATGATCACTTCACAATCAACGAAAATCACTTTTCTATTATTCGAACAATATCGCTTTCCACACACTATCGCAGTTTTTACTATCGCGGTTCTAATGAATGATCCCCCCATTCATTCAGCTTGCCTTTATATAGGGTCACTAATCATTCAACTCAGTTCTCGTACATTGATGAATTAGCGGGAACATTCCAGCAGCGTAATGGATGGAGCAGTGACTCACTTTCAGATGTTGATCATGCTTGGTGGGTTCCCGTGGTTTCGAGTAAATTCATTTTGTTGCTGTTCTTAATGGTTGTGAAAACAACTGCGATGCACGATTTTCATTTTGGCTCTTGGCTTACGGTGTTCCTGTAGCGGTATACGACGTATTGATGCAATTTGTAACTCGGTATGGTCCCGCCCAATTATGTTGCAACTTTGGGGAACTACCCTTTCGCCGTTGCGGGTTATATAGCCACGCCAAGTCATCTTGCTAGAAGCCAGTTAAAATTTGCCTTTATATCATACCTGGTCTTCATGTGGTCAGTAGCCGATTCGAGGTGTTTCCGCACTGTCCGATGTATCTGATTCAACCGGTGCCTTAGGTCACTTGCGTACTCCGAGATCATTTGGGGTTTCTCAGGGGGTGTTCCGAACTTTATATCAGCTGGCAGACGAATAGTCTTTCCAAAAATGACTTTGGCTGGGGCTTGGCCCATCGATGCATGTTCGGCAGCTCTGTACGCCATCAAAAATAGTGGGATATGTCGGTCCCAGTCTCTTCGGTTCTCGTCAACCATTTTGGCCAGATGCTTATTGAGCGTGCCGTTGAAACGCTTGACCATTCCATCAGATTGGGGCTGCAGCAGTGTTGTTCTCGTTTGCCATATTCCCAGCAGCTCGCACATTTCGCCAAAAACTATTGACTGAAAGTTTTGGCCTTGATCCAAATGTAGTTTGCAAGGTACGCCGTACCTACTGACCCAATTTAGCACTAGCTGTTTGGCTACGGTAGTTGCTTCCTGGTTGGGAATGGGGTAGACCTCGGGCCACTTGCTGAAATAATCGGCTACAACCAGCATGTATCGATTTCCCCATTCAGATTCAGGAAAGGGTCCTGCGATGTCAACAGCAATCCTTTCAAAAGGTACCCCCACGTTATAGGTTTGCATTTGTCCCCTCAGCCGTCACTTAGGACCTTTGACGGAAGCGCAAATCGTGCATCTGCGACACCAATCCTCTACCTCTTCTCAAGCATGGAGCCAGTAGAACCTTTTCCGCAATTTCGCTTAGGTCTTGTCAACACCAAGGTGGCCTCCCGAGGATCCTTCACGCATTCCCTTAATCACATCGTGGATTCGGCTTTTCGGTAGTATAGTTTGCATCCTATAGGAGCTGTCATTCGCCGTTTCCCATTTCCGCTTGAGTACGCCACCCTCCACCTGAAGGGAGTTCTATTGTGCCCAATAGCTTTTCAGGGTTGCGCCATGCATTGAGACGTCCTTCCACTCAGGTCGCCCAGTCGTCTCCTTCCATACGAGCAATGGTCCGATGTCTTCATCGGCTAACTGGGCATGTCGAATCTCCTCCGGTGACCAACCTTCATCGAATTCGACCGTTATCAATCGCAGATCTTCAGGCGGTTCCTTTTCCTCAATCCGTCAGCAATGCTTGCAGTTAGCTGGACATGGACGGTGGGATAGGGCGTCAGCATTTCCATGAGCTCCGCCCTTCCGATGAACAATTTCGTAGTCGTATGACTGCAATCTTTTGATCCATCTCGCACCTTGTCCCTTGGGGTTTTTGAAGTTGAGCAGCCATCTCAGCGATGCATGGTCCGTTCCAAGAACAAATTTCTGGCCACATAGGTACTTGTGGAACTGCTTGGTTGCCTCGAGTAAAGCCAATAGCTCCTTCCTGGTTACGCGGTAGTTCCTCTCACTTTTTGAAAGAACTCGACTGTAATACGAGAGGACTCTTTCTTCGCCATCGATCTGCTGGGAGAGTATAGGTCCAATCCCGCCGTTGCTCGCATCGGTGTCAACTAGAAACATTTTGCCGGGTTTCGGATAAGCCAGCACGGGTGATTCACACAGCTTCTCCTTCAAGGTCTCAAAGGCTACCTGGTATTGTTCATTCCAGACATACGGACGATTTTTCTCGGTTAGCTGATGCAGACACTTAGCTATTTTGGCAAAGTCTTTGACGAATCTTCGATAAAAGGTTGCCAGACCCAGAAAACTTCGTAGTTTGGTGTTGGTCAGCTTTTCACGGCTTCAATTTTCTTAGGGTCTCCCAGGTATTTCACTTCAGCAGCGAAAAGGGTACACTTGTCGGGACTAAGTTTCAAATCTGCTAGTTGCAATCGGGAGAAAATCTCTTCTAAGTTCCGCACATGCTCTTCGAACGTTTTCTCGATGACAATGATGTCATCTAGGTACACCAAGCAGGTTTTTCAGGTTGAGCCGCGTAGCACGTATTCCATTAGGCGTTCGAAAGTGAGTGGAGCATTGCAAAGCCCAAATGGCATCCCCGCAAATTGCCACAATCCGGTCCCAACTGAAAATGCGGTTTTATCTCGGTCCTTCTTGTCGATTTCTACCTGGCAGTAGCCACTCTTGAGATCAAGTGTAGAAAACCATCTTGCGTCGGCTAAATTAGCCATGATGTCATCGATGCGTGGGAGTGGGTAACTATCTTTCTTAGTGACGTCGTTAAGCTGCCTATAGTCGACACAAAAATGAGTGCTACCATCCTTTTTCTTTACTAGAACTTCTGGCACGGCACATGAACTGACAGAAGGTTCAATAACGCCTTGTTTTTCCGTTTCCGAGATCAGTGCGCTCACTTCTCCTTGTTTGGCTATAGGGAAACGTCTCGGTGCTTGTCGAATCGGCTTGGCTCCCTGTGTATCTATGACGTGCGTTACGAGACGCGTTCAGCCTTGGTCATCCGGGCTTGTTGAGAAGATGTCACTGTACTTGGTGACCAGATCAGAGGCTCACTTGAATAGCTGCACTGGCAATTTGACCTGCTTCAATATTGCAGAAGTGGATTCCCGGGCTTTGTCTGTGTCTTGCTTCCTTTTCCCATGATGGTCGTGAGTAGCTTCCAAAGAGACTTCTCCCGCTTTGATGCTCGTGGTTGAGTCTGCGGTGCTAAGGACTCTAACCAGCACATATCCGTTCCTTAAAGATCTTACAAGGCTTCGTCCTACAATCAAACAACGCAATGCGGACGTCTTCGTTGGCTCTATCAGATAAGATCGGTGGTCTCCAGGATCACCATCAAGCCTGGCCCATACAAAGCTTTCAGAAGAATTTGGTACATCAGTGTCAGTACATACTATTACATTCATTTTGAGAATTAGGGCGCTGGGATCCTCCATCAGTACTTCAACATTCTGCCATTTCAATACACGTTTGCCCAAATCCAACGTGATTCCATGTGGTCACAGAAAATCCATTCCGAGAATGCAGTCATCCATAATGTTCGCGACCAGAAAATTATGTCGGAACGCAAAGTCCCCCAACTGTATCTGGAGACTAATCTCTCCATGGACAGGTGCAGTTTTTCCCGTTGCTGTCCGTAGTGAGAAAATTCTGCCCTTGTGAAGTTGTTGCTGTCTAACTAGGTCTGGTCGGATGATCGATCGGGTTGCACCAGTGTCGATTGTTATGGTGCAGTGTTCTCCGTTAACTTGACCCGGAAGGCATAAGTCCGCTTCTCCACGATGTAGTCTTGACATAGTGATGGTGGTACTGGGGACGTCGATCCTCCTAGCCAACCTCTGCCCCACATGTTTCCCGACCCCTTTGTTTGAAGGGCTTCCATTCTGGGCTCCTGACTCGGTCTGGATCTCCTCCTAGCTGCACACCCTGGACAATAGCTCGGTTTTCTTCGCTTCTTGCAGTCTCTTTGTAGGTGCCCCTTCTCCCCGCAATTCCAGCATCTAGGCGCACCATTTACATGCGGGTCTCGCTCAATTTCCACGCGGTCACACCTGAACTCGTCTGTCACTACCTCACGAACCCGGGCAGTGGTACGAGTGACATTTTTTGCTGCCTCAAAGTTCAGCCTGTAAGCCAATGCGTCCTTAACCATTTGCTTTTGGGCTAAACGCACGGCTTGTTGCAATTCCGGGTCCTTTAGTGCGCTGATGAATGCTTCTGTTGCTGCATCATCTCGATGTTCTGGGTCGTAGGCTGGGTAAGCCAAAAGTGCTAGTCACTCAATGTCTTGGGCTAGCTGCTGTAGGGCTTCACCAGACTTCTGCACCCAATGCCTTAGCTGTGACCGATAAATCTGCTTTAGATGATCGTCTCCATAGCGCATGTCGAGCGCATTCATTATAGCATTCGGGTTTGAGTGCAATTCAACGGGGATCGTCTGCAACAGCTCGGCAGATGGGCTGCAAAGAGCAAGAATTAGTGCAGTTGCTCGTTCCTGCTCATTTCAGTGATTTGCCCTTGCGGCAGCTTCAAACTGGGTCTTGTAAATGCTCCAGACCATTTGCCAATCGAATATTGGTGCTTGCACATTTCTGGATGTGCTTTGCGCTGCGGTTATAAGCGGAGCTGGTGAGGTGATTACTACTGCCTTCGCTGCTTCCAATTCTTTTTTCACTTTTTCCATCTCATGGTTCATTCTCTCTTCGACCTGGCTGATCTCATAGTTGATTTTCCCCTCAACCTGGCTGACCTTCTCCTCAACCTGGTAAACCTTTTCCTTGACGCATTTAATTTGATTGTTCAGGCTACCGAGCTCCACTTTTATTTCGGTTGACTGTTTTTGCACTTCCTTCATTTCGATTGCTTGTTGGTCTAGCTTCACTGATTGTTCATTTAACTTTGCTGATTGTTCATTTAACTTCGCTGATTGTTCATTAAACTTCGCTGATTGTTCATCTAGCTTCGTTGTTAAATTGGATGACTGTTGTCGCTGCTCTTGCTGTATCAGTATTAACATTTGCATCAGCGCATTTTCTGGTTCCTTTGGTTTTGGAGTTTCTGCTTCACCACCTTCTGCGCCTTTATCTGCATCTGAGGCCTCACCCGAATCCAGACACGCGCCTTTCGATTCAATTGCGTCACGCAAGCGTGCAATCAGTATGGCCTTTGTACCTTGCGTAGCCAGGTTTCGCTATTCCAACTCTTCCTTAAGCTCCGACATGGTCAATTCATTAATTTTTAAGTTTAGGCTTTGTGGCATTTTTAATGTTCCTTTAAATTTTACTAATGTGCACTATAAAAATGTTCAAAAATTCACTTTCAAAATTTTAATCTCACTTCTCGACACCACTGTCGCGTGTAATTTTAATGTTCCGGGAAAGTGAAAACGCAATGTCTTTTAAATTAAATTATAAGAGTTAATTAAATTACTTAAAAATGCACAATTACTTATTTGGTCTATCTCACAATTTTTTTTAGATATATATATATATATATATATATATATATATATATATATATATATATATATATATATATATATATATATATATATATATATATATATATATATATATATAGCAGTTGCCTCCAGCCGCTTGAAGAGATAGCATCGAACGAGAGCGGAGTGCGTGTTCAGTTACGTCGTCGGAGTGAAAATGGAGGGTACGATCGAGCAACGTGTTAGCATCAAATTTTGTGTCAAACTCAAGAAAATGGCGACGGAAACTCTTTAAATGATTGGAGAGGCTTACAGTGAGGATTCTCTGTCCAGAACTCAGGTGTTTCAGTGGTACAGAAATTTCCGGGAGGGCCACGATGACGTCCATGTCAAACAGCGCGTCGGTCCTCCATCAACTAGTCACACGGACACAAATGTGCAAATAGTGCGTGATGTGGTGAACAGTGATTGTCGTCTGAGCATTCGGGCTATCGCAGATGAGGTTGAAATTGCTAAGATGACCGTTCACAATATTATTAAGAGCGGTCTGGGCATGAGGAAGATCTGCGCGAAGCTGGTACACAAACACCTGACTGATGAGCAAAAGGAGCGTCGTGTTGCTGTCGCTTCGGAAATCCTTGATCGACTGCAAACCGAACAAGAGTTCTTACAGCCCGGATATGGTACCAGCGGACTTCTTTCTGTTCCCCAAGATCAAGAGACACCTTAAGGGGACGCGGTTCGGGACTCTGGAAAACGTTCAACGTGCTACGACGAAGGCTCTAGACAGCATCGAGGTTGCTGACTTCCAGGGAGCGTTCGGGGATTGGAAAATCCGGTATCAGCGTGTTATCGACTCCAAGTGGGACTAATTTGAAGATTTCTAAGGAAAAATTGTACATATTTTGCCAATAAAAAATTTCCTGAGGTCAGTCCGGTTACTTATTACTCCAACCCTGTATGTATATGTATATATCATAAACGACATCGCCGTATGGATATCATACGTTCAGGTGATAAGCTTGTTGAACTTTTTTCTTTTCATTACAGTGTTTATTAATATTAAAAAAATCACTGACAATTTTGACGTGGAGAAGACGTATGGGGTGTTGGCAAAACATGCCCTTGTTTTGTTACAAGAGTGGGGGCTTGTTCCTAGGCAAGTAGCCTGTAAAAAATGCCAAGCTCCACTAAAAATTGAGGCCGATAGGTCCAAAGCGGATGGCTGGCGCTGGAAATGCCGCCAATTACTAAATAATGGCAAAATGTGCAATTAAAGGTATTTAAATAACATAAAATGTTTAACATTTAACTATCATTTTATTGTTTATAAGGCGAAGTTTACGGCAGGGGACCATTTTTGGCAACAGCAATCCGCCAATGCGGAAGTGTCTGGCCACGATTCATAAGTGGTGCGACTAATTCACCCAGCTGCAAGTAATAAAAAGTGTCCAAATTGCCTCCCGTACAGCAGTTTTGTGGGGGAAACTGTGTATTGAAATCGTGGAAATGGGCTTGATAGAAAGAAGCGAGAAAATTGGCGGTAACTTATTGTGACAATTCTTATTACTAAGAATGCTTCTGATTCTTTTATTTCTTTCAGGGGTGAACCACATTGTCGAAATCGACGAATCGAAATTCGGCAAGCGAAAGTATAACAGAGGGCGAATCGTCATAGGGCCATGGGTTTTTGGAAGTGTGGACAGAGGAACGGGGAGTTTTTTTTGTCCCCGTTCCACAAAGAAGTAAAGGAGAATTACTTCCAATAATAAAAACCTACATATTGCCCGGCACCACAATCATTTCAGATTGCTGGAAAGTAAGTTTCTTTATTTCTAATTAAGGATAAGTATTACATTTCGATATTGCTTAAAGGCTTACGACTGCCTCGAGGATGAAGCTTTCAGCCATTTGAAAGTGAACCACTCGCTGAATTTTGTTGACCCCGAGAGTGGTGCACATACTGACACGATGGAGGGGCAGTGGTCACATTTGAAACGATCGCTTCCCAGCTTTGGAGCTAGGAAAACAGACCTTCCTGGCTACTTTGCCAAATATATTTTCCTTAAACGGCCAATGAAAATGAAGTTGGACCCTACCTTGGAATTTTTCAAATGGGCTGGTGAAATATTCAACCCTAATGATATTTAAAGGTAAATAAACAAAACAATAACTATTTTTGTGAAAGATTTAATGATGAATTATCTTGCAGGGCTCGCTGGCGTAAATTAGATTTAGGCATATTTTTGTACATATCAGAGATAAGGTTAAACGTTTAGGCTAAGAATTTTGTCATAGCATTGTATTAGTCTAAGATAAAGCTTTTGATTGAATTTGTTTAGAATTAGGTTTTAACATATTGATATAGATGTAGGATAAAAGTTCACCGTTATGTTGTCTTAATATTATAATTGATTTTTGAATAGTATTTGTTTGTTAATTTTAATTAAATTGAATTTGATAGTGTTTTTGATTAAATGTTATTGATTAACAATGTTTAAATTTAGAGAGCCATTTGGGCCATTAAGTTTTTAGTATTTATATTGTTTTGAATTTGCTTTATAATCTTTGAAAATTTATAATAAAGTGCTTTTGATTTTGACTTTGACCTCTGAGTAGATATTTACCCAATCAGTAATTATTTTTATTACTTACTTACGTAGAACTTTTTTATTGGTTTTATCACTATGGAAAAAAATATAAAAAATGCAATGCATACTACTTAAGGCTTGAAGAATGCTCCAATTCGAACTTTTTGAGCTTGTTTTTAGGGTTTCGTAAAATAATTTTACAAAACCCTACTAAAATCGCGTCCTGTGTGTCCGTCTGTCCGTCCGTCCGTCCGTGTGTCACAGCAGTTTTTCTCGGAAACTACTTAAGCTAGAAACATCAAATTTTGTATGTAGGTGTAAAGTGGTGTTCTCTTCAAAGTTCAACTATAAAAAAATTTTATACGGTATTTAAGGGGGGTCTCCCCATATAGGGGAGTGACCCCCGAAAAAAAAATTTCATTGAAGGTAGCCGATATGGGTATCAAATGAAAGGTATTGATGAGAACTTTTCAAAACAGGTCTTTGTTTGGCAAAGTTCGCTTCGAGGGGCGCACAGGGAGGGAAAATACACGAAAAATTTGTGTCCCCCCCCTCGCGATTGGACACCTGTAATCCGAAAAATCTGAAAAAAATCAGAAATGTAGGCCTTGGTGAGCTCAACAACAACAAATACGTGAGAAGTCGCAATTCACTCAACTTTGTTAGTAATAGTCATCAAACGTAGCCGATATGAGTATGAAATAAAAGTTTTCATGGGAGCTTTTGAAAACAGTTCTTAAACTGTCAGTTTTCACTTCAGTGGGGGCACAGGGGGGAAATACATGTAAAATGTTTCTTGATTTGTAAAATGTTTTTCCGCCCTCGCGAATGGACATCTGAAATAATTATCAAGGGAGATATTTATGAGTATACCAATAACAAAGACCTCAGGAGTCGAAATTCGTTCAACTTTGTTAATAATAGTATGATCTTCGTATTTCATATTTTCTCCAATAAAATCGTCTTTGAAATGTTTCTTGATTTGATTCGATCTGGTGACTGCATTTTGTAAATTGTATACAAAACCCTTCTGACATGAGCGTAGGTCTGTTTACTCAACTTGTTTCTAATTATCATATAGGTCTCGATAGCATTCATAAGCTGCACTAATTTTGTTATTAACGTTAGGACTTCTGTCCAAGTTTATATCACTAGTTCAAAATATTTCATTGCATCTTCTAAATTTGCATAGGCTCCTGAAAATATTTTGTTGAAAGATTCTTTTCAATTCCTGCAACAAGCGATGTCATTTCTTGTGATTGTATTGATTCCTTCTGTACCTGTGTAATTCAATGCGATCCTCATTGGTTGGCTAAATCACCAGTAGTTTCTGCAATTTCATCCATTTGACTGATCCATGAATGAAGAAGAATCATTATTCTGCTGCAATTTTTTTTATGCCTTACAAGGTTTTTTAACTTACCTGTAAAATATGTTTCCTAAGCCCAAACTAACTAAATGAGCTTCACTTGCTTCTTCAAGCGCCAACAAACTACTGACTATGGAACTAAATTTTATTTGTTTAATTTTTTTCTTGAAAAGCCGTCGGACCCTGCTTTGTTATGTGAGCACACACAACAAACCAAGGCCCGATCGCTTTTCAAGAAAAAAGAATTGCCTGCGGTTATCAAATAAACAAAATCGTGGAATATGCTTCGGCATGGTGGTGATAAGTTTAGCATGAATAGTGCATGAATTTGTATCTTCGAATAAATCTCTTTAAATGCCATTTTTTAGTCCTGAAAAGGACAATTTTGAATGAATTCAATATGTTTTGAATCAATTTAGGCACTTTAACCATGAATGCGACGAGGGAATTGATCTTCTGGGCATTATGGTAACAAGCTTAGCATGAATAGCACACGAGCTTGGTATCTTCGAACAAACCAACCAAATAAGCTTCACTAGTTTCTTGAAGAGTCAACACATCCGAACTGTGGATTTGTAAATACGTTGAATATCCACCGTAAATTTCCCCAATTTGTAAATATTCACCAAGAAACCATCAATTTCACTCCTTGAATAAAATTTTGTAATCTTGAATAGGACCCTTTTTATATTGATCCAACATTTGTTGTATCAATAATATAATAATAATTTTTTTTTCTTTTTCAAAAGCCGCTGGGCCTTGCCGTTTTAACTGAGCAGACGCATTTCAACTCCTTTGAGTCATCTTCTATATCTCGAAGGAGTCGAAGCGCATTTGCTCACCCGATGGCTTTTGAAGAAAAAAGAGAATTGGCCTGCGGATATGAAATAAACAAAATAATTGACTATACCTAATAATAATTTAATATTTTATATTATTTTAATTAGTATCAAAAGTTTAAATTCAAATCCTGATCAACTATGAATCTTTATACAAAGGCTTAATAATAAACCGGTTATTATTGTATTGTATGTTCTGAGACTTAGAATTTGGATATTATCCAAATTCCAAAAATGATTTTATTGTATTGATTTATTAGATCTTAATATGATAACCCAAGAACGTTAGAGTAATCTTTTGGAAAGAGGATACGCTACTTTATTTCAAGAGGTAACAAGGCCTTCCGACAATTAAGTAGGAGGTTCTTGTGTTGCTAATATGTTCATTAAACCAAATTCTATCAATATTCAATCTCGAAGGCTCCTCCATATTACTATTAAACAGAACATTAGTAAGAAATGAAGTACTGCCTTTTATAAAATCTATTATAAACAAGTTGGGTAAACAGACCTACGCTCATGTCAGAAGGGTTTTGTATTTAATTTACAAAATGCAGTCACCAGATCGAATCAAATCAAGAAACATGTCAAAGACGATTTTATTGGAGAAAATATGAAATACGAAGATCATACTATTATTAGCAAAGTTGAACGAATTTCGACTTCTGAGGTTTTTGGTATTGTTATACTCATAAATATCTCCCTTGGTAATTATTTCAGATGTCCATCCGCGACGGAGGAAACACATTTTTCATGTATTTCCCCCCCTGTGCCCCCACTGAAGCAAAAACTGACAGTTTAACAACTGTTTTGAAAAGCTCCCATGAAAACTTTTATTTCATACTCATATCGGCTACGTTTGATGAATTTTTTTTTCAGGGGGCCAGTCTCATGTACTGTTATAATCGATTCATGGCCTATTTTTTCGAATCCTCGAATGGTTACAAAACCCTTTTGCTAAGAGCTCTCTCCCACCTCCTTGAATCGTTTCACTTATGAGCATTAATTGTAGGTACTCATCTTCAGTCATTCATTAAATTGAATCAGTGTTCAAAGTATGCACCTTAAACGTTGAAGTTGGGAAAAAATAACTCAAAATTATTCAATCTTCGCATTTAAAACAGCCACTATTTTGTTTTACGATTACTGATACCACTAGCTGAGCCGATTTTCAAAGATACTCATGACACCTATCATTCCTGAAATTTTCATGCAAATCCTAGCAAAACTGTAGTGTTTGAGTCGGTAAAAAGCGCATGTTGTTCCATAGCCATATGTTGCCATACTAATAAATGCAGCGCATATTGTTCCATAGTAATACAGGGAAATTCAAACCGCTATAACATCGCTAAATATGATTCAATCTTTATGAAACTTTCAGGATAGATCAATCTTATAAATAGACATTTTCGTGTATTTCCCCTCCCTGTGCACCCCTCGAAGCAAATTTTGCCAAACTAAGACCTGTTTTGAAAAGTTTTCATCAACACCTTTCATTTGATGCCCATATCGGCTACCTTCAATGAAATATTTTTTTCGGGGGGTCACTCTCCTATATGGGGAGACCCCCTTAAATACCTTTTAAAAAATTTTTTGTAAATGAACTTTGAAGAGATCACCACTTTACACCTACACACAAAATTTGATGTTTCTAGCTTAAGGAGTTTCCGAGAAAAACTGCTGTGACACACGGACGGACGAACAGACGGACAGACTGGTCGCGATACTAGTAGGGTTTTGTAAAATTATTTTTCAAAACCCTTAAAAATGAAGATTTCTGCTAGCAAACCAAAATGGAATCAAATTTTACTTAACGAGCCTAATTTAGCCTTCAATGTTTAATAAGTTGAATAAAATGTTGCCTTCTAAAATATCGATTTAATAATGCTGATCGAATAAACAAATCTAAGGACCTTCCCAGAAAATCGTGGATAACTGAAGGTATTATGAATTCTCGTTTAACAAAAGAGCAATTATATTAAATTTCGCGATCGGATCCTGATAATGAACCTTGAAGGCTGAATATAAAAAACATGTAAAATTTTTGAATAAACTTATAGCTACCGCTAAGATCAAATATGAAAGAGATTTAATAGAAAACAAGTCGGAGTAGATGGAGAGTGTTCTTTCTAGAAGGGTGTTCTTGACTAATTAGTAAATTGAACAAGTTCTTATAATAGCATAAATTGAGCTCAAAAAACTAAATATGGTTAATATGCATTTGAATTCCAGTTTGCTGACTCCATTGTTTCAGGAGTATAGTAACATATCAATTTTATAAACCATTTATAAAATATTTATCAAAATTCCTACATATCTGTAGGGTGTATGTCGTTTGCAATTGTGTATCTGAACAGAATCATGTGTTGCATGTAATTGTAAAATTTGCAATCAGCTGTAACTTAGTTGTTTATAGCACGATTATTGGGAAATTTTCAGGACACATACATATGCTACTATGAAACTTAGATACATGTTTTTGACTAATTTAAGTGCTTCCTTTTGATTTTATTGGTATAAAAGTAAAATTCATTACATGTACCATTATTGAAAAAGTTGATCGGATTTTCATTTTTAAATATTTGACAATTTTGCTGAATATTAGAATGAATATTTCTGTAAAATATGAATAAATTTAAGTCACAAAATAATTACATCTAGCAGGAATAATTTAGAAATGCCACATATAACTCAAAATAGCATTTTTCTAGATCCAACAGCTAATGAAACAATTAGGCAATATTCATTCGAGAGTCCTGAAAGCTATTTCCAATTACATATCTGAACCTTTAGCACAAATTATCAATATGTGCATTGAACTGTTGATATGGCCACACATCTTAAAAAAAACTGTAGTTGCTCCAATTTTCAAGACTAATGATAGAAGCAAGTCAATAAATTATAGACCTATATCCTTATATTCAAATGTGGCAAAAATCTTTGAAAGGATTACAATATTTATGACAGAATTTTTCAAATTTTTTGAAGAAACATAAAATATTGTCCAATAAGCGGTTCGAATTCATTAAAAGACTAGAAACAAAAGACGCTTGCGCTTATATAAGTAATGCAATAAACAAATTTTTCGATAAAACTAAGTCAATTATTGTGACTTTTCATAATCTCGCTAAAGCTATTGAAAAAATAAGTCATGAAATATAGTTGCAGAAATTATATTATCATGGCCTAAGGGGTTGCTTTTTTAAGCCTTTAAGTTTCAAATGGCAATCCGAAATAATTGCTTAGGGTGGAGCTTATTCACAAAATTGAAATCTACTACAGCGGTTTTTACCAATTATTAACAAAAAACAATCTGTTCTAAAAACGATCCACATAAAACTGACGAATTATATATTTAGTGTGTTTACTATTTTACTGTAAATTTACAAATTAATATGAAATGTCAACAAGAAACAGCATCTTTAAAAGTATTATACTACCAAATTTGTAGTAATAAGAAGAACTGCAATATTGTCGCTATAAAATTATTCAATCAATTTTCAAATAATTATAAAGTACCAATTGACTTGAATAAATATATTAAGATGAAACTAAAGTCATGGATATATGAAAATATCTAGAGTAAGTAATAAAAATGTTTTGTATTATTACTACTTTTACAAAAGTTGCAAATTGAAATTCTTAAGGACGCTGGCTAATATTTTCCTTAGTTTTTGGTTTGCAGTATTATCTTTAAATTTTCTTTTCAAAATCTATACTTTCAAATTTTACTTTATATTTTAATTTACTTCTAATATTATATTTTCTAGTTTAAAGCAAGTTTAAGTTTATAAAACACTGGTTTCCTGCACACATGTATTCCATAATGCAAAACCCAAAATACTTGAGTCACATAAATTTGTAACGAACTCGGGAGTCATATTAGTCAACAGATACTTGACCCATATTCACTCATTGAAAGTATATCGATGCATAATGCATTCAATGACACTTGAGACGTATGCTGTCGCGTGCCTATATTATATGGTGCATTCATTCATGTAAGGGTTGCGTTCAAGATTTATTAACTCAATTTTTGTTTAGTGTTACAATTTTCATTTATGGGCAAATGAACGAATCTTTACATTTTGTTCTTCTTTTGATTGCTCATTTCGGTTTGCAATATTTTGTTTTGTTTTCTTTTTTATGGCATTGTCGTTAAGATTGAATTGTCATTTATGTCCTCACGACCATCTCTGAAACGTGTAAACCACTCATCAACTCTGGCACGAGATAGAAAATCATCGACATGAACTTTCTTCATCAATTCAGATATTTCGTTTTACCGATTTTAAAACAAAATTTGATATTAACTCTTTGTTCGAAACTCATTTTTGTACTTTTTCACTTTATCACTTTTTTTGTGGTAGGGAGGTGAATGCTATTTATGCACAGAGTGTGGGACTCCCATGTGCGACTGGACTACCCACTAAACACCTCCCCTGTCAACCTGAGAACCCAGCCTGGAACCGTGTACTGTCACTTTAGATGCAAAAGCTTCGCTCTACTGAACCAAATGCCACGAAACTTTCACTTGAAGTCAGAGAGGGAAGCAACTTTCCAACACACTATCTCATTCATAGATGGCGCCACCAAAAAAATTTAAATGACAAAAGTCTCGTTTATCTTGGAACCTTGTACATATCTTTATGTATATTTATATATGTATATAAATATACATATACATACATATATATATATATATATATATATATATATATATATATATATATATATATATATACCTGTATATATATATATACATATATATTTATATATATGTATATATATATATATATATATATATATATATATATATATATATATATATATATATATATATATATATATATATATATATATATATATATATATATATATATATATATATGTGTGTGTGTGTCTTATAATGGTCTTACACGTCTCGTTCGAAAGAGGTTTCCCGAAGAAAATCTCAACTGACCTCTCATCGGCTCTTGACGTGAAACGTTGGAAGGTGACAACGGACTGTACCCATCAGGTCGACATGTCCGGGCGCTTAGTCTACTCCGAGGTGGTTCCGGGCATTTAGTCTACTCCGAGGTGGCTGCTGGCTAGCTAGCTAGTTCGGAGAGGAGTTTCGGTCTAGGGGTTTACGCAAGCAGGCTAACTACGAAGTATAAAACTCAGCCACTGGTTTAAATGCCCGATTTAACACGCATCGAGCAACTAAGAATGACTCAACTTTAAATGACGTGACTTTGTTCCAAAAATGTAACACCTAAGTAAAGTATATTCTTTGATTGATTTTTTTTTTAAGATTTTATTACTCTATCTATGACTAAAACTCCACCATTCCTAGCTTCCATGGTCTACTTAGTTTATTGATTATAAATTTACTTGACCTACCATAATGCAAAAGCCAAAATACTTGAGTCACATAAATTTGTAACGAACCTCGGGAGTCATATTTGTCATCAAATACTTGTCCATATCCACTCATCAAAAACACATCGATGCATAATGCATTCAATGACACTTGAGACGTATGCTGTCGCGTGTTTTTTAGGGTTTTGTAAAATAATTTTACAAAACCCTACTAGTTTCGCGACCAGTCTGTCCGTCTGTCCGTCTGTCCGTCCGTCCGTCCGTCCGTCCGTCCGTCCGTCCGTCCGTGTGTCACAGCAGTTTTTCTCGGAAACTACTTAAGCTAGAAACATCAAATTTTGTTTGTAGGTGTAAAGTGGTGATCTCTTCAAAGTTCAGCTACAAAAAAATTTTATAAGGTATTTAAGGGGGGTCTCCCCTTATAGGAGAGTGACCCCCCGAAAAAAAAATTTCATTGAAGATAGTCGATATGGGTATCAAATGAAAGGTCTTGATGAGAACTTTTCAAAACAGGTCTTAGTTTGGCAAAATTTGCTTCGAGGGGTGCACAGGGAGGGGAAATACACGAAAAATTTGTGTCCCCCCCCCTCGCGATTGGACACCTGTGATCCGAAAAATCTGAAAAAAATCAGGGATGTAGGCCTTGGTGCGTACAACGACAACAAATACGTGAGAAGTCGCAATACACTCAACTTTGTTAGTAATAGTATGATTTATCGATTTTATGTTTTCTTGAATAAAATCTTAACGGTACCCTTAAATCCAATGAAATTCAGTACACAAATGACTATTTATAAGATTGATCTATCCTGAAAGTTTCATAAAGATTGAATCATATTTAGCGAAGTTATAGCGGTTTGAATTTTCCTGTATTACTATGGAACAATATGCGCTGGATGTATTACTATGGCAACATATGGCTATGGAACAACATGCGCTTTTTACCGACTCAGACACAACAGTTTTGCTAGGATTTGCATGAAAATTTCAGGAATGATAGGTGTCATGTATATCTTTGAGAATCGGTTCAGCTAGTAGTATCAGTAATCGTAAAACAAGATAGTGGCTGTTTTAAATGCAAAGATTGAATAATTTTGAGTTAGTTTTTCCCAACTTCAACGTTTAAGGTGCATGCTTTGAACATTTGATTCAATTGAATGAATGACTGAAGATGAGTACCTACAATTAATGCTCATAAGTGAAACAAGTCAAGGAGGTGGGAGAGAGCTCCTGGCAACAGGGTTTTGTAACCATTTTAGGATTCGAAAAAATTGGCCATGAATCGATGATTTCAGCACAGGAGAGTGGCCCCTGAAAAAAAAATTTATCAAACGTAGCCGATATGAGTATGAAATGAATGTTTTCATGGGAGCTTTTCAAAACAGTTGTTAAACTGTCAGTTTTTGGTTCAGGGGGGCACAGGGGGAAAATACATGAGAAATGTGTTTCCTCCGTCGCGGATGGACATCTGAAATAATTATCAAGGGAGATATTTATGAGTATAACAATACCAAAAACCTCAAAAGTCGAAATTCATTGAACTTTGTTAAAAATAGTATGATCTTCGCATTTCATATTTTCTCCAATAAAATCGTCTTTGACATGTTTCTTGATTTGATTCGATCTGGTGACTGCATTTTGTAAATTGAATACAAAACCCTTCTGACATGAGCGTAGGTCTGTTTACCCAACTTGTTTATGCATGTAAGGGTTGCGTTCAAGATTTAATGACTCACTTTTTGTTTAGTGTTACAATTTTCATTTATGGACAAATGAACGAATCTTCACGTTTTGTTTTGTTTTCTTTTTTTCTGACGTTGTAGTGCAGATTGTATTGTATTGTCCTTGGCCACTGTATATATATAAATATATATATATATATATATATATATATATATATATATATAGAATATATACATATATACACAAATGTATACATATATACATACATATATATATATATACATATATATATATATATATATATATATATATATATATATATATATATATATATATATACATATATATATATATATATATATATATATATATATATATATATATATATATATATATATATATACATATATTTATATATATATATATATATATATATATATATATATATATATATATAGATATACATATACATATTTATATATATATATATATATATATATATATATATATATATATATATACATATACATATATATATACATATGTATATATATATATATATATATATATATATATATATATATATATATATATATATATATATATATGTATATATATATATATATATATATATATATATATATATATATATATATATACATGCTTATATATACATATATATAGATATTTATATATATATATATATATATATATATACATATATATATATATATATATATATATATATATATATATATATATATATATATATATATATATATATATATATATATATATATATATATATATATATATTTATACATGCATTTCCTTAACCACATCGTGGATTCGGCTTTTGGGTAGTATAGTTTGCATCCTATAGGAGCTGCTATCCGCCGTTTCCTATTTCCGCTTGAGTACGCCAACCTCCACCTGAAGGGAGTTCCATTGTGCCCAATAGCTTTTCAGGTTTACGCCGTGCATTGAAACGTCTTTTCACTCAGGTCGCCCAGTTGTCTCCTTTCATACGAGCAATGGTCCGATGTCTTCATAGGCTAACTGGGGATTTCGAATCTCCTCCGATGACCAACCTTCATAGAATTCGGCCGGTATCAATTGCAGATCAACGGTCGGCTTCTTTTCCTCAATCTGCCGGCAATGCTTGCAGTTAGCTGGACATGGATGACGAGATAGGGCGTTAGTATTTCCATGAACTCTGCCCTTGTGAAGTAGTTAGGGCCTCACATGGCCTTGTCGGATAGTCAATCGGGTTGCATCAGTGTCGCTTGATATGGTATGATGTACTTCATCAACTTGACCTGGAAGGCGTAAGTCTGCTTCTCCATGATGTAGCCTTGACATGGTGATGGGGGCGCTGAGGATGTCTATCTTCCGAACCAACCTCCGCCCCACGAAGTTGGCCCTTCCAGCTCGATGGGCTTCCATTCTGGGTCTGGATCTCCACCATCCTGGACAATCCCTCCGTTTTCTTTGCTTCTTGCTGTCTCCTTGCAGGCACCCTTTCTCACCGCAATTCCAGCATCTAGCCGCACCATTTACCTGCGGCTCTCGCTCCATTTCCACGCGCTCACACCTGCATTTGTCTGCCAATACCTCGCGAACCCGGGCAGTGGTACGAGTCACATTTTTCGCTGCCTCAAAGTTCAGAATATAAGCCAATGCGTCCTTAACCGTTTGCTTTTGAGCTAAACGCACAGCTTAATGCAATTCTTGGTCCTTTAAGACACTGATGAATGCTTCTGTTGCTGCGTCATATCGGTGTTCTGGTACATAGGCTGGGTAAGCCAAAAGTGCCAGTCACTAAATGTCTTGGGCTAGCTGCTGTAAGGTTTCGCCAGACTTCTGCATCCGATTCCGTAGCTGTGCCCGATAAATTTGCTTCAGATGGGCACCTCCATAACGCATGTCGAGCGCATTCAATATAGCAGCCGGGTTTGAGTGTAACTCAACGGGGGACAGTCTGCAAAAGCTCGGCAGCTGGGCTTCTTAGAGCAAGAATTAGTACAGTTGCTCACTCCTGCTCATTCCAGTGATTTATCCTGGCGGCGGCTTCAAACTGGGTTTTGTAAATGCTCCAGACCGTTTGCCCGTCGAATATTGGTACTTTCGCATTTCTGGATGAGCTTTACGGTACCTTTGTAAGTGATGCTGGTGAGGTTGTTACTACAGCCTTCACGGCTTCCAATTTCTTTTTCATTTTTTCCATCTCGTGGTTCATTCTTTCTTCGACCTGGTAAAACCTTTCCTCAACACATTTACTTCGGCTGACTGGTTTTGCAAATCCGTCTTGATTTCGATCGCTTGTTTGTCCAGCTTTGCTGATTGTTCATATAGCTTCGCAGCTAAACTGGATGTCTGCTCATTTAGCTGCACTGATTGTTCATTCGGCTTTGCCGATTGTTCATTTAGCTTTGTTGATTGTTCATTTAGCTTCGCAGTTAAATTGGACGACTCTTCATTGAGCTTCGCAGTTAAATTGGATGACTGCTGTCGCTGCTCTTGCTGCATCAACATTTGCATCAGGGCATTTTCTGGTTCCCTTGGTTTTGGTGTTTCTACTACACCACTTTCTGCGCCTTTTTCTGCATCTGAGGGCTCACCCGAGTCCAGATTCACGCCTTCCGACTCGATCGCGTCACGCAAGCGTGCAATCAGTATGGCCTTTGTACCTTGTGTAGCCAGATTTCGCTATTCCAACTCCTCCTTGAGCTCCGATATGGCCAATTCATTAATTTGTAGATGTAAGCTTCGTGGCATTTTATTGTTTCGACTATTTTTCCGGGAGTTTCCACGTTATATTTTACTATTGGGCACTATTAGAATGTCCATATTTTCACTTTCAAAGTTTTTTTTCTCAGTTCTTGACACCACTGTCGCGTGTTATGGTTCACGGCCAATAATTTTAATGCTCCGGGAAAGTGAAAACGCAATGTCTTTTAAATTAAGTTAAAAGAGTTTATTTACTAATAATTGCACAATCATTAATTTAACACTTTCACTAATTTTAATTTTCACTTTGTCCATAAATTTTTACTTTAACTGTCTTATCTTTCAACGAAAATCACTTTACTATTACTCGATCAATATCGCTTTTCAATTCGCACTCCACACTATCGCAGTTTTTACTATCGCGGTTGTAATCAGTCTCCCCATTCATTCAGCTCGCCTTTATATAGGGTCTCTAGACATTCAATCCATTTCTTGTAAATTGCCGAACTACGTGGAATATTCGAGTAGCTTAATGAATGGTCAGTGACGTCACTTTCAGATGTTGATCATGCTTGGCGGGTTTTCGAGTACATTCGTTTGTTGATCATGATGGTTGTGAAAACAATTGCGACAGTAGCTCGCAGAATTATTTGTACATGCAAATATATATATATATATATATATATATATATATATATATATATATATATATGTGTATATATATATATATATATATATATATATACATATATATATATATATATATATATACACATATATATATATATATATATATATATATATATATATATATATATACATATATATATATATATATATATATATATATATATATATATATATATATATACATATATATATATATATATATATATATATACATATATATATACATATATATATATATATATATATATATATATATATATATATATATATATATATATATATGTATGTATATATATATATATATATATATATATGTATATATATATGTATGCATGTATGTATATATATATATATATATATATATATATATATATATATATATATATATACATATATATATATATATATATGTATGTATATATATATATATATATATATATATATATATATATATATATATATATATATATATATGACGATTGTCGTGACCAAAGCGTTGTTAATTTTAATTCAATCATCTTTATGAATTCATTTCATGTTTTTTCGCGTTAAAGTCATAGTCAAAGTCAAAAGCGCTTTATTTAATACCAATCGTTATAAATTTTTAAAAGAACATGAAGCAAATTCCAAACAATAAAACTATAAAAAACTTAATGGCCCGAATGGCTCTCTAAATTTATACGTTATCAGTTAAACACATTTAATGAACAAAATACACTTGCAAATTTAAATTAATTAAGATTATTAGATATTTTTTGATACAATTGGAAAAAACAGAAAAAACCAACCAGCATTATTCAAAAATTACTTATACTACTAACACAACAATGAACTTATATCCTATAACTAATACGTTACACCCATCAAAAAAAAAATGTTACCTTATATTGAAACCTATACCTAATTTTTAATACAAATAAACAACAATACTAGATGTAGCAATAATGAGATGAATCTAAAAAACTAAGTAACGAGAAAAAGCACAAAAACAGAAAATAAACACGAATAATTTAGACATTGTCATTCAGCCACCAATACCTAGATTGTTCCATCTCAGGTCGACCAGCCTCAACGAATCTAGCAAATGAGTATCTCCATTGGAATTGTTGGTCTCGTGAACTCAAACTCGGAGGATATTTTATCTTCTTATCGGTGGCCCGTCGGTATATGTTATAAATTATTGGGACGCCGTCAGAATCAAAAACATATCGATTCATGTCCAAATACACGAATGCTTCTGGAGGAACGAAGCCAGTAGTGAGGCAAGTCACAATATACCCGTCTGTAGGGTGGAACGGCTGTGAAATCCAAGGGTTTTCACTCACAGTTACAGATCTTGCGATATGATTCCGAAGAAGTTTCAATATGAATATATCGACTCTTGTCACTTGAGCGGTTTGATAAATTTTTCTATTCGATATATAGTGCTTCCAATCCGTCTCAGGCTTCCTGTACAAACCAGTACATGCACGAAGACATTTCCCTTCGAAAACTCTTAATCTTTCCATTGTACTAGCACTCTGGTTGTACCAGATCTGGCATCCGTATGTCAAAACTGGTCTAACCAGGGTCTTGTAACAAATAACTTTGACTTTTTGATCAATGTATCTGGAATGAAAGAGTCGCCGAAGGGCCATGACTACTTTAAGTGCTTTACTGAGCATGATTTTGACATGTTCAGTATAGTACAGATACTGATCGAGATGAACACCGAGGTATCGAACACAGGATTTATGTGGAACCCGTTCTGAACTACCCTCACCAGCCATAATGTGGAAATCCTTCCAATTACGTTTCAGGTCTTGACTGGCCCCCTGCAGCGTTGTCCGAAACAAAATTGTTTCGCACTTCTGCGCATTGATTTTCATTCGCCAATTGTCGGTGTAAGGCTGCACATCATTAAAAATTTTTTGAAGATTGCTCTGAACTATTGTAGCTTTTCGGTCTGCCGTATAGATGATCAGATCATCAGCAAACGCTACCAATGATCGCGTTGGCGAGACATTAAAATCAAAGCTGTTCAAAAGCTTGCGAATGAATATTGAGAAAAGCAGGGGCGCAGTAACTGTTCCCTGCTGTAGACCATTCAAGACCTTGAATTCGCGCATTGTTGTCAGATTTCCATCAGTTACAACATATGATTTCCCGTATAACATATTACACATCATGGCGACAAGGTGTCTGGGGAACCTGTCCTAAAGAAGTTTGAAAACTAGTCCATCTAACCACACCGTATCGAAGGCTTTCTCCATATCAATGAGACATGCTCCAACACATTCTTTGTTGTTTAGTTTCCAACAGATGTCTGAGGTTACTTTCGTTATTGCATGTATGGTCGAATGCCTGGCACGAAAACCAAATTGGCAATTCGGCATCAACTCATATTTCTCAATGTGGGCGTTTAATGCTCTGTTGAGTATCACTTCAAACACCTTGCTGATGTTAGGCAGCAAGCTGATTGGGCGATAGCTTTTAGGGCATGAAGATTCTTTTCCTTTCTTCAAGATCAGAAATACCCTAGCCTTTTTCCACTCATTTGGGAAATATGAATTGTTCAACATGTTGTTGAACAATATGCAATAATTCCTAATAGCAACCTCAGGCAAATGCCGGAGAACTATATTTGGAATACCGTCAGTACCACATAATTTTTAGGGTTTTGTAAAATAATTTTACAAAACCCTTCTAAAATCGCGTCCTGTCTGTCCGTCTGTCTGTCTGTCCGTCCGTCCGTGTGTCACAGGAGTTTTTCTCAGAAACTACTTAAGCTACAAACATCAAATTTTGTATGTAGGTGTGAAGTGGTGCTCTCTTTAAAGTTCAACTACAAACATTTTTTATAAGGTATTTCAGCGGGGTCTCCCAAGGTAGGGTAATGACCCCCAAAAAAAAATTTCATTGAATGTAGCCGATATGGGTATCAGATGAAAGGTCTTTATGAGAACTTTTCAAAACAGGTCTTAGTTTGGCAAAGTTTGCTTCGAGGGGCGCACAGGGAGGGGAAATACACGAAAAATTTGTGTCCCCCCCCTTCGCGATTGGACACCTGTAATCCGAAAAATCTGAAAAAAGACAAGAATGTAGGCCTTGATGAGTACAACAACAACAAATACGTGAGAAGTCAAAATTTACTCAACTTTGTTAGTAATAGTATGATTTATCGATTTTATGTTTTCTTGAATAAAATCTTAACGGTACCCTTAAATTCAATGAAATTCAGTACACAGATGCCTATTTATAAGATTGATCTACGCTGAAAGTTTCATAAAGACTAAATCATATTTAGCGATGTTATAGCGGTTTGAATTTTCCTGTATTACTATGGAACAATATGCGCTGCATCTATTACTATGGCAACATATGGCTATGGAACAACACGCACTTTTTACCGACTCAGACACCACAGTTTTGCTAGGATTTGCATGAAAATTTCAGGAATGATAGGTGTCATGAATACCTTTGATAATCGGTTCAGCTAGTGGTATCAGTAATCGTAAAACAAAATAGTGGCTGTTTTAAATGCGAAGATTGAATAATTTTGAGTTATTTTTTCCCAACTTCAACGTCTAAGGTGCATGCTTTGAACACTGATTCAATTTGATGAATGACTGAAGATGAGTACCTACAATTAATTCTCATAAGCGAAACAAGTCAAGGAGGTGGGAGAGAGCTCCTAGCAAAAGGGTTTTGTAACCATTCCAGGATTCGAAAAAATTGGCCATTAATCGATGATAACAGTACAGGAGACTGGCCCCTGAAAAAAAAATTCATCAAACGTAGCCGATATGAGTATGAAATAAAAGTTTTCATGGGAGCTTTTCAAAACAGTTGTTAAACTGTCAGTTTTGGCTTCAGTGGGGGCACAGGGGGGAAATACATGAAAAATGTGTTTCCTCTATCGCGGATGGACATCTGAAATAATTATCAAGGGAGATATTTATGAGTATAACAATTCTAAAAACCTCAAAAGTTGATATTCGTTCAACTTTGTTAATAATAGTATGATCTTCGTATTTCATATTTTCTCCAATAAAATCGTCTTTGACATTTTTCTTGATTTGATTCGATCTGGTGACTGCATTTTGTAAATTGAATACAAAACCCTTCTGACATGAGCGTAGGTCTATTACCCAACTTGTTTGTTGTGTATTCTGCGAAATATGAAACACAAGTCTTCATAGCTGACAAAATAATCAATAAGATTCAAGCTCGGTATGAGCTCAGATGTTAATGTTTCATCGAAGTGAAGAATTGATTGGCCGTTCAGGCTTGATTTGAAGCCGGAAACTTTCGCTTCGACGACCTCCAAAAATATTTCATTCCTTCTCTCTGGGTTTGGCAGATGAACCAATTCAAAATGTGTTCCAATCAGGGCAAGTTTCTGCAATCCATCACATATAATCCTGTTTCCATTTCTATCCGGAGTCATACTATCAATTTCGATACCAGCTCTATCGAGAAGATTTATCTCATCACTAGCGACTTCAAGATTCGATACCTTCACTCGAGACTTCCTGCGGAATAAGCTATTCACTTTCGCGAAAACGCCATCTGGGTCCTGTGGGCTAATACCCTTTAGTTTTTCCGCTCATTGATCGCTGACCTCACTCCTGAAGTATGAACGGATTAAGTTCCGGGCATTCTTCAGGTGTAATTTCAACAAAGCCAACGAGGGATGGTTGTAGTCCAAAAATCGTCGATAAATATTGTTGACGCGAGTGAGAAGAAGGCTTTTCAATCTTTTCAACCTTGCGATGGTTGGTGTTTCATATCCTTCCATATTGTTTCGATGTTTAATCTTGGGAACAACTTTCTAAATCGTTTCCAACGTCAGCTTCTCTAACTTCGACAAATAAAGATCTATTTCATCGTTAGTTAGATTTCTGTTATTAGGAACCACTGAGCAAGCGTTGCTATCATCAGAAGAGGGACATTACTTCTGGTACTCCCGATAAAACTTCTTTTGAAACTTTCCCCAGTCTGTTTTTTTGAAATTCAATCGATGGTTTTCATGTTGAACTGGAATGAGGAAGAAACCATCCCTTTGATGATTGATTTCCATTACGATTGCGTTATGGTTGCTATCGTAAGGAAGCACCTGCAGTTTCCGTTGAGGACTATTAAAGCTGAATTCAAGTCTTGCGTCAGCAATTTAGAGGTCCAAATATGAATTTGTCCTAGGGTATGTTGGGAACTCCGACCCATATAGGTTGCACGTGTATTCAATTTGGCTCTCTGTTATCCATGATCTCAGGAATACACCTCTTGGATTATTGGTGGCGTTTAGCCATGATGTATGCTTGGCATTCAGGTCACCGGCAAAAATATAATAGTTATGCAGCCTGTTCAATTCGAGTATTTCAAACAAGGAATTGAGCTCCTCCCTGAACTTGAGAGCATTTTGACCAGTTGCATAGGCAGAGATAACGAAGAGGTTATCCCCACCTGGCAGTGAAATTTTGATGGCGGACACTTCAAGAAATTCAAAGTTTTTGAATTCGACTTTTTCAATATTTTGGAATCAATTGAGTCTTCTAACCAATATCCCGGTGCCACCTCCGCCATCACCTATTACCCTTTCGTTTCTTACGAATGCAAAATCTTTGAACTCCATGGAATGCCATGAATTGTGGTGGGCTTCAGTGAAAAGTATGATGTCAGGCTTTTGCTTAACAACAAATTCAAGGAGATAATCACGTCGATGTATAGCAACGATAGAGTTGACGTTGATCGATATGAGGCGAATCCTATCCATGGGAATATGACTGGATGACAAGTTATTATTAGGCATTTGAAAGACCTAAACGCCGAAAAGCAAAGTTAATTTTTGAATCTTGTTTATCGATTCTCTCCGATAAAGAATTAAGTTGCTGGTAAATTTTGAGAAGCAGCTCATTATTGCCACTTACATTATTTACATTATTTTCAGTATTTTCTGCTGGTCCTCTTGCGGCGAGTGCGAATGATACTCCAGGCTTGACGAAGTTGGAAGGTAGGATATTACGGTGTACTTGTGTTTGCTTTGGAGCAAATTTAACTTTTGCATCTTGATATCGGGAGCATTCTCGATATGATGCTGGGTGACCAAAAACACCGCAGTTAACGCAGTATAATTTTTCTTTAGGCTCCGTCTGAGCCAGTCTGCACTCACCGGGAGCATGAACGTCTTTGCATTTAACGCAACGATAGTGCATGGCACAATTGGCAGCCGAATGTCCAAATCTTTGACACCGGTAACACTGGTTGACTTTCTTTTCTGGAGGCGCTCCCACCTCACCACTCTGAAATTCAAGTACCTTATTTGTTGAAGGGCACTTGGACTGCTCTTATTTGCAATTTGTACCAGGTAAAGTGGTAAATTCTTCCTTTCTATGGTCGACCTTCTTGTCGCAAAGGCTTTGACTGAAGCAAAATCAATATCTGGTGCAGCCTCTTTGAGCACCCGAAGAAGATCGACCGTATCCTCTCCGCTGTCCAAACCCTTCAACAAGAAGGTCTGATTTTTTTCACTTTTTGGGGTATAGGTGAAGTGTGGAACCTCCCCAGAAACCAGCGCATCTTTGGCTGACTTGAAATCAACCAGTGATTTCGTCCTTATAGTTAATTTTTCGGCATTAACTCTTTTGATTTCGAAATTGGCCAGTTTATTTTCGGCTGCCAATAGCCGAACTATATCTTTCCCGGTTTGTCCGAACACGTTGATTGGCGGAACTTTTTCTGTCTTGTTGGAAGCTTTTTCAGAGGAACCAGCAGAACTGCGGGCTGGTTTTTTCTCCTTATTTTTGTTCTTTAAATATTGAATAAAATTAAAGTTATTATCTTGATTAAAATTACCTCCGATGTTTTCTTCAATTTCCATATCTTCGGTTAATCCCTCCAGCGCTGCAAAATAATTTTGGCCATCGTTGGTGCCACCAGCACTTAGAACTTCCTCTGGATTTACTTGCTTTGTACTTTTCTTCGGCTTT
This sequence comes from Odontomyia ornata, assembly GCA_963969285.1. Lineage (NCBI taxonomy): Eukaryota > Metazoa > Arthropoda > Insecta > Diptera > Stratiomyidae > Odontomyia > Odontomyia ornata. The sequence continues at coordinate 259,594,108 of OZ017738.1, read as the reverse complement.
GTTACCTGTTGCCATTGATTTTGTGGCTGCGTCTTTTGAGGCTTCATCCCTTTCTTGAAAAGATCCTTGAGAGACTGTATCTCTTGCCTTAGTTCATCATTTTCTTTCTGCAATTCGGCCATTTGTGGATTGTCCGCTATTATTTGCAGCTTGCACCCTCCATCTGCGGATTTTTCTTCGTTATGTTTTCTTTTGGTGATTGTCGCCAGTTTCGTATTCGTCGTTTCCCCAGGTTGCTCCAACGGTGGGAAGCCGTCGGGCTCCTCCATACCAGCGGCGAAATTTTCTTTGTGAATTTGTTTTTCGTTACCAATCGAAGTTAAAATATTCGATAAAAATTTCCTGTGTCGATTACTTTGACAATATAAGATTTTTTCCGACAAAAAAAAATTAATTTAATTTTTGAAAACTTTTGACAGGAGCGATTTAAAAGACGTCTATACGCAAAGACTACTACGATCCATCTCTTTTTTTCGCGTTAATTTGTGTAACATTGTCGATTTTAAAGTTTTACATTTCGTCTTTAATATTTCTTTGTTTGGAGCACATTGTGCTCTTTAGTAACTTAGCGAAAATACTTTTATCTTTCTCGATAATACTTTTATATGTCAGGCTTACACCTCGTATTAATATTATTAAATTCCACCTTCTTGAATAACATTTAAAGTATATTTACAATAATTTCAGTTTGCATTTTAAAAAATTGCAATATGTTTTTAAGTCTTGACACAAACACTTGATTTCTAACGCAATCTAAACTACTGTGCTTCGAAGTAAGCTCACTTATCCATACTAGTATATGTGCAGCCAATGGTTTTTACTAAATATTAGAATGTCAATTCAGTAATACAAATAATTGAATTTGATTTTTTGTGCGCTTGTTAACTCGTCACTCCGTGATTTTTTTCACAATAAACATAGTACAAGATACATTCAAAAATACATTATTTAAGTGTTTCAACTGCAGGCTGTCAATAAGCTGTATTTTCTTTCTTTGTGAATGGATTATTTGGAATCGTGGGAAAGATGTCATTTATAAAATGTTCAAAAATTGAAGTGGAAAGATCTATCATTCAATGGATGCCAAAACGCCCGTTTTTGAAAAGCGTCACGCACTACTTTACTTACGTATAATAAAGTATAGCCAAGTATTTTCAAAGAATTCCATTCACAAGTACCTTAAAAGAAATCCCGAACCGCACTGTAAGTGGTGGATATTTTAGAAAACAAAACGAGCGATGGAGTTATTGTCGTTGACAGGTTACTAGAATTCATTTTGTTTCTTTGTTTACATAAATCAATTGAATAGAAAACTCAACAGTGCAGTTCACTAACCGTTTCGAATATCCATTTGGAAAGTGAAATACTGTCAACAGGACAACCCGCGTTGCTACAGCACTTCAACTTGAAGTTCTTCTCAGCCGACCAAGAATTCCATTCAGTCGGGGAAAAAAGATATGCCACAGAGACATCTCAGTGCCCGTATGTACTAATCATTGATTTTTGGCAAATTCTGTGTGCAACCAGTCCTATTATCCACATCTCAGTGTCCTGTTCAGAAAAGTACAATGGAGTAGTTCCGACCTCAATCTCGCCGCAAACAAACTCACTGGCTTGTTCGATAACAATTATTGAATTTGTCAATCAATATAACGGTAAACAATTTCCTTACTTTATTTAGAATATTTTAAAACTTGTACACACACATATATGACAGATATATTATGCGACGGGAGATATATCTAGCCTAGAGGTACACTGCCATAGTGGCCGTTTGGAAATTTTCGACCCCTTATCGAGATTTATATATGTAAACAGTATTTAACCGCAGTCATAGATTGAAATATTTGGCAGTATCCTCGAATCCCCAGGTGAAATCGTGAGCCGGCTAGAGCTCAGCTGTGTCTGGGGTCATTAGGGGAAAGTCACTGCCCGTACTGGGCTGCCTCACATAAAAATATCGACTCAAAAAGGGAAGGAAGGGGTGGGGAGGGCTCATTGGAGAGATGAACGATACTACTTACGGGATTTGGGCATTATGAACACTAACAGACAAAATTTCAATTAACGCAAAGAGCGTGAGGAATCCCGCCATTCGCTGCCCCAGACCCGTTTGAGAAAGAAGAAGGGAACCCCTTGTTTCCCCAACCCACAGTTTCTATGATCCCACAATTCAAGCCCCCAATTAGATGGAAGGAAATGTGCTCAGGGCTGCACATTATGTTTATTGGTTCCCTAATAATGAGACAATAAGTGCCACGAAATGCTAATAACTGTTAATACATCTACAGCCCTGCTACTGAATACTACTAACACCTCCTTGGTGGGGATGTGAGAGGGTGAAGGCAACTCTTCCACACTTGATAACGGAATCAAAGTAATAACCATGCCGCCGGAAGGAAGGTCGGGCGATGGGATAGCTCTCCATCTCTGTAAAACCCTGCAAGGTTTCGAAACTTGCAGAAGGGCCTCGGAATGGATGGACTCATGGCAATTACCCTGAAATGGAGCATGAACTAGTGCATTGGATCCTGGAATGTAAGATCACTCAATTACCCTGGCGCTATTAAGGACGTTTTACAATAGGTTAGTGTATATCAATCAAGCATACTGGGAATCCAGAATACAAACTGGAGTGGAAACAATATTCAAGGTATGAGATTGCACACAATATTCAAAAGTCGAAAGCCTACCAGAAAACAAGAACTGTGGATAGCGAGTTCAAGTTGTACATTATTGATTTTAAGGCAGTCAATGAACGGTTATGTGCGACCCGTATAAAAGCGAATCTATTCAAAATCTGGCTGATCAACGTACACGCCCCGACAAAAAAATAAAGGCCGAAAAAACGAAGAAAACTTTCTACAATCACCAAGAAACACAAGTCAATTCATTGCCTACAAACGACAAAACAATAACTCTGGGTGGTTTCAAAGCTAATGTTGGGAATGAGCCTTTTCATTGCGGAACGAAGGAAGTATCTAGCCTGCACAATGAACGAATGACAATGGCCAGTGCCTGATTGACTTTGCTGGTAGCAGGAATCTCGATAAAAGTAATTTGCGTAAGTTACTAAAGACCTCAAAGTGCTACAAAGCAATAAATATTGAAGACGAAATGTAAAACATTGCAATCGAAAATGTTATACAAAATAACACGAATAAAGATAATTGAATTGAAATTAACGGCGCCTTGGTCACAAAAATCGTCATATATATATATATATATATATATATATATATATATATATATATATATATATATATATATATATATATATATATATAAATACATACATATATATATATATATATATATATATATATATATATATATATATATATATATATATATATATATGTATATATATATATATATATATATATATACATATATATATATATATATAAATATATATATCTAAATATAATATATATATATATATATATATATATATATATATATATATATATATATATATATATATATATATATATATATATATATATATATCTATTTATAAATCTATGTATATAAATACATCTATATATATATATATATATATATATACATATATATATATATATATATATATATATATATATATATATATATATATATATATATATATATATATATATATATATATATATTTATATATATGTATATATTTATATATATAAATATATATATATATATCTAAATATGATATATATATATATATGTATATGTATATATATATATATATATATATATATATATATATATATATATATATATATATATATATATATATCTATATATAAATATATATTTATAAATCTATATATATATATATACATCTATATATATATACATCTATATATATATACATATATATATACAC
>OZ017738.1:259562722-259585222 GCA_963969285.1 Odontomyia ornata | reverse complement strand
TTTCTCATGCGCGCTTTTTTCGGTCGTGGTGACGCCGGTTTTTGCTTCTCCGAACTCTGCCGCTTCGTCTCAGGATCGTATTTGAAAACCCACGTCTCGTCTCCTGTAATAACGTGATTAAAAAACTCTGGTTCGGCTGCTCGATCGTAGGCTCCATTTTCACTCCTACGACGTAATTGAACACGCACTCCGCTCGATGCTATCTCTCCAAGCGCTTGGAGGCAACTGCTGCAGCTCGGTTCCCTTTACCCAGACCCCCACCACCACTACAGCACCAGATACCGGTTGGCAGACGCTTTGACGGCGCAGGGCAGGCCCAGTCCGGTTACTTATTATATTGACCATGTATTTATATATATATATAAATATATATATATATATATATATATATATATATATATATATATATATATATATATATATATATCTATATATATTATGTATGTATATATGTATATTTGCATATATTATAGACGTATATATACATATATATATATATATATATATATATATATATATATATATATATATATATATATATATATATATATAGTGTTACATGTACAAATAATTCTGCGAGCTCCTGTTTTCGCAACCATTAAGAACATCAACAAAATGAATTTACTCGAAACCACAAGAACCCACCAAGCATGATCAACATCTGAAAGTGAGTCACTGCTTCATCCATTACGCTGCTGGAATGTCCCCGCTAATTCACCAATGTACGAGAACTGAGTTGGATGATTAGAGACCCTATCCAAAGGCGAGCTGAATGAAGGGGGCTTAATTCATTCGAACCGCGATACTAAACAAATGCGAAAGTGTGGAGCGAGAATCGATCGAGTAATAGAAAAGTGATTTTCGTTGATTGTGAAGTGATTTCAGTGGACAGTTGGATCACAAATTTATAGACAAAGTGGAAAATAAAATAAGTGAAAGCGTTAAATTGATTATTGTGCATTTTGAGTTAATAAACTCTATGAACTTAATTTAAAAGACAGTGCGTTTTCACTTTCCTAGAACATTAAAACTATTGGCCGCGAACCATAACATGCGACAATATATATATATATATATATATATATATATATATATATATATATATATATATATATATATATATATTTATATATATATATGTATATATATATATATATATATATATATCTATCTATATATCTATATATATACATATATATATATATATATATATATATATATATATATATATATATATATATATATATATATATATATATATATATATATGTACATATATATATATATATATGTATATATATATATGTATGTATGTTTATATATATATATATATATATATATATATATATATATATATATATATATATATATATATATGTATATATATATGCATATGTATATATATATATATATATATATATATATATATATATATACATACATATATATATATATATATATATATATATATATATATATATATCTATATATATATATATATCTATATATATATATATATATATATATATATATATGTATATATATATATATATAAATATATATATATATATATATATATATATATATATATATATATATGTATATGTATATATATATATGTATATATATCTCTCTATATATATACATATATATAGATAATATATATATATATATATATATATATATATATATATATATATATATATGTATATATATATATATATATGTTTATATATATATAAATATATATATATATATATATATATATATATATATATATATATATATATATATATATATATATATATATATATATATATATATATATATATATATATATATATTTATAGACATATGTACATATATATTGCCGCGTGTTATGGTTCACGGCTAATAATTTAATGTTCCGGGAAAGTGAAAACGCAATGTCTTTTAAATTAATTTAAAAGAGTTTATTTAATTCGTCAAAAATGCACAACCACTTCACTAACAATTTCACAACTTCAATTTTCACTATTAAAATTCTACCTTCCACTTGTCCATAAATTTCTATCGCAATTGTCTACTAAAATCACTTCGCACTCAACCAATCAATATCGCCTGTACTTCGCGTATCGCAGTTTTCTATCGCGGTTGTAATGAATGCTCCCCCCATTCATTCAGCCCACCTTTATATAGGGTCTGTTGACATTCAATCCAGTTCTCGTACATTGGCGAATTAGCGGGAACAATCGAGCAGCGTGAATGAATGGAGCAGTGACTCACTTTCAGATGTTGATGCTTGGTGGGTTTGCGACAGTCGCTCGCAGAATTATTTGCACATGTAACAATATGTAAACATAAAATTCACTTCGCAATCAATCTCATGAAATTTACTTAGAAATATGCTTAACAGCATCATTCGCTCACATTTATTCGATACTCATCGCCTTCGTTTTCAATTAACTATGGCCCCTAATTTTCATGAAAGTTTCGAGGAAATCATACCATATAGTTCAATAAAAACTCGGCTCTGCATTTTCATCTTCATCTGTACAGTTATGATCAATCATAGCAGAAAACGTATATCTTTTAGGTTGCGATTGTCGCCGGTTTTTAGTATGGAAATCACTTATTTTAGATTTCTGGCCATATGTTGTAATGTACATATAATATTAACTGGAAAGTAACGTGTCAACTCTATAATTTGCAATCACTCAATCCTTATTATTTCTTCGGGGAATTTTGTAATCCTATATGTAACGTTTACGTCTAAGGATGTAAGAAGGATCCTATACCAAGCTCATTGGTAAGCAGAGAATGAATGCGGAAGAGAATAAATCCTGAAATGTTCCCTTTAATTATTGTTGAATTGTATTTATGCCACATTTAGAATTAATTTATTGGTTATTGCCGGTAGAAATCATGGACTAAAATGTACCGTTTATGCAGAACATTAAGGATACTGATCATTTTTATTATCCGTTACCAAAGGACTCAGTATCTCCAACAAATCCTTGCAGAGTGCCAACTAATTGGCACTTTTCGTACGAAACATCATTTAAATCCATTTTCTCGACACCAATGTATCATATTTAACTGTTATTATCTACAGAGTCCTTGGAAGGATTTCAATTGTGTTCCGAAACATTTTAGATCAATATGTTGTTCTTCATTTAAATCTCTACAATCAAAATCCTTGCATCCATTGATCAGTTATGCAGAAAAATCGCGGTGAAAGTCGGAAATTTTTTAGTTTTAACGGTAAGAGCCCTTTACCGTTGCTTCAATTTATATCCTTTACACGGGACTTAACGGGAAGAAAGACGTATCATTTGTCAAAAACAGGACTCTTCTATCTATCTCCGTTTAAAAGTTATGCGTGAACATACAACAAAAAAATATATGCGATGAATTGATAACCTTCTTTCTTTTGGAAGTCGGTTAAAATGCACAAACACTCATTTAACTAATTCACAAATTGTCTATTAATTTTTATTTCAACTGTTTGTCACTTCAATATCGCTTTTTACTACGCACTCCACACTATCGCAATTTACTATATCGCGGTTGTAATGAATAATCCCCCCAATTATTCAGCTCGCTTTTATATAGGACCTCTAGCCGTAGTAGAACTTGCCTTTAGATCATACCTGGTCTTCATGCGGTCAGTAGCCGATTCGAGGTGTTTTCGCACTGTCCGATGTATCTGGTCCAACCATTGCCTTAGCTCACTTGCGTACTCCTAGATCGTTTGGGGTTTCTCGGGAGGTGTTCCGAACTTTATATCAGCTGGCAGACGAATAGTCTTTCCAAAAATGACTTTGGCTGGGGCTTGGCCCGTCGATGCATGTTCGGCAGCTCTGTACGCCATCAAAAATAGTGGAATGTGTCGGTCCCAGTCCCTTTGATTCTCGTCAACCATCTTGGCCAGGTGTTTATTGAGCGTGCCGTTGAAATGTTCGACCATTCCATCGGATTGGGGATACAGCGGTGTTGTCCCCTTTTCCGTATTCCCAGCAGCTCGCACATTTCGCTAAAAACTATTGATTCAAAATTTCGGCCTTGATCCGAATGTAGTTGGCAAGGTACGCCGTACCTACTGACCCAATTTAACACTAGCTGTTTGGCTACGGTAGTTGCTTCCTGGTTGGGAATGGGGTAGACCTCGGGCCACTTGCTGAAATAATCGGCTAGAACCAGCGTGTATCTATTTCCCCATTCGGATTCAGGAAAGGGTCCTGCAATGTCAACAGCAATCCTTTCAAATGGTACACCCACGTTGTAGGTTTGCATTTGTCCTCTCAGTCGTCACTTTAGACCTTTGACGGAAGCGCAAATTGTGCATCTGCGACACCAATCCTCTACGTCTTCTCGAGCATGGAGCCAGTAAAACCTTTCCCGCAATTTCGCTAAGGTCTTGTTAACGCCAAGGTGGCCTCCCGAGGATCCTTCGTGCATCTCCTTAACCACGTCGTGGATTCGGCTTTTGGGAAGTATAGTTTGCATCCTATAGGAGCTGCCATCCGCCGTTTCTCATTTCCGTTTGAGTATGCCACCCTCTACCTGAAGGGAGTTCCATTGTGCCCAATAGCTTTTCACGGTTACGCCATGCATTGAACGTCTTTCCACTCCAGTCGCCCAGTCGTCTCCTTCCATCGAATTCGGTCGTTATCAATCGCAGATCATCGGGCGGTTCCTTCTCCTCAATTCGTCGGTAATGATTACAGTTAGCTGGACATGGTCGGCGGGATAGGGTGTCAGCATTTCCATGAACTCTGCCCTTGTGAAGTAGTTGGGGCCTCACTAGGTCTGGTCGGATCGTCGATCGGGTTGCACTAGTGCCGTTTGTTATGGTGCAATGTTCTTCATTAACTTGACCAGGAAAGCATCTGTCTGCTTCTCCACGATGTTGCCTTGGCACGGTGATTGGGGTGCTGGGGATGGCGATCCTCCTAGCGAACGTACGCCCCACGAAGTTGGCCCTTGCAGTTTGATGGGCCTCCATTCTGGAGTCCTGACACGGTCTGGATCTCCACCATCCTGGACGATAGCTCCATTTTCTTCGCTTCTTGCAGTATCTTTGCAGGTACCCTTTTTCTCATTTATCCTAGCATCAAGGCGCACCATTCACCTGCGGCTCTCGCTCATTTTCCACGCGCTTACATCTGCACTTGTCTACCACTACTTCACGGACCCGGGCAGTGGTACGAGTCGCATTTTTCGCTGCCTCAAAGTTCAGACTATAAACCAATGCGTCCTTAACCGTTTGCTTTTGAGCTAATCGCACAGCTTGTTGCAATTCCTGGTCCCTTAAGGCGCTGATGAATGCTTCTGTTGCTGCGTCATCTCAATGTTCTGGTTCGTAGGCTGGGTAAGCTAAAAGTGCCAGTCGCTCAATATCTTGGGCTAGCTGCTGTAAGGTTTCGCCAGACTTCTGCATCCGATTCCGTAGCTGTGCCCGATAAATCTGCTTCAGATGATCGTCTCCATAACGCATGTTGAGCGCATTCATTATAGCATTCGGGTTTGAGTGCGATTCATCGGGGATCGTCTGCAAAAGCTCGGCAGCTGCGCCTTTTAGAGCAAGAATCAGTGCAGTTGCTCGTTCCTGCTCATTCCAGTGATTTGCCCTTGCAACAGCTTCAAACTGGGTCTTGTAAATACTCCAGACCGTTTGCCCATCGAATATTGGTGCTTGTACATATCTCGATGTGCGTTGCGCTGCGGTTATAAGTGGGGCTGGTGAAGTGGTTACTACTGCCTTCGCTACTTCCAATTCTTTTTTCACTTTTTCCATCTCGTGATTCATTCTCTCTTCGACCTGGCTGACCTTTTCCTCGACCTGGTAAACTTTTTCCTCGACCTGGTCAACTTTTTCCTCGACGCCTTTAATTTGTTTGTTAACACTACCGAGCTCCGCTTTTATTTCGGTTGACTGTTTTTGAAAATCGCTTGTTGATCCAGCTCCGCTGATTGTTCATTAAGCTGCCTGATTGTTCATTAAGCTTCGCTGATTGTTCATTAAGCTTCGCTGATTGTTCATCTAGCTTCGCAGTTAGACTGGATGACTGTTCATTCAGCTTCGCTGATTGTTCATCTAGCTTCGCAGTCAAACTGGATGACATCACCATTTTTTTTGTGGTAGGGAGGTGATGGCATTTACGCCCGCCGAGTCTGGCAGTGTGGGACTCCCATGGAGGATACCCTTGGACTACCCACTGAACACCTCCCCTGTCAATCTAAGAACCTAGCCTGGAACCGTTTAACACATTACTTCGGGCCAGGTCTCGTTTTGTTACGCCGTGGGGCGCCTTCAAGCTGGGGAGTCCCTTTCCTAGTGGGAGGGGAGAGGGGAAGAGGAAATGCCAGAAGAGCGATCCCCCAGCCCCAGCACCTCCAGCTGCCGCGAGTCCCTTTTATCTTTTAGGACTGCCCGAGCATAATGTGCCACCTGGTTCCATTTATCAACCGATTCGAGCATCACCGCAACTATATTATCCGGGGTGAGCTCTCCCGTCTTCCTGTAGAGTTCCCTTCGCAGCCTGGACCATTTGGTACACGCAAAAAATGTGTGACAGGCATTGTCCTCCTCTCCTGGGCAAAACCGACAATCGGGAGACCGTGACTTACCGATCTTGTGCAGGTAAGACTGAAAACACCCGTGCCCGCTCAAAAGCTGGGTCAGATAGAAGTCAGTCTCACCATGCCCTCGATTTAGCCACGGTCTCACATCCGGGATGAGGCGCGCAGTCCACCTTCCCTTCGTGCAATTCCTCCAAGACTGCTGCCAATCGTTGAGCGAGCGTTGTCTCTCCTCGCGGACAACCATCTCCCTCGCATCCTCGTTTCGGCGCAGGTAAATAGCGCGGCGCTCTCTAGCAAGGAGGGCGACAGGTATCACGCCTGCAATCACTCTCACCGCCAAGTCGGAGACTGTTGGATACGAAGATGCAATTCTCAGTGCTCCTCTTCTCTGTACCTGTGCCAATCGTTTTCGGTATACCTCCTTGCTGAGAGCGTCGCCCCATACCTCTGCTCCGTACAGTAGCACTGACCCTACAGCACTCATCAAGAGGCGTCTTCTTGATGGGCTGGGTCCCCCTACGTTGGCCATAAGTCGACTCAGGGCCGATATTCCCGAAGCAGCCTTCTCAGCCGTTGCCCTGATTTGCTCAGAGAAACTCATCTTCGAGTCGATCAGTAGCCCCAGGTACTTCACCGCTGGCTTCGATTCGATTTGTATATCTCCAATACTGATCATCCTTACTCTAGGGATTCTCATTTTTGTCAAGATGATGACCACTTCGGTTTTCTCCAGTGCTAAACTGAGCCCGCGAGCATCACCATTAACATTTGCATTCGCGCATTTTTTAGCTCCTTTTATTTTGGTGTTTCTACTTCTCCACCTTCTGCGCCTTTTTCCGCATCTGAGGGCTTACCCAAATCCAGATTTCCGCCTTCCGACTCGATCGCGTTACGCAAGCGTGCAATCAGTATGGCCTTTGTACCTTGCGTGGCCAGATTTCGCTGTTCCAACTCCTCTTTGAGCTCCGATATGGCCAATTCATTAATTTGTAGATGTAAGCTTCGTGGCATTTTATTGTTTCGACTATTTTACCACCAGTTTCCGCGTTAGATTTCACTATTGTGCATTTTTCTTTTTTTTTATGTTTAAACGTTTTCACTTCCAAAATTTTATGTCTCACTTCTCGACACCATTGTCGCGTGTTATGGTTCGCGGCCAATAATTTAATGTTCCGGGAAAGTGAAAACGCACTGTCTTTTGAATTAAATTAAAAGAGTTTATTTAATTCGTCAAAAATGCACAACCACTTCACTAACAATTTCACAACTTCAATTTTCACTATTAAAATTCTACCTTCCACTTGTCCATAAATTTCTATCGCAATTGTCTACTAAAATCACTTCACACTCAACCAATCAATATCGCCTGTACTTCGCGTATCGCAGTTTTCTATCGCGGTTGTAATGAATGCTCCCCCCATTCATTCAGCCCGCCTTTATATAGGGTCTGTTGACATTCAATCCAGTTCTCGTACATTGGCGAATCAGCGGGAACAATCAAGCAGCGTGAATGAATGGAGCAGTGACTCACTTTCAGATGTTGATGCTTGGTGGGTTTGCGACAGTCGCTCGCAGAATTATTTGTACATGTAACAATATGTAGACATAAAGTTCACTTCGCAATCAAGCTCATGAAATTTACTTAAAAATATCCTTAACAGCATCATTCGTTCACATTTATTCGATACCCATCGCCTTTGTTTTCAATTAACTATGGCCCCTAATTTTCATGAAAGTTTCGAGAAAATCATACCATATAGTTCAATAAAAACTCGGCTCTGCATTTTCATCTTCATCTGTACAGTTATGATCAATTATAGCAGAAAACGTATATCTTTTAGGTTGCGATTGTCGCCGGTTTTTAGTATGGAAATCACTAATTTTAGATTTCTGGGCATATGTTGTAATGTACATATAATATCAACTGGAAAGTAACGTGTCAACTCTATAATTTGCAATCACTCAATCCTTATTATTTCTTCGGGGAATTTTATAATCCTATATCTAACGTTTACGTCTAAGGATGTAAGAAGGATCCTATAACAAGCTCATTGGTAAGCAGAGAATGAATGCGGAAGAGAATACATCCTGAAATGTTCCCTTTAACTATTGTTGAATTGTATTTATGCCACATTTAGAATTAATTTATTGGTTATTGCCGGTAGAAATCATGGACTAAAATGTACCGTTTATGCAGAACATTAAGGATACTCATCATTTTTATCATCCGTCACCAAAGGACTCAGTATCTCCAACAAATCCTTGCAGAGTGCCAACTAATTGGCACTTTTCGTACGAAACATCATTTAAATCCATTTTCTCGACATCAATGTATCATATTTAACTGTTATTATCTACAGAGTCCTTGGAAGGATTTCAATTGTGTTCCGATACATTTTAGATCAATATTTCGTTCTTCATTTAAAACCTCTACAATCAAAATCCTTGCATCCATTGATCAGTTATGCAGAAAAATCGCGGTAAAAGTCGGAAATTTTTTAGTTTTAACGGAAAGAGCCCTTTACCGTTACTTCATTTTATATCCTTTACACGGGACCTAAGGGGAAGAAAGACGTATCATTTGTCAAAAACAGGACTCTTCTATCTATCTCCGTTTAAAAGTTATGCGTGAACATACAACAAAAAAATATATGCGATGAATTGATAACCTTCTTTCTTTTGGAAGTCGGTTAAAATGCACAAACCCTCATTTAACTATTTCATGAATTGTCTATTAATTTTTATTTCATCTGTTTGTCACTTCAATATCGCTTTTTACTACGCAATCCACACTATCGCAATTTACTATATCGCGGTTGTAATGAATAATCCCCCCAATTATTCCGCTCGCTTTTATATAGGACCTCTAGCCGTAGTAGAACTTGCCTTTAGATCATACCTGGTCTTCATGCGGTCATTAGCCAGTTCGCAGTGTTTTCGCACTGTCCAATGTATCTGGTTCAACAGTTGCCTTAGCTCACTTGCGTGCTCCGAGATCGTTTGCGGTTTCTCAGGGGGTGTTCCGAACTTTATATCAGCCGGCAGACGAATAGTCTTTCCATAAATCGCTTTGCCTGGGGCGTGACCCATCGATGCATGTTCGGCAGCTCTGTATGCCATCACAAATAATGGGATATGTCGGTCCCAGTCCCTTTGATTCTCGTCAACCATCTTGGCAAGGTATTTATTGAGCGTGCCGTTGAAACGTTCGACCATTCCATCGGATTGGGGATACAGCGGTGTTGTCCCCTTTTCCGTATTCCCAGCAGCTCGCACATTCCGCCAAAAACTAGTGACTCAAAGTTTCGCCCTTGATCTGAATGCAGTTCACAAGGTACGGCGTACCTACTGACCCAATTTAACACTCGCTGTTCGGCTACAGTAGTTGCTTCCTGTTTGGGAATGGGGTAGACCTCGGGCCACTTGCTGAAATAATCGGCCACATCCAGCGTGTATCGATTTCCACACTCGGATTCATATCAACAGCAATCCTTTCAAATGATACTCCCACGTTATAGGTTTGCATATGTCCTCTCAGTCGTCGCTTTGGACCTTTGACGGAAGCGCAAATCGTGCATTTACGGCACCAGTCCTCTACGTCTTCTCGAGCGTGGAGCCAGTAAAACCTTTCCCGCAGTTTCGCTAAGGTCTTGTTAACACCAAGGTGGCCTCCCGAGGATCCTTCATGCATCTTTTTAACCACATCGTGGATTCGGCTTTTGGGAAGTATAGTTTGCATCCTATAGGAGCTGCTATCCGACGTTTCCCATATCCGGATGAGTACGCCACCCTCCACTTGGAGGGAGTTCCATTGTGCCCAATGGCTTTTCAGGGTTGCGCCAAGCATTGAAATGTCTTTCTATTCAGGTCACCCAGTTGTCTCCTTCCATACGAGCAATTATCCGATGTCTTCATCGGCTAACTGGGGATTTCGAATCTCCTCCTATGGCCAATCTTCATCGAATTCGGCCGTTATCAATCGCAGATCAACAGGTGGGTCCTTTTCCTTAATTCGCCTGCGGTTGTTGCAGTTAGCTGGACATGGACGACGAGATAGGGTGCCAGCATTTCCACGAACTCCGCCCTTCCGATGAACAATTTCATAGTCGTATAAATGCAATCTTTCGATCCATCTCGCAACTTGTCCCTTGGGGTTTTTGAAGTTGAGCAGCCATCTCAGCGATGCATGATCCGTTCGAAGAACAAGTTTCTGGCCATATACGTACTTGTGGAACTGCTTGGTGGCCTCTATTATCGCCACTAGTTTCTTCCTGGTCACGCAGTAGCTCCTCTCATTTTTTGAGAGAACTCGACTGTAATACGAGAGGACTCTTTCTTCGTCATCGATCTGCTGAGAGAGTACAGCTCCAATCCCACTGTCGCTCGCATCAGTGTCAACTACAATATAGGCCAGCACGGGTGATTCACACAGCTTCTCCTTCAAGGTCTCAAAGGCTACCTGGTATTGTTCATTCCAGACATACGGACGATTTTTCTCGGTTAGCTGATGGAGACACTTAGCTATTTTGGCATAGTCTTTGACGAACCTTCGAAAATAGGTTGCCAGACCAAGAAAACTTCGTAGTTGGCACTTGTTGTTTGGTGTTAGCCAGCTTTTCACGGCTTCAATTTTCCCAGGGTCTGTTTTGACCCCTTCTGCTGATACAACATGTCCCAGGTGTTTTACTTCAGCTGCGAAAAGGGTGCACTTGTCGGGACCAAGTTTCAAATTCACCAGTCGCAATCAGGAGAACACCTCTTCTTAGTTCCGCACATGCTCTTTGAACGTTCTCCCGATGACAATGATGTCATCTAGGTACACCAAGCAAATTTTCCTGGCTAGGCCTCATAGCACGTATTCCATCATGCGTTCGAAAGTGGCTGGAGCATTCCAAAGCCCAAATGGCATCACCACAAATTGCCACAATCCGATCCCAACTGAAAATGCGGTCTTCTCTCGGTCCTTCTTGTCAATTTCTACCTGCCAGTAGCCACTCTTGAGATCGAGTGTAGAAAACCATTTTGCGTCGGCTAAAGTGTCCATGATGTCATCGATGCGTGGGAGCGGGTAAGTATCTTTCTTAGTGACGTCATTAAGCTGTCTATAGTTGACACAATAACGAGTGCAACCGTCCTTTTTTTTAACTGGACCTGCTGGTGCAGCCCATGGACTGACGGAAGGTTCGATACTGCCTTATTTTTCATGTCCGAGATCAGTGCGCTCACTTCTCCTTGTTCGGCTATAGGGGGACGTCTCGGTGCTTGTCGAATTGGTTTAGCTACCTGTGTATCAATGACGTGTGTTACCATATTCGTTCGGCCTTGGTCATCTGGGCTTGTTGAGAAGATGTCACTGTACTTGGTGACCAGATTAGAGCCTCGCTTGAATAACTGCACTGGCGATTTGACCTGCTTCAATATTGCAGACTTGGATTCCCTGTTTTGTCTGCACCTTGCCTCCTTTTTCCATGATGGTAGTGAGTGGCTTCCAAAGAGGAGATGGTGGAAACAGGCTGGCAGCTGCCGATGACTTCTCCCGCTGTGATGCTCGTGGTTGAGTCTGTGGTGTTAAGGACTCTAACCGGCACGCATCCGTTCCTTATAGATCTTACAAGGCTTCGTCCTACAATCAAACTGCGAAATGCGAACATCATCGTTGGCTCTATCAGATAAGACCGGTGGTCTCCAGAATCACCATCAAGCTTGGCCCATACAATGGTCTCGGAAGAATTTGGTACATCAGTGTCGATACATACTACTACATTCATCTTGGGAATTTGGACGTTTGGATCCTCCATCAATACTTCGACGTTCTACCATTTCAATACCCGTTTGCCCAAATCCAACGTGATTCTATGTGGTTGCAGAAAATCCATTCTGAGAATGCAGTCATCAATAATGTTCGCGACCAGAAAATTATGTCGGAGCATAAGGTCTCCCAACTGTATCTGGAGGTTGACCTCTCCATGGACAGTTGCAGTTTCTCCCGTAGCTGTTTGTAGTGAGAAAATCCTGCCCTTTTGAAGTAGTTGTTGCCTCACTAGGTCTGGTCGGATGATCGATCGGGTTGCACCAGTGTCGTTTGTTATGGTGCGATGTTCTCCGTCAACTTGA
Source organism: Odontomyia ornata (assembly GCA_963969285.1). NCBI lineage: Eukaryota > Metazoa > Arthropoda > Insecta > Diptera > Stratiomyidae > Odontomyia > Odontomyia ornata. The sequence continues at coordinate 259,572,541 of OZ017738.1, read as the reverse complement.
CCCGAAAGGCATAAGTCCGATTCTCCACAATGTTATCTTGACACGGTGATGGTGTTGCTGGGGAAGTCGATCCTTCTAGCCAACCTCTGTCCCACGAAGTTGGCTCTTACATGTTTCCCGACCCCTCAGCTTGAATGGCTTCCATTCTGGACTCCTGACTGGGTCTAGATCTTCTCCTAGCTGCACACCCGGGACAATAGCTCAGCTTTCGTCGCTGCTTGCAGTCTCTTTGCAGGTGCCCCTTCTCACCGCAATTCCAGCATCTAGGCGCACCATTTACATGCGAGTCTCGCTCAATTTCCACGCGCTCACACCTGCACTCATCTGTCACTACCTCGCGAACCCGGGCAGTGGTACGAGTCACATCTTTCGCTGCCTCAAAGTTCAAACTATAAGCCAATGCATCCTTAACCGGTTGCTTTTGAGCTAAACGCACAGCTTGTTGTAATTCCTGGTCCTTCAATGCGCTTATGAATGCTTCTATCGCTGCATCATCTCGATGTTCTGGGTCGTACGCTAGGTAAGCCAAAAGTGCCAGTCGCTCAATGTTTTGTGCTAGCCGCTGTAAGGTTTCGCCAGACTTCTGCATCCGATGCTGTAGCTGTGACCAATATATCTGCTTCAGATGATTATCTCCATAACGCATGTCGAACGTTTAAGTGCAACTCAACGGGGATCGTCTGCAAAAGCTCAGCAGCTGGGCCTCTTAGAGCAAGAATCAGTGCAGTTGCTCGTTCCTGCTCACTCCAGTGATTAGTCCTTGCAACAGCTTCAAACTGGGTCTTGTAAATACTCCAATATTGGTGCTTGCACATTTGTGGATGAGCTTTGCGCTGCGTTTGCAAGTGGGGCTGGTGAGATGGTTACTGCTGCCTTCGCTGCTTCCAATTCCTTTTTCATTTTTAAGGGTTTTGTAAAATAATTTTACAAAACCCTTCTAAAATCGCGTCCTGTCTGTCCGTCTGTCTGTCTGTCCGTCCGTCCGTCCGTCCGCCCGTCTATCCGTGTGTCACAGCAGTTTTTCTCGGAAACTACTTAAGCTAGAAACATCAAATTTTGTATGTAGGTGTAAAGTGGTGTTCTCTTCAAAGTTCAAATACAAAAAAATTTTTATAAGGTATTTCAGGGGGGGTCTCTCCATATAGGGGAGTGACCCCCGAAAAAAAAATTTCATTGAAGGTGGCCGATATGGGTATCAAATGTAAGGTCTTGATGAGAGCTTTTCAAAACAGGTCTTTGTTTGGCAAACTTTGCTTCGAGAGGCGCACAGGGAGGGGAAATACAAGAAAAATTTGTGTCCCCCCCCCCTGGCGATTGGACACCTGTGATCCGAAAAATCTGAAAAAAATCAAAAATGTAGGTCTTGATGAGTACAGCAACAACAAATACGTTAGAAGTCGCAATTCACTCAACTTTGTTAGTAATAGTATGATTTATCGATTTTATGTTTTCTTGAATAAAATCTTAACGGTACCCTTAAATTCAATGAAATTTAGTATACAGATGACTATTTATAAGATTGATCTATTCTGAAAGTTTCATAAAGATTGAATCATATTTAGTGAAGTTATAGCGGTTTGAATTTTCCCGTATTACTATGGAACAATATGCGCTGCATTTATTACTATGGCAACATACCTGTATGGCTTTGGAACAACATGCGCTTTTTACCGACTCAGACACCACAGTTTTGCTAGGATTTACATGACAATTTCAGGATTGATAGGTGTCATGAATTTCTTTGAAAATCGGTTCAGCTAGTGGTATCTGTAATCGTAAAACAAAATTGTGGATGTTTTAATTGCGAAGATTGAATAATTTTGAGTTATTTTTTCCCAACTTCAACGTTTAAGGTGCATGCTTTGAACACTTGATTCAATTTAATTAATGACTGAAGATGAGTACCTACAATTACTACTCATAAGCGAAACAAGTCAAGGAGGCGGGAGAGAGCTCCTAGCAAAAGGGCTTTGTAACCATTCTAGGATTCGAAAAAATAGGCCATGAATCGATGATAACAGTACAGGAAAGTGGCCCCTGAAAATTAAAAATTCATCAAACGTAGCCGATATGAGTATGAAATGAAAATTTTCATGGGAGCTTTTCAAAACAGTTCTTAAACTGTCAGTTTTTGCTTCAGTGGGGGCACAGGGGGGGAAATACATGAAAAATGTGTTTCCTCCCTCGCGAATGGATATCTGAAATAATTATCAAGGGAGATATTTATGAGTATAACAATGACAAAAACCTCAGAAGTCGAAATTCGTTCAACTTTGCTAATAATAGTATGATCTTCGAATTTCATATTTCCTCCAATAAAATCGTCTTTGACATGTTTCTTGATTTTATTCGATCTGGTGACTGCATTTTGTAAATTGAATACAAAACCCTTCTGACATGAACGTAGGTCTGTTTACCCAACTTGTTTCCATCTCATGGTTCATTCGCTCCTCGACCTGGTAAACCTTTTCCTCGACGCATTTAATTTCTTTGGTCAGACTGCCGAGCTCCGCTTTTATTTCGGTTGACTGTTTTTTCCACCTTGATTTCGATCGTTTGTTGGCCAAGCTTCTGGTCCAGCTTCGCAATTAAACTGGATGACTTTTCATTCAGCTTTGCAGTTAAACTGGATATCTGTTCATTTAGCTGCGCTGATTGTTCATTTAGCTTCTCAGTTAAATTGGATGACAATTGTCGCTGCTCTTGCTGCATCAACATCAACATTTGCATCAGCGCATTTTCTGGTTCCTTTGGTTTTGGTGCTTATACTTTAGCACCTTTTGCGCCTTTTTCTGCATCTGACGGCTCACTTGAGTCCAGATTCACGCTTTCCGACTCGGGATTTGGGCAAACGGGTATTGAAATGGCGGAATGTAGAAGTACTGATGAAGGACCCCAGCGTCCAAATTCCCAAGATGAATGTAGTGGTATGTATCGACACTGATGTACCGAATTCTTCCGAGAGTATTGTATGGGCCAAGCTTGATGGTGATTCTGGAGACCACCGGTCTTATCTGATAGAGCCAACGAAGATGTCCGCAATTCGCAGTTTGATTGTAGGACGAAGCCTTGTAAGATCTATAAGGAACGGAAACGTGCCGGTTAGAGTCCTTAATACCACAGACTCAACGTCGAGCATCAAACCGGGAGCAGTCATTTGTAGCTGCCAGCCTGTTTCCACCATCACCGCTTTGAAAGCCAGGCACGACCATCGTTGGAAAAGGAGGCAAGACGCAGGCAAAGCCCGGGAATCCACGTCTGCAATATTGAAGTAGGTCACCAAGTACCGCGACATCTTCTCAACAAGCCCGGATGACCATGGCCGAACAAGTATGGTAGCACACGTCATAGATACACAGGGAGCCAAGCCAATTCGACAAGCACCGAGACGTCCCCCTATAGCCGAACAAGGAAAAGTGAGCGCACTGATCTCGGACATGGAAAAACAAGGCGTTATCAAACCTTCTGTCAGTCCATGGGCCGTGCCAGTCGTTCTAGTAAAGAAAAAGGACGGTTGCACTCGTTTTTGTGTTGACTTTAGGCAGCTTAACGACGTCAGTAAGAAAGATAGTTACCCGCTTCCACGCATCGATGACATCATAGACACTTTGGCCGACGCAAAATGGTTTTCTACACTCGATCTCAAAAAGGGCTACTGGCAGGTAGAAATCGACAAGAAGGACCGAGAGAACCGCATTTTCAGTTGGGACCGGATTGTGGCAATTTGTGGTGATACCATTTGGGCTTTGCAATGCTCCAGCCGCTTTCGAACGCCTGATGGAGTACGTGCTACGTGGCCTCACCTGGAAAACCTGCTTGGAGTACCTAGATGACATCATTGTCATCGCGAGGACGTTCGAAGAGCATGTGCGGAACTTAGAAGAGGTTTTCTCCTGATTGCGACTGGTAAATTTGAAACTAAGTCCCGACAAGTGTATCCTTTACGCAGCTGAAGTAAAATACCTGGGACACATTGTATCAGCAGAAGGAGTCAAAACATACCCTGAGAAAATTGAAGCCGTGAAAAGCTGGCCAACACCAAACAACAAGCGCCAACTACGAAGTTTTCTAGGTCTGGCAACCTACTATCAAAGATTCGTCAAAGACTTTGCCAAAATAGCTAAGTGTCCCCATCAGTTAACCGGGAAAAATCGTCCATATGTCTGGAATGAACAATGCCAGGTAGCCTTTTTTTGTGGTAGGGAGGTGAAGGCATTTATGCCCGCCGAGTCTGGCAGTGTGGGACTCCCATGGAGGATACCTTTGGACTACCCACTAAACACCTCCCCTGTCAATCTGAGAACCTAGCCTGGAACCGTTCGACACATTACTTCGGGCCAGGTCTCATTTTGTTACGCCGTGGGGCGCCTTCAAGCTGGGGAGTCTCTTTCCTAGTGGGGGGGGGGGAGAGGGGAAGAGGAAATGCCAGAAGAGCGATCCCCCAGCCCCAGCACCTCCAGCTGCCGCGAGTCCCTTTTATCTTTTAGGACTGCCCGAGCATAATGTGCCACCTGGTTCCATTTGTCAACCGATTCGAGCATCACCGCAACTATATTATCCGGGGTGAGCTCTCCCGTCTCCCTGTAGAGTTCCCTTCGCAGCCTGGCCCATTTTGTACACGCAAAAAATGTGTGACAGGCATTGTCCTCCTCTCCTGGGCAAAACCGACAATCGGGAGACCGTGACTAACCGATCTTGTGCAGGTAAGACTGAAAACACCCGTGCCCGCTCAAAAGCTGGGTCAGATAGAAGTCAGTCTCACCATGCCCTCGATTTAGCCACGGTCTCACATCCGGGATGAGGCGCGCAGTCCACCTTCCCTTCGTGCAATTCCTCCAAGACTGCTGCCAATCGTTGGGCGAGCGTTGTCTCTCCTCGCGGACAACCATCTCCCTCGCATCCTCGTTTCGGCGCAGGTAAATAGCGCGGCGCTCTCTAGCAAGGAGGGCGACAGGTATCACGCCTGCAATCACTCTCACCGCCGAGTCGGAGACTGTTGGATACGAAGATGCAATTCTCAGTGCTCCTCTTCTCTGTACCTGTGCCAATCGTTTTCGGTATACCTCCTTGCTGAGAGCGTCGCCCCATACCTCTGCTCCGTACAGTAGCACTGACCCTACAGCACTCATCAAGAGGCGTCTTCTTGATGGGCTGGGTCCCCCTACGTTGGCCATAAGTCGACTCAGGGCCGATATTCCCGAAGCAGCCTTCTCAGCCGTTGCCCTGATTTGCTCAGAGAAACTCATCTTTGAGTCGATCAGTAGCCCCAGGTACTTCACCGCTGGCTTCGATTCGACCTGTATATCTCCAATACTGATCATTCTTACTCTAGGGATTCTCTTTTTTGTCAAAATGACCACTTCGGTTTTCTCCAGTGCTAAACTGAGCCCGCGAGCAGTCATCCAGTCCCTCACTCGGCGCATTAGCATACCTAGCCTAAGTTGCGCTTGTTCAACGGTGCGTCCGGCGACCAGAGCCGCAACATCATCCGCATAGCCGACCAAGCGCGACTCATCTGGCATCTCAAGTCTCAGTAGCCCGTCGTAAGACACGTTCCACAGGTCCGGACCAAGGATAGATCCCTGGGCAACACCCGATGTAATTTCCATCCTTCGTTGGCCCTGTGTCGTGTCGTAGAGCAGGCTTCGGTCTTTTAGGTAGTTCCTCAAAAGCCGCATTAGATATTCTGGAACTTGAAAAGAGTTTTCCAGCGTGTCAAGAATATCCACCCATCTAGCGGAGTTGAAGGCATTCCTGACGTCGAGTGTCACCAAGAGGACGATCCATCGCTTGGTGCGACTACATGCCTCTTCCTTTTGGACCGCGTTCACCACCTCTGCAATCGCATCAATGGTAGAACGTCCTGCTCTAAAGCCGTACTGCCGAGGAGATAGGTCCCCAGCAGCAGGAATCGCGTCAGTGAGTCTTCCCTTGATGAGTTTCTCTAGCACTTTCCCAGCCGTGTCTAGCATGCATAACGGGCGGTATGCAGACGGCGATTCGGGATTTCCCTTCCCCTTGCTGATCAGCACGAGCCTCGCCACCTTCCATCGTATCGGGAAAACCCCGTCCCGTAGGCAAGCGTTGAATGTGCTGAGCAGCAAGTCAGGACAATAGTGATAGACGAGCTGCAAAACCTCAGCTGGAACACCATCTGGACCTGGAGCCTTCCTCGCTTTCAGGGAGAGGACTGCCTCCTCCAGTTCCAGCTGTGTGAAGAGTGGGCACTCGAACGCTGTTTCACTACGGACAGCGTCAACACGGACGGGGTGGGCGGGGAAGAGTCCCCGCACTATCGTGTCCATCTTTTCCGTGTCATGTATACAAGGCTTCCGTAGGGCACCAAGTTTCCCCCTGACCAGCTTGTAGCCAAGGCCCCACGGATCCCTATTTACATCATCCACGAGGTCTTGCCAGCATCGGGCCTTGCTCTTGTTAATAAGCCTGCGAAGATATTTCCTGCCGGACCTGTATGCTGCTAGCCTAGTGTCTGCCTCCTCCCGTGTTCGCGCCCGCAGGGCCTCTCGCCGAAGTTTGCGACACTCGCTTCTTTGTTCGGCGATCTCGTTTGACCACCAGTATACTGGAGGCTTACCATGTCGGGGTCTCCGACGGGGCATGGAAGACTCGCAAGCAGCTATAGTGGTACTCATAGTTGAGTTCACCAAGTCCTTGGCAGTGGGCCCTCCACTCCCTGGCGGAGCTCCCAGGAACGGTGCGCCTACCGTAAGCGCGTCAGCGAACCTCTCAACGTCCATCCGCCCAGTCTTCCATCCGAGGATTGAAGTTTGGGCATATGCACGCAGAGTGGCACCGTCGTGAATCTCAACGACTATATACTGGTGATCACTAGCCGAGTAGTCCTCTAGTACTCGCCAGTTGTGTACTCTAGGTACCAGGGACTCCGAAGCGAGTGTCACATCGGGTATGGTTCCTACGCAACCCCATCGGCGGAAAGTGGGGGTGTTACCAGTATTTAGGACAAAAAGCGCTGTTCTGGCCGCCATGTCCAAGATTAGCTTTCCCCTTGGGTCGGATTGTGGCATACCCCATTCAATGGCTCTAGCGTTGAAGTCTCCCCCGACCAGCATGTGGCCCTCTGTGCTCGAGGGCATCGAGTTTGGTTCGAAAAGATCGCATTGCCTCGTTAGGTGTCAGATAAACACTGAAATATGTTATCCCTGAACACCGCACCCACACAAAACCATCCCCGCGTCCATGGCCCTGCACCTGAAGGCGGGCGCTGTCTCGAACCCAGATGGCCGAGGTACTAGATTTGTCAGGGTACCACGCTTGCGAGTCCTTGTTATGATGTTGCTCGCTCAGCAACAGGAGGTCAGCTCTCTTATCCCTCGCAAACTGCTCAAGTAGGTCCTGGGCGTTTGTGCTTCGATGCAAATTGATCTGCAGGATACGGATCATTTGAGTATCGATTTTGCTTTAGTTAAGGCCTCCTTGAAAACCCAGCATCTCCCTGTCCCCGGCTCATGTTTGAGGTCGCCGGGTGCTAGCTTAGCATCCTTGCAAAGAATGCATTTTGCCTCGTTCGTACACTCCTTCCTTTTGTGCCCCGTTTCACCACATTTGTAGCACAGAGATCTCCTGTCGGGTCCCCTACAGCCATACGCGGTGTGTCCGTATTCGAAGCATCTGAAGCAGCGGATAGGGATCGCTCTCCTCCGTATCCTGCAGATCACCTAACCTATCTAAATTTTGCTCTTCGCCAGGATTTGCTGGGCGTCTTTATCAGCTAGTTCGACAATAGCTATGCGTTGCCCCTTGTGTTTTCATGTGTCAATCTTGCCTTGACTTCACTTAAGCTGGGGAACTCCCTCCTGATGGTATCCTCTACTTCAGCTTTGTCCGTGACGCAGTCGAGGTCCCTGATTTCCAGGGTGGCCATTGGTTCGAGCGAGGCAACCGTTGCCGCATCTCCAAGAACCTTTTTAACCGCGTCACGGAATGCATCTTTGTTTGTGGCCTCTGGCCCGAATTCCACCAGCAGGCCACCGGTCCTGGTTGGTCGAACTGCTTTGATGACAGTTTTGGTGTCGTCTGGCTTGACCGCTCCTTTAATTTCACGGAGGACATCTGCGTAGGTTCGGCCCTTAGTTGGTTTAATAAGCAGTGCCTCTCGCAAGGGTTTGCGCCGCGGTTCGTTTTTTGTTTTCTGCGGTATATCGGGGGGTTCTTTGTTCTTTTCGTGGTTGAGCTCTTTGTCTGTTTTTTCTAGGAGTAGCTTTTTGGCCGCTTTTTTCGCTGCCTTGTTTCGCACCACATGAAACTCCTCGCCTGGAGTGTCAACTTCCTTTATGGTCTCGTCCTTCCTCCTTTTCTCACGGTCGCCTTCAATTGGGCTACCGGCCATTCTTTTGCTGCTGCTAGGACCCACTGATGCCTCGAGGGAGAGTGTGTCTTTTTGGTGCTTTTTGGTTGCAAGCCACCTCCGCCTGTAGTGCATTATGCGGTCAAAAAGCTCCTCCAGCTCAAGAATGCCATTCTTGACACTCTTGCCTATGTTTTTCTGCACTTCGCAGGCAGCCCTCAGTTGTTTGACGATAGTCCCCGCTTTCCGAGTAAGCCGCTCCTCTTCGGCGCGGTCAAGGGCGATTGTGTTATTTGGCACCACCTCTTGGGGGAGGCCCCCGTTTCCTAGCCCTTTTGCTTCTATCGCTTGGGTCGCGTTTGAAGTGGCGTCGGCCAACGGCAAAACTTCTCCCTCCCCCAGTCTTACACTGGTCTCTGTTGGTGTCGCAGCTTGATCCGGATTGTGTACGTCTTGCGCTGGACGCTCCGGGGTGCGCATAGTCCTTCTATTGCGCCCAAAGGCCGCAATGATTCCAGGTTGCACAACGCACTCTGCCTTCTTTCGTTCGTTAGTCCGTCTGTGGTGTGTCTCCGATGATTTAACCTGTGATGTTGACTTTGACAGTGTTTCTGGAGTTTGCTGCCTCCCCCCGCAATCGGTGACTTGTTTTATCGGTGTTCTTGCCAACAGCGGTTTTTGCCTGAAAGGGTTCTCCGTGCTAGCGTCCTGTTTGCTTGTAGTTATATCTGTTAAAGAAGCCAAGTTCACCACTTCTATAACATTGCAGTCGCTGGATGACGACGGCCGGGAGCCTGCTCGCTCACTACCCTCTGCCGCCGGTACTGGGGATCCGACCCCCTGCACCGTAATTTGGTTCCCCTTGTGGACCTGCATGATTTGGTTTTCTGTCTGGGTTTCCGTTCCCATAGCATTTTACCTACTGCCAGGATATATGGATAATTGATGACGCCATATATTTCGTCATGTCACAGTGAAGATCATTGACATTCAGGTATTTGTCCTGAGACTCTCCCTTCACTGCCGACCATTGTCCGCGGCTGCTTATTGGTTATTCGCAGCAAACCTTTCGAGAAAGGTTTTCCCCTATCCGCAACCCTGGGGACGCGTTTGGTTCCCCGGTCTGAGGGCACTATCGATAAATCGTTAACCAAACATAAATCGATAACCAAACAGGTAGCCTTTGAGACCTTGAAGGAGAAGCTGTGTGAATCACCCATGCTGGCATATCCGAAACCCGGAAAAATGTTTGTAGTTGACACCGATGCCAGCAACGACGGCATTGGACCTGTACTCTCCCAGCAGATCGATGGCGAAGAAAGAGTCCTCTCGTATTACAGTCGAGTTCTTTCAAAAAGTGAGAGAAACTACTGCGTGACCAGGAAGGAGCTATTGTCTATACTCGAGGCCACCAAGCAGTTCCACAAGTATCTATATGGCCAGAAACTTGTTCTTCGAACGAATCATGCATCGCTGAGATGGCTGCTCAATTT
>OZ017738.1:259522722-259557722 GCA_963969285.1 Odontomyia ornata | reverse complement strand
GACATAGAGGACTGGTGCCGTAGATGCACGATTTGCGCTGCCGTTAAAGGTCCAAAGCGATGACTGAGAGGACATATGCAAACTTATAAGGGGGAAGGGGGGGGATAACATTGGAAAAGATTGCTATTGACATCGCAGGACCCTTTCCTGAATCCGAATGGGGAAATTGATACACGCTGGTTCTGGCCGATTATTTCAGCAAGTGGCCCGAGGTCTCCCCCCATCCCCAACCAGAAAGCAACAACCGTAGCCAAACAGCTAGTGTTAAATTGGGTCAGTAGGTACGGCGTACTTTGTGAACTACATTCAGATCAAGGGCAAAACTTTGAGTCACTAGTTTTTGGCGAAATGTGCGAGCTGCTGGGAATACGGGAAACGAGGACAACACCGCTGCATCCCCAATCCCATGGAGTTGTCGAACGTATCAACGGCACGCTCAACAAACATCTGGCCAAGATGGTTGATGAGAACCAAAGGGACTGGGACCGGCACATCACATTATTCTTGATGGCGTATAGAGCTGCTGAACATGCATCGACGGGCCAAGCCCCAGCAAAAGTAATTTCTGAAAAAAACTATTCGTCTGCCGGCTGATATAAAGTTCGGAACACTACCTGAGAAGCTCCAAACGATCTTGGAGTACGCAAGTGAGCTAAGGCAACGGTCGAACCAGATTCATCGGACAGTGCGGAAACACCTCGAATCGGCTACTGACCACATGAAGACCAGGTATGATCTCAAGGCAAATTTTACTGGCTTCCAGCAAGATGACTTGGTGTGGCTATATAACCCCCAACGGCGAAAGGGTAGGTCTCCGAAGTTGCAAAATAATTGGGAGGAACCATACTGAGTTACAAAACGCATCAATTACGTCGTATACCGCTACACGAACATCGTAAGCCAAGAGCCAAAATGAAAATCGTGCACCTGGACCATCTTGCCCCATACTACACCCAGGGAGAATTGACTATAACTGGCGACACATCTTTTCGGGGCGAAAAGAACTGAGGTAGGGGCACTGTTACATGTACACATAATTACTGTCTACTACTGTCGCAATAGTTTTCACACCCATTAAGAACATCATGATCAACAAATGAATGTACTCGAAAGCACAAGAACCCACCAAGCATGATCAATATCTGAAAGTGACGCCATTCAGGATTGCTCGAATATTCTAAGTAGCTCTTGTCATAACATTCGCAAATGCACGAGAAATGAATTGAATGGCTAGAGACCCTATATAAAGGCGAGCTGAATGAATGGGGAGATTATTACAACCGCGATAGTAAAACTGCGATAAGTGGATAGTGTGAATTAAAGGCGAGTGTGAATTAGAGGCGATAGTGAAGACAGTTGGAATATAAATTTGTAGACAAATTAAAATAGCATTTAAACTCATCTGTGAAAAGTAAAATTGGTGAAATTGTTAAATGAATGATTGTGCATTTTTTTTTGTAAACAAACTCTTATAACTTAATTTAAAAATAAGGGTGTCTCCACTTTCTCCGAACATTAAAATTATCGGCCGCGAACAATATATATATATATATATATATATATATATATATATATATATATATATATATATATATATATATATATATATATATATATATATATATATATATATATATATATATATATATATATATATATATATATATATATATATATATATATATATATATATATATATATATATATATATATATATATATATATATATATATATATACATATATATTTATATACGAGGTGTGTTCAAAAAGTATCACGAATTTTGAATTTTCGCGGGTTACGTATATTCGAATTTCGATTTTTTTGTGGCGTTATGTTAATACTCATGTCTGTCACTTATGCCGACAAGCTCGGCCATTTTGAATGTTCACTTAATTGGTGATAGCTGCTTTACTTGCACGTGTTTTCAATCGTCTTCGATTTTTACTTATTCAAAAAAATGGATCAAAGAACGTGTACCAAAATTTGTGTGAAAAACGAAATTGAGTGCGCGGATGCATTCCGAATGTTGATTGGCATACGGAGAAGCTACCTTGGACCGAAGCAACGTTTATCGGTGGTACAAAATGTTATTAGAAGGCCGAGAAGATGTGAACGACGAAGAGCGTGCCGGACGCCCGAGCACATCAACAACAGACGAAAAAATTAATGAAGTGGAGAAAATGGTATTGGCCAATCGTCGAATCACCGTTAGAGAAGTTGCTGAGGACCTAAACATATCGATTGGCTCGTGCCATTCGATTTTTATTAACGATTTGGGCATGAGACGGGTCGCCGCGAAATTCGTACCAAAATTGCTCAATTGCGACCAAAAACAGCAACGCATGAACATTGCTAATGAGATGTTAAACTCTGTCCGCGACGAACCAAATTTGCTCCAGAGGGTCATAACTGGTGACGAATCGTGGGTTTATGGTTATGACGTGGAAACCAAAGCTCAATCTTCTCAATGGAAGCTGCCGCATGAACCAAGACCGAAAAAAGCGCGCCAAGTTCGGTCGAATGTGAAAGTTTTGCTGACAGTTTTCTTCGATTGCAGGGGCGTGGTGCATCATGAGTTCTTGCCACAGGGAAGAACGGTCAATAAGGAATATTACCTGCAAGTTATGCGCAATTTGCGCGAAGCAATCCGCCAGAAACGCCCGGATTTGTGGGAGAACAAAAATTGGCTTTTGCACCACGATAACGCCCCTGCTCACACATCGTTGCTTGTGCGCGACTTTTTGGCCAAAAACAACACACTAATGATGTCGCAGCCACCGTATTCCCTAGATCTGGCCCCCTGTGACTTTTTCTTGTTTCCTAAACTGAAGAGGCCCATGAAAGGACGAAGTTACGCTACGCTTGACGAGATAAACACGGCATCGAAGGAGGAGCTGAACAAGATTAAAAAAATGATTTTTTGAAGTGCTTCGAAGATTGGAAAAACCATTGGCACAAGTGTATAATATTTCATGGGGATTACTTTGAAGGGGACAAAATAGAAATTCATGAATAAATAATGTATTTCAAAACAAGTTGTTTTCTTCATCAGTGGTAAGGGTGTGAAAAACTCAATGAAGAACGGCTGCTATTTATTATTATACTTAAAAAGATAAAGAACAAAAGGATTGAGTTTTTCATACCCTTACCACAGATGAAGAAAACAACTTGCTTTTGAAATACATGTATGGGAAGTATTGTTATACAATAAACTAAATAGCGTTTTTTAGAAGTAATTTTTTTAATATTGAATTTTTTTCAATTAATTTTGTTTTATTATTTATTTATCGTAAACCTGAAATAAATATCAGTGTATGAATTTTTATGGAAATTAATTAATATACATACTTTCAACCTCCTCAAGATAATGATTTTTTTGATGCCGCCATTGATTTCGAGCGCCAAGATATTATGTCACTCAATATTGTTTGACATTTTATTCCGAAACGTAAACAAAAGTTAGCACCATCAAATTCAAACCGTAACCATTAACTACGCGGCTTATTTAAATTAACAGAATTCACGGCACGAGAAAAAAAACAAGTTAATTAATTAATTTCGTTATTTGTTTTATCTAAAATATGAATTTTCACTAACGCGCGGTCACTTCTTCACGAACCACTTTATTTTCCACGATTTCGTTTTGACTTTAAATTAAAAGCCGATTTGAATCGAACACCACGCTGTGCAACTTTCGAATGTTTCCCGAATTCACGATGCGATAATCAAACGAAATTCACCAAATTAACGTAAGTTTTGAATCATTTCGCGATTTGTTTACACTTGTTACCTGACACTTATCACAGTAGAACAGCCAACATGACATTAGTAACCCATGCTGTGGCTCTCTTCTTCCTATGTACGCTGTCCTTGTCATACAACTTCTCCTTCGTTTGATTTTACTTCACTCATGCACACTGTATATGTTCTACATCGGGCTTCCTGTAGTACTTATTCATAGATTATAATTGATTCCATGTATTTTTAAATAGCCTTTAGCTACAACACGAGCTTTGAATTTTAATACTTTTCCATTTACGTCACGCTTCGTTTTGAACATCCATCTTATTTTGAGTACCTTTTTTCCAACTGGTAAATCGACTAGTTCCCAAGTATCGTTTTCAGCTAGAGGGCTAAGTTTTTTATCAATAGTTTCCTTCCACTGAATTTGATATTCGCTGTTCAAGGCTTCGCCCGATGAAATGGGATCACAATCGATAACTATATTTTCATCTCACACCAAATTTGCGGAATTTTGATTTAGTAATCGTTCTCAATGCCTTCCCCTATCAATATTGACACTTTTATCTGGAACGTAGTCAGGTTATTTTCGATATCGCGGAAGGAAAATGATTGATCTGCATGTGCCTCCACTGAAGATGCGTTAACTGATGTAGATAACTGGAGATCCGTTGAGTCAGTTAGATGATTTAATAAAACATCATCAATATTAGATGCTTCACTGCCAACATTTACTTGTTCATTGTTTTTGTATTTTGGACTATCTTCAAAAATAATTACGTCTCTGCTCTCGACACCTTTCCACTTTCGTTTTCAATCAAACGATAACCTTTTCTTTCGTTGCAATATCCCATAAAGAGGCCTTGCTGCTTTGCAACAGGTTATGGAGCAGTAGAAGCGTGCTGGGCCCATAACATTTTGCAAAGTAGCAAGGCTTAGCAGCGGAAAAGACGACTTTTTAGGGTATTGTAAAATCATTTTACAATGCCCTACTGAAATCGCGTGCTGTCTGCCTGTATGTCTGTCCGTCCGTCCGTGTGTCACACCACTTTTTCTCTCAAACTACATAAGCTACAAACATAAGATTTTGTAAGTAGGTGCGAAGTGGCGCCCTCTTCAAAGTTTCACCACGAAAAGAAATTTATAAGGTCTTTAAGAGGGGGTCTCCCCATATAGGGCAGCGGCCCCTGAAAAAAAAGTTTTCATCGCATGTAGGCAATATGGATATCAAATGAAAGGTCTTAATAGAAGCTTTTCAAAGCAGGTCTTAAAATGGCAAATTTTGCTTTGAGGGGTGCAGGGGAAGGGAAGACGTACAAAAATTTGACCCGAAAAATCTGAAAAAAATCATGAATATTGGATTATATAAGTACAACAACAAAAAATACATGAGAAGTCGAAGTTCACGCAACTTTGTTAGTAATAGTATGATTCATCGATTTTATGCTTTCTTGAGTAAAATCTTAACGGTACCCCTAAATTGAATTGAATTTTCCTGTGTTACTATGGAACTATTACTAGGAAACATACGAGTATGGCTATGGAACAATATGCGCTTCTTACCGACTTAGGCACTACAGCTTTGCTATGATTTGCATGAAAATTTCAGAAATGATAGGTTTCATGAATATCTTTGAGAATTGGCTCATCTAGTAGTATTAGTAATCGTAAAGCAAAACAGTGGCTGTTTTAAATGCGAAGATTGAAAAATTTTGAGTTATTTTGCCCCAACTTCAAACGTTTAAGGCGCATGCTTTTAACACTTGATTTAATTTTATGAATGACTGAAGATGAGTACCTACAATTAATACACATACGTGAAACAAGTTGAAGAAGCAGGAGAGAGCTCCTAGCAAAAATGCTTTGTTACCATTCTAGGATTCGAAAAAATTGGCCATGAATCGATGATTACAGTACAGGGGAGTGGCCGCTGGAAAAAAAATTTCATCAAAGGTAGCCGATATGAATATCAATGAAAGTTCTTTACAAGAGCTTTTCAAAACAGTACTTAAACTGACAATTTTCCCTTCACAAGGGCAACAAATACCTCAGAAGTCGAAATTCGATCAACTTTGTTAATAATAGTACATTTCATAAATTTTGCTTTTTTGCCTATGAAATCAAGATGGGACCCTTAAATACCCCAAAATCTATAATTTAAGTTTTCTAAAACTAATTGTATATGGTTCGAAAATTTCACAATAATTGAACAATAAACAGCTATGTTACGGTCGATTGAATATTGAACAATTACAACAACATTAACACGTGATACTAGGGAGATACACGCTTGCAACGGGCCTAGACACTACAAATCTGTAGGAATTTTGATAAAATTTTAAAAATGGTTTGTAATATTGATGTGTTATCATGACTAATCAAGCGACGGGGTCAAAAAACTTGAACACAAAATGGTGGCGAGTTTAAAATCATAATAACCATACTAATTTTTCGAACTCAATTTATGGAATCTGTATATTAGTCAAGTTTTGATATGCACAGTATATTGTTTGATTTACTAATTGTTTTACATTACCCTTCTGGCAGGAGCATCCTCCTGCTACTTTAACTTGTTTTGTATGAAATCCACAAACAAAGAGCTTTTTTTGATTTTGGGTCCCATTTACGAAATAGTTGAGTCGGAACGTGCATCATTGCAGGTGACCCAAAAATCTTCAAATTATTTAACTGCACTGGATCATTTATTCAAATAGCTTCAGGCTGCTTTCCTGTTGCTGATGCAATGGATCCACTTATCAAATACAAAGCAGTATCAACTGCTTCAGCCCAATATTTTGTATCGAGACCGGCATCAAAAAGTAGACATTTTGTCCGTTCGACAATGGCCCTGTTCATTCGCTCCGCCACACCATTTTGTTGGGGAGTGTATGGCCTCCTAGATTCATGTCAAATACCACAACTCAGTACCATTATCAGATCAGAAAATTTTAATTGTCTTTTGGGTTTGATTTTCCACCAAATACATAAATTCCAAGAACTTTTGAAAAGCTTCAATTTTTGTCTTTAAAAAATAGACAAACGCTTTTCTCGAAAAGCCATCAATGAAAATAATAAAATATTTAGCACCACCAATTGACGAAATTTGCATGAAACTACAAACATCCGTTTGAATAAGTTCTAAGCTAGAAATAGGTACTACAGGAAGCCCAGTATTCCCCTTCGCGCGTAGTAGAATTTTTTTAGTGTTTGTAAAACATGTTCATAATATTGGCGCTCAGTGCCGTAAGGAATAAAGTAATTTTGAGTAGGGGGCAAAATTATTTAGATTTAAATTTAGCGTGATTTGCTATCCATAAACAATATATATATATATATATATATATATATATATATATATATATATATATATATATATATATATATCTATATATATATATATATATATATGTTTATATGCATATATATATGTATACATATATATATATATATGCATATATATATTATATATATATATATATATATATATATATATATATATATATATATATATATATACATATATATGTTTATATGCATATATATGTATACATATATATATATATATATATATATATATATATATATATATATATATATATATATATATATATATACATATATATATATATATATATATATATATATATATATATATATATATATGTATATGTTTATATGCATATATATGTATACATATTACATATATATATATATATATATATATATATATATATATATTTTTATATATATATATATATATATATATATATATATATTTTATATATATATATATATATATATATATATATATGTATATATGCATATATATATACATATATATATATATACATATTTATACATATATGTAACATATATGTAGAACTATATATATATATATATATATATATATATATATATATATATATATATATATATATATATATATTATATATATATATGTGTGTGTGTGTGTGTGTGTGTATATGTATATATATATATATATATATATATATATATATATATATATATAGATAGATAGATATATATGTGTGTATGTTTATAAATATGTATTAATTTGTATATATATATATATATATATATATATATATATATTATATATATATATATATATATATATAAATATATACAGTAGGATTCCAATTATCCGAATCAATTGGGACCGGACCCCATTCGGATAACCAAAAATTCGGATAAAAAAGGGTATATTTTAAAGAAAAACAGCTTGTTTTCGGTACTGTTGCATTATAATTAATCACTCTAGTGTACCTCTACTGAAAACAACCTATAAAATATATTATGAACGCTACAGAACATAAAATGCTAAATGATAAGTGTTACATACACACTTTAATATGTAGTTCTCTTGAAAATATACTGTTGTCACAGGATTTTATTTTTTGAACATTTCGTGAATAGTACGTTGCCTTGACGTAGTAGAACGTTTCCGAGCGGCGAGGTCCCGCAGGTGCTTGATGGCTTAAAGTTGTACTGTGTCACATTCCGGTTGCCGCTCCATCCACTTTAAGGCGCTTTCAAAACAAATAAACACTTCTCCGTGGGTGGAAACATTTTCATCCTTGGTTTCTTTCCTGGTTTCATCGTTATCGTTGGTATCATCTTATCGTTCGTTCATAACACTCTCTGCAATTTCATCATCTATCATAATAGGAAATCCTTGGTCGTCTTTATTACTTGAAGCCACTCCACCACATCATCAACTTCGCATTCTGAACAGCCCGTCATTTCCTTGGCAATGTCAACAAATTCTACCATGGACAGACCGTGTTCCTGTTCATCAACACCAGTTGTTGTTTGCTGTTGTTGTTAATTACTTTGGTTTTCGGCTTCCAGTTGTTCCTTTGTTTATGTGCCGTTTATTCTATTTTAAGCTCGTTTAAGTGAAATACTTTTCACCATATTTTCGAATATGAATGAAAACTATTTCTTCGTTGTTCTCTTCAGCCAGTAAAAATTTTTGGAGCAACTGGCGTCAGTAGTCTCGTTTGGTGCACTCAATCACGCCCTGATCCATAGGCTGCATTAGACTAGTAACATTATGTGGGAGGAATCGGCATTTACACTCGCAATTCCCACTCTCAAGAAGCTCAACTGGCGGATGAATTGGCGCACTGTCGATGATGAGTAGAACCTTTCCTCTTTTCCCGGTTTCTTTTTTAAATTTTTTTACATCAGGGATGAAGGTTTTATTATACCATTCGAGAAATATACTCGAATCCATTCAAGCACTTTTTTGGTTTGTATAAGTCACTGACAAGTTGTTAACATTTTTAAAAGCTCTTGGCTTCCTTGCATTGCCAATCATTAGCAAAGATAGCCAATGGTTGCCTGCAGAGTTAGCACAAACGAGAATGTTGACGCGTTCCTTACTGACCTTATGCCCTGGAGCACTTTCCTGTCTTTTGGATGCTAATGGTATCCTAGGCAAAACCTTTTAATTTAAATCAGTTTCATCGGCGTTGTAAACAAGATCTGGATCATAGTCTTTAGTTTGCTTCTTAAAAGTTGCCAGAAAGCTATCGGCAGCTTCACGATCGGCAGACAGTTTTTCTCCCGCTACATCTAACTCTTAAATGCCATGCCTAGATTTAAAATTGTGGAGCCAACCTTGGCTTGCTTTAAACTCAACCATGCCCATTTTCCACTAAATATCAGTGCTCTTTCACATGAAATTTGACCTGAAATCTTTTGTCCAATCGAACGTTGCCGTAGGAACCACGTGGAAACCGCGTTTTCAAGCTGTCCATTTTTAGCTTTTTTCACCACTTTCCTAGATGAACATCCGTCTTCACTATCTAATGCACTTACAAAACTTGAAATTTTAGCGCTGTTAGTTTTAATGTCCGATATTCTAGCCGCTCCGACGCCAAATCTCTCTGCAAGTTATTTTCCAGGCACATCTTTATTTAATTGATTGACAAGTTCCACTTCATCACTCAGTGAAAGCACAACACGTTTGCGTTTTGTATTCATTTCGGACACTAAGTCCAGAAGTAGACGCTAAACGTGATGTCAACACGAACGACAGCAGAAGACGCTAAACGTAATCTCAACACGTGCAGCGGTCGAATGCTCGGCTGCGGATGCAAGCGCGGGTGAACTTAACCAACAAAGATGAGAGCAGCAAAGCAGATAAGGCAGACTGGTGGGAATGCAGGGAGCGCATGTTAGAGGAACGGTGGATAGTGAACGCGTCGTTGCTATAGTAATGACACATAGGCATTGCCTGTACACTATCCTATCGCACGCGCTTGTGCTGTATTTTTAAATATTTAAATCGATTCGGTTAATTGGGGTTCGGATAATTGGAGTTCCTATATATATATATATATATATATATATATATATATATATATATATATATATATATTAGTACATATGTATATATTTCGTTCAAATTTGAAACAAGAAAAACGAGATACATATTAGGTAAAAGGATTATCTGAGATATATTATTTATGATATTCATTTCGGAGGTAATAGCGCCTAGAATGACAAAATTAAATGAAAAACATTCAAAATTATAAAAAAAATACTTTTAAAAAACGCTATTCAGTTTATTGTATAACAGTACTTCCCATATACATGTATTTCGAAAACAAGTTCTTCTCTTTATCAGTGATAAGGGTGTAAAAAACTCAATGACGAACGGCTACTCTTCATACTCAAAAGGATAAAGAACAAAAGGATTGAGTTTTTCATACCCTTACCACTGATGAAGAAAACAACTTGTTTTCGAAATACATGTATATGGGAAGTATTGTTATACAATAAACTAAATAGCGTTTTTTAAAAGGAAATTTTTTAATTTTGAATTTTTTCATTTAATTTTGTTATATTATTTATTTATCGTAAACTTGAAATAAATATCAGTTTTTGAATTTTTTTCCTAAAAAAAATTACAGAAAATAATCGAAAATTAATTAATATACATACTTTCAACCCCCTCAAGATAATGATTTTTTTGATGCCGCCATTCATTTAGAGGGCCAAGATATTATGTCACTTAATATTGTTTGACGTTTTATTCCGAAACGTAAACAAAAATCAGCACCACCAATTTCAAACTGTAACCATTAAGTACGCGGCTTATTTAAATTAACAAAATTCACGGCACGAGTAAAGAAACAAGTTAATTAATTAATTTCGTTATTTGTTTCATCTAAAATATGAGTTTTCACTAACGCGCGGTTAATATTTTCTCGCACTTTTTTACGAACCACTTTATTTTCCACGATTTCTTTTTGACTTTCGATTAAAAGCACCGATATTTGAAGCCGATTTGAAACGAACACCACGCTTTGCATCTTTCGAAGGTTTCCCGAATTCACGATGCGATAATCAAACGAAATTCGCCAAATTAACGTAAGTTTATATTCGATTTCGCGATTTGTTTACATTATTACCTGACACTTATCACAGTAGAACAGCCAACATGACATTAGTAGCACATGCTGTGTCTCTTTTCTTCCTATGTACGCTATCCTTGTCATACAACTTCTCCTCCGTTTGATTTTACTTCACTCACGCACACTGTATATGTGCTATATCGGGCTTCCTGTAGTGCTTATTCTTAGGTTCTAACATATGTTATCTGAAGTTTTAGATTGGCTGGACGGAAAAGGAGAACGAGTTTGTCTGGCCGAATGCATATTTCGCATTTCAGCAAGGGTTCTCAATTGTCATGAAAAAGATTATATTCTTTGTTAATTTTCGCAAATCACCCAAATTAATATGGCCAATAAATCATTCTTCCGTAAAAAGAAACGAGATAAAAATAAGGGACTAAATGCATTTTTTTTTTTGATTAGAGTTTTTTTAGGCTTTTTTCAACACATATTTGTTACATGGTTGCTTTTGTTACAAATTTTGTACGCTTTAACAAATTATTTTATATTTTTTATTATTTAATAGAAATGCGGTACTTGCAAGATTTGAACGATGATTTACTTCAACTAAATAATATATAGATATATATATATATATATATATATATATATATATATATATATATATATATGTATATATATCTCTATCTATACCTATATATATATATATATATATATATATATATATATATATATATATATATATATATATATATATATATATATATATATATATATATATATATATATGTATATATATGTTGAAATGTAATTGTAGTCTATAATAATGTTTACACTAATGCTTATTTTTATTAACTCTCGTGCTTTCACCAATACATTTAGCTGCGAAAAATACTGCTGCTTGCAACAAATATTTTTGAGTAAGCCCATCCCTTTGTTTCTGGATTTCATCCGAAACAGTCGTCTTTTCAGCTGCTAAGCCTTGCTATTTTGCAACAGGTTATGGAACTAGACAGTTAAAACGTGTTTTTAAAAGTAAAATCTTTTCGTTTTAATTAAATAAGAAACAAAGGGCGTACCATTTAAAACGGGCACCTTATTATCAAGCGTAAATAATTGTATAAGCCATGAGTTCTTCGGCAAAAGACATCGCATCGATAAGGAAATTAAAAAGTACGTAAAATTTTCAAACGTGGTGATTCGCTATCTATGAATAAGAACTACAGGAAGCCCGATATAGCACATATACAGTGTGCATGAGTGATGTAAAATCACACGGAGGAGAAGTTGCATGACAAGGATAGCGTACATAGGAAGAGGAGACACAGCATGGGCTACTAATGTCATGTTGGCTGTTCTACTGTGATAAGTGTCAGGTAATAATGTAAACAAATCGCGAAATCGAATCAAAACTTACGTTAATTTGGTGAATTTCATTTGATTTTCGCATCGTGAATTCGGGAAACATTCGAAAGTTGCACAGCGTAGTGTTCGTTTCAAATCGGCTTCAAATATCGGTGCTTTTAATTGAAAGTCAAAACGAAATCGTGGAAAATAAAGTGGTTCGTGAGGAAGCGGAAAAAAATATTAACCGCGCGTTAGTGAAAACTCATATTTTAGATAAAACAAATAACGAAATTAATTAATTAACTTGTTTCTTTTCTCGTGCCGTGGATTTTGTTAATTTAAATAAGCCGCGTAGTTAATGGTTACGGTTTGAAATTGATGGTGCTAATTTTTGTTTACGTTTCGGAATAAAATGTCAAACAATATTGAGTGACATAATATCTTGGCGCTCGAAATCAATGGCGGCATCAAAAAATCATTATCTTGAGCGGGTTGAAAGTATGCATATTAGTTAATTTTCGATTATTTACTGTAACTTTTTTAGGAAAAAAATTTAAAAACTGATATTTATTTCAGGTTTACGATAAATAAATAATATAACAAAATTAAATGAAAAAATTCAAAATTAAAAAATTTCCTTTTAAAAAACGCTATTTAGTTTATTGTATAACAATACTTCCCATATACATGTATTTCGAAAACAAGTTGTTTTCTTCATCAGTGGTAAGGGTATGAAAAACTCAATCCTTTTGTTCTTTATCCTTTTGAGTATGAAGAGCAGCCGTTCGTCATTGAGTTTTTCACACCCTTACCACTGATGGAGAAAACAACTTGGTTTCGAAATACATGTATATGGGAAGTCTTGTTTTACACTAAACTAAATACCGTTTTTTAAAAAGGAATTTTTTTAATTTTGAATTTTTTTCATTTAATTTTGTCATTCTAGGGGCTATTACCTCTGAAATTTGAACCAAATATATACATACGTACTAGTATATATATATATATATATATATATATATATATATATATATATATATATATATATATATATATATATATATATATATATATATATATATATATATATATATATATATATATATATATATATATATATATATATATATATATATACAATAGTCATTCAATCCAGTTCTCGTACATTGTGGCGAATTCGCGGGAATATTCGAGCAGCGTAATGAATGGAGCAGTGACTCACTGTCAGATGTTGATGCTTGGTGGATTTTCGAGTACGTTCGTTTTGTTGATCATGATTAATGGGCTTTCGAATACGCTCGTTTTGTTGATCATGATCTTCTTAACGATTGTGAAAATACTTGCGATAGTAACTCGCAAAATTATTCGTGCATGTAACAATATATATATATATATATATATATATATATATATATATATATATATATATATATATATATATATATATATATATATATATATATATATATATATATATATATATATACATATATATATATCTATGTATATATATATATATGTATATATATTTATATATATATATATATATATATATATATGTATATTTATATATATATATATATATATATATATATATATATATATATATATATATATATATATATATAGATATATATATATATACATATATATATATATATATATATATATATATATATATATATATATATATATATATATATATGTATATATAAATATAAATATCTATATATATATATACATACAGTTATGTATGTATATATATACAGTTATATTTACATGTATATATATATATATATATATATATATATATATATCTATATATATATATATATATATATATATATATATATATATATATATATATATATATATATATATATATATATATATATATGAATATATATATATATATATATATATATATATATATATATATATATACATGAATATATATATATATATATATTTATATATATATATATATATATATATATATATATATATATATATATATATATATATATATATATATATATATAGTGGAACTCCAATTTTCCGAATCGATTTTCGGCGAAAGAAACATTTTAAAATACAGCGCAAGCGCATGCGATAGGATAGTGTACAGGCAATGCTTATGTGTCATTACTATAGCAACGAGGCGTTCACTAACCACCGTTCCTCTAACATGCGCTCCTTGCATTCCCTCCAGTCTGCCTTATCTGCTGCTCTCATCCTTGTTGGTTAAGTGCACCCGCGCCTGCGCACCAGAGTATCTATCCGCATCCGAGCGTTCGACCGTGTTTACATTACATTAAGCGTCTTCTGCTGTCATTCGTGTTGACATTGCGTTTTGCGTCTACTGCTGGATTTAGTGTCCGAAATGAGTACAAAACGTAAACCTGTTGGGCTTTCACTGGGCTTTTTCAGAGGCAGCGTTAAAAGTGAGCGTTAAACAGGTAATATGGCCTAGAAGAGTGAGAGGCATTGAGGGAGCCTGATGGTAAAAACACGCCAAAATTTTTTAGAGTGAACAAGCATAACGCACATACACAAACGCATTTTGTTGATCATTTGGAGGGGGAAATTTTATACAAATGCCGGTAATCATTCCGAATTGAACATTCGGTGAAGAAGGTAGTCGTCATGAAACGATGGCCTTTCTTTAATTTGCGTGCAAAAATGGATGCGTGGACGCGAAAAGCTACGCGTTATTTAATAAATTTATAAAAGCGGAGGCCAGGTTCAATTTCAGGAAGCAACACGACGAATATCACGATTTCAATAAAGATAAATTGCCTATTGTAAATCCATAGAAAATTGACAGTACGCATAACCTTCATAGAATCACATTATAATAAGCAAGTTTGCAACACATCAAGATAAATATGCGACTAAAAAGGCTATTCAAATTTGGAATATATTTTCCAGAAAGCGGAAAAATACGGAGGATTCTAATAAATCCAATAGAAGTTTGAATCGACAAACTTTAACAATCAAAAAATACATTTTTCATTCCAGTTTTCATTACCTCGCGCGCAATTCAAGGCTAAAACTTCAATTCTCAATCGCTTATCTCTCTGTCTTTGCTTTCATGTTGTCCACACGATGTTTAACGATCAAACGATCCTTTTGATACATACCCTCGCAAGACGTGTATCGTATACGAAAATAGCTTGGCTGAACTATGCAACGTGTAAACATAAGGGCGCAAGCGCGAAACCTGTTTGGCTATGGGTGCGTACCATTGCCGTGTGAAAAAGCCCACCGAGTGATAAAGTGGAAATTGTCAATCAATTCAATACAGATGTGCCTGGAATCAACTTGCAGAGGTTGGCATCGGAGCGGCTATAATATCGGGCACTACCAGCGCTAAAATTTCAAGTTTTGTAAGTGCATTAGATAGTGAAGACGGGTGTTCATCTAGGAAAGTGGTGAAGAAAGCTAAAAATGGATAGCTTGAAAATGCGGTTTTCACGTGGTTCCTACGGCAACGTCCAATTGGACAAACGATTTCAGGTCAAATTTTATGTGAAAAAGCACTGATAATTAGTGAAAAGCAAGCCAAGGTTGACTCCACAATTTTAAATCTAGGCATGGCATTTTCGAGGTAGATGTAGTGGGAGAAAAACTGTCTGCCGATCGTGAAGCTGCCAATAGCTTTCTGAAAAATTTTAAAAAACAAACTATAGACTATTATCCGGATCTTGTTTACAACGCCGATGAAACTGGCTTAAATTAAAAGGCTTTGCATAGGAGGCCATTGGCATCTAAAAGAGAGGAAAGTGCTCCAGGGCGTAAGGTCAGTAAGGAACGCGTCAAAATTTCCATTTGTGCTAACTCTACAGCTAACCATCGGCTACCATTGCTAATGATTGGCAATGCAAAGAAGCCAAGAGCTTTTAAAAATGTTAACAACTTGCCAGTGACTTATACAAACCAAAAAAGTGCATGAATGGATTCGAGTATATTTCTCGAATGGTATAATAAAACCTTCATGCCTGATATAAAAAAAATTTAAAAAAGAAACCAGGAAAAGGGGAAAGGTTCTACTCATCATCGGCAATGCGCCAACTCGTTTGCCAGTTGAGCTTCTTGAGAGTGAGAATGGCGAGCTTAAATGCCTCTTCCTCCCACCTAGTGTTACTAGTCTACTGCAGCCTATGGATCAGGGCGTGATTGAGTGCACCAAACGACACTACTGACGCCACTTACTCCAAAAATTGTTATTGACTGAAGAGAACAACGAAGAAATAGTTTTGCTTTCATATACAAAAGTTAATTTGAAAAAATGATGCTACATGATTGCTGATTCCTGGAATATGGTGAAAAGTGTTTCACTTAAACGAGCTAGCCGAAACAATAAAAATGCCAGGAAACTTTCATCTAAAAATTGATCAATTGACCACATCGGAGCTCAAGGAGGAGTTGGAACAGCGAAATCTCGCCACACAAAGTACAAAGGCCATACTGATTGCACGCTTGCGTGACGCGATCGAGTCGCAAGGCGTGAATCTAGATTCAGGTGAGCTCTCAGAAGCGGAAAAAGGTGCAAAAGAAGAAGAAGTAGAAACACCGAAATCAAAGGAGCCAGAAAATGCGCTAATGCAAATGTCAATGCTGATATCATCCAGTCTACCTGCGAAGCTAGATGAACAATCAGCGAAGCTAAATGAACAGTCATCTAGTCTAAAGGCGCAGCTAGATGAACAATCAGCAAAGCTAACTGAACAATCAGCGAAGCTAGACCAACAAGCGCTCAAAATCAAGGCAGATATCACAAAGAAGTTGGAGAAACAGTCAATCGAAATAAAAGCGGAGCTCAGCCGTCTCAACAACCAAATTAAATGCGTCAAGGAGAAGGTAAACCAGGTCGAGGAGAGAATCAACCATGAGATCAGCCAGGTCGAGGAGAGAATGAAAAATGAGATGGAAAAAGTTTAAAAGGCTGTAGTAATCACCTCACCAGCCCCGCTTATAACTGCAGCACAAAGCACATCCAGAAACGTGCAAGCACCAATATTCGACGAGCAAATGGTCTGGAGTATTTACAAAACCCAGTTTGAAGCCGCCGCTCGGATAAATCACTGGAATGAGCAGGAACGAGCAACTTTACTGATCCTTGCCCTAAGAGGCACAGCTGCCGAGCTTTTGCAGACTATCCCCGTTTAGTTGCACTCAAACCCGGCTGCTATAATGAATGCGCTTGACATGCGTTATGGAGACGATCATCTAAAGCAGATTTATTGGTCACAGCTACGGCATCGAATGCAGAAGCCTGGCAAAACCTTACAGCAGCTAGCCCAAGACATTGAGCGACTGGCGCTTTTGGCTTAGCCAGCTTATCACCCAGAACATCGATATGATGCAGCAACAGAAGCATTCATCCGTGCATTAAAAGACCAGGAATTGCAACAAGCCGTGCGCTTAGCTCAAAAGCAAACAGTTAAGGACACATTGGCTTATGGTCTGAACTTTGAGGCAGCGAAAAATGTGAGCCGTACCACAGCCCGGGTTCGCGAGGTAGTGACAGACGAGTGCAGATGTGAGCGCGTGGAAATTGAGCGAGACCCGCATGTAAATGGTGCGCCTAGATGCTGGAATTGCGGAGAGAAGGGGCACCTGCAAAGAGAGTGCAAGAAGCGGAGAAGGCCGAGCTATTGTCCAGAGTGTGCAGCTAGGAGGAGATCCAGACCAAGTCCGGAGCCCAGAATGGAAGCCCTTCAAAAAGAGGGGTCGGGAAACATGTAAGAGCCAACTTCGTGGGGCAGAGGTTGGCTAGGAGGATCGACGTCCCCAGCGCCACCACCGCCGTGTCAAGACTACATCATGGTGAAGCAGACTTATGCCTTCCGGGCCAAGTTGACGCAGAACATTGCATCATAACAATCGACACTGGTGCCACCCGATCGATTACCCAACCAGACCATGTGAGGCTACAACTACTTTACAAGGGCAGAATTTTCTCACTACGAACAGCTACAGGAGAAACTGCACCTGTCCACGGAGAGGTCAACCTCCAGATACAGTTGGGAGACCTTGCGTTCCGACATAATTTTCTGGTCGCGAACATTATGGATGACTGTATTCTCGGAATGGATTTTCTGCAACCACATGGAATCACGTTGGATTTGGGCAAACGGGTATTGAAATGGCAGAATGTCGAAGTACTGATAGAGGATCGCAGCGACCAAATTCCCAAGATGAATGTAGTAGTATGTATCGACACTAATGTACCAAATTCTTCCGAGAGCATTGTATGGGCCAAGTTTGATGGTGATTCTGGAGACCATCAAGCTTGATAGAGCCAACGAAGATGTCCGCATTTCGCAATTTGATTGTAGAACGAAGCCTTGTAAGATCTATGAGGAACGGATACATGCCGGTTAGAGTCCTTTACACCGCAGATTCACCCACGAGCATCAAAGTGGGAGAAGTCATCGGCAGCTGCCAGCCTGTTCCCCCATCATCTCTTTGGAAGCCACTCATGACCATCATTGGAAAAGGAGGCAAGATGCAGACAAAGCCTGGGAATCCACGTCTGCAATATTGAAGCAGACTAAATTGCCAGTGCCGCTATTCAAGCGAGCCTCTGATCTGGTCACCAGGTACAATGACATCTTCTCAACAAGCCCGTTTGACCATGGCCGAACGAGTATGGTAACACACGTCATAGATGCACAGGGAGCCAAGCCGATTCGACAATCACTGAGACGTCTTCCGATAGCCAAACAAGGAGAAATGAGCACACTGATCTCGGAAATGGAAAAACAAGGCGTTATTGAACTTTCTGTCAGTCCATGGGCCGTGCCAGTAGTTCTAGTAAAGAAAAAGAATGGTAGCACTCGTTTTTGGGTCGACTTTAGGCAACTTAACGACGTCACTAAGAAAGATAGTTACCCGCTCCCACGCATCGATGACATCATGGACACTTCGAGCGACGCAAGATGGTTTTCTATACTCGATCTCAAGAGGGGCTACTGGCAGGTAGAAATCGACAAGAAGGACCGAGAGAAGACCGCATTTTCAGTTGGGACCGGATTGTGGCAATTTGTGGTGATACCATTTGGGCTTTGCAAAGCTCCAGCCACTTTCGAACGCCTGATGGAGTACGTGCTACGTGGCCTCACCTGGAAAACCTGCTTGGAGTACCTAGATGACATTATTGTCATCGGGAGAACGTTCGAAGAGCAGGTGCGGAACTTAGAAGAGGTTTTCTCCCGATTGCGACTGGCAAATTTGAAACTTAGTCCCGACAAGTGCACTCTTTTCGCAGCTGAAGTGAAATATCTGGGACACGTCGTATCAGCAGAAGGGGTCAAAACAGACCCTGAGAAAATTGAAGCCGTGAAAAACTGGCCAACACCAAACAACAAGTGCCAACTACGATCTTTTCTGGGTCTCAACCTACTTTCATAGATTCGTCAAAGACTTTGCCAAAATAGCTGACCGAGAAAAATCGTCCGTATGTCTGGAATGAACAATGCCAAGTAGCCTTTGAGACTTTGAAGGAGAAGCTGTGTGAATCACCCGTGCTGGCATATCCGAAACCTGGAAAAATGTTTGTAGTTGACACCGATGCGAGCAATGGTGGTATTGGAGCTGTAGTCTCTCAGCAGATTGATGGCGAAGAAAGAGTCCTCTCGTATTGCAGTCGAGTTCTTTCAAAAAGTGATAGGAACTACTGCGTGACCAGGAAGGAGCTATTGGCTATAATAGAGGCCACCAAGCAGTTCCACAAGTACCTATATGGCCAGAAACTTGTTCTTCGAACGGATCATGCATCGCTGAGATGGCTGCACAACTTCAAAAGCCCCGAGGGACAAGTTGCAAGATGGATCGACAGATTGCAGTCATACGACTCTAAAATGTTCATCGGAAGGGCGGACTTCATGGAAATGCTGACGCCCTATCTCATCGTCCATGTCCAGCTAACTGCAAGCGTTGCCGGCGAATTAAGGAAAAGGAACTGCCCGTTGACTTGCAATTGATATCGGCCGAATTCGATGAAGGTTGGTCATCGGAGGAGATTCGAAATACCCAGTTAACCGATGAAGACATCGGGGCATGGCTCTATGGAAGGAGACAACTGGGCGACCTGAGTGGAAGGACGTTTCAATGCACGGCGCCACCCTGAAAAGCTACTGGACACAATGGAGTGCCCTTCAGGTGGAGGATGGCATACTCAAGCGGAAATGGGAAACGGCGGATGGCAGCTCCTATAGGAGGCAAATTATACTTCCCGATGTGATGAAGGAGATGCACAAAAGATCCTCAGGAGGCCACCTTGGTCTTAACAAGACCTTAGCGAAATTGCGAAAATAGTTTTACTGGCTCCTCGCGCGAGAAGACGTAGAGGACTGGTGCCGTAGATGCACGATTTGCGCTTCCATCAAATGTCCAAAGCAACGACTGAGAGGACAAATGCAAACCTATAACGTAGGCGTGCCATTCGAAAGGATTGCTGTTGACATCGCAGGACCCTTTCCTGAATCCGAGTGTGGAAATCGATATACGCTGATTGTAGCCGATTATTTCAGCAAGTGGCCCAAGGTCTACCCCATTTCCAGGAAGCAACTACTGTAGCCAAACAGCTAGTATTAAATTGAGTCAGTAGGTACGGCGTACCTTGCAAATTACATTCGGATCAAGGCCGAAACTTTGAGCAGAATGAGTGAACTACTGGGAATACGGAAAACGAGGACAACACCACTGCATCCCCAATCCGATGGAATGGTCGAACATTTCAACGGCACGATCAAGAAACATCTGGTCAAGATGGTTGACGAGAACCAGACTTGAACCAGATACATCGGACAGTGCGAGTACACCTCAAATCGGCTACTGACCGCATGAAGACCAGGTATGATCTCAAGGCAAATTCTACTGGCTTCAAGCAAGATCACTTGGTGTGGCTATATAACCCACAACGGCGAAAGGGTAGGTCTCCAAAGTTGCAGCATAATTAGGAGGGACCATACCGAGTTCCAAAGCGAATCAACGACATCGTGTACCGCATACAAGAACAACGTAAGCCAAGAGCCAAAATGAAAGTCGTGCACCTGGACCATCTTGCCCCATATTACATCCAGGGATAATTGACTACAACTGGCGACACATCTTTTCGGGGCGAAAAGAACGGAGGTGGGGGCAGTGTTACATGTCCAAATAATTCTGCGAGCTACTGTCGCAATAGTTTTCACAACCATTAAGAACATCAACAAACGAATGTACTCAAAAACCCGCCAAGCGTGATCAACATCTGAAAGTGAGCCACTGCCCATTTATTAAGCTGCTCGAATATTCCAGGCAATTCGCCAATGCACGAGAAATGGATTGAATGACTAGAGACCCTATATAAAGCCGAGCTGAATGAATGGGGGGATTTATTGCAACTGCGATATAGTAAACTGCGATAGTGTGGAGTGCGAGGTAAAAAGCGATATTGAAGTGACAAACAGTTGAAATAAAAATTAATAGACAATTTGTGAAATAGTTGAATGAGTGATTGTGCATTTCTAGTAAATAAACTCTTTAAAATTTAATTTAAAAGACATTGCGTTTTCACTTGCCCCGAACATTAAAATTATTGGCCGCGAATCATAACACGCGACAATATATATATTGTGTATGTATGTATATATATATATATATATATATATATATATATATATATATATATATATATATATATATATATATATAATATATATATATATATATATATATATATATATATATGTATATATATATGTATATATATATATATATATATATATATATATATATATATATATATATAAACCATTATAAATATTGTTTATATATAGCAAATAAAGAGATTTATTTCTGCTTAGTATTCCTCACGCTAAATTTAAATCTAAATAATTTTGCCCCTACTCAAAATAACTTTATTCCTTACGGCACTGATGCACCAATATGATGAACATGTTTTACTAACACTAAAAAAGTTCTACTACGCATGAAGGGGAATACTGGGCTTCCTGTATCTATTCCTAGTTCGTGCGGTTTTCAAACCAAATAAATTAGATAAATGTCTAAGCGGTTTATCGGACGATAAAATGGACAAAGGTAAAATAAAAAGTGCTAGAGCGTTAATGGTATTTAGTTTTAGTCCGGAGCTGTATGTGCATATCGAGAAGTGTACTACTGCCTTTCAAATTCGAACCAAGCTAAAATATATGTGTTGTATTTATGAAGACACGGACCACTTATGGGTATTGAGAGCTCGGGAATCGAAATAAAAAGTGATTTCACTAAAACCCACTTAGTTGAAGTAAATCATCATTCAAATCTTGCAAGTACCGCATTTCTATTAAATAATAAAAAATCTTAAAAAAAATTAGTTAAAGCGTGCAAAATTTGTAACAAAACCAACCATATACCAAATATGTGTTGAGAAAAGCCAAAAAAACTCCTATCAAAAAAAAAAAATATGCAATTAGTGCCGTATTTTTATCTCGTTTCTTTTTACGGAAGAATGATTTATTGGCCATATTAATTTGGGTGATTTGCGAAAATGAACAGAGAATATAATCTTTTTCATGACAATTGAGAAAGCTTGCTGAAATGCGAAATACGCATTCGGCCAAACAAACTCGTTCTCCTTTTCCGTCAAGCCAATCTAAAACTTCAGATAGCATATGTTAGAACTTATTCAAACGGATGTTTGTAGTTTCATGCAAATTTCGTCAATTGGTGGTGCTAAATATTTTATTATTTTCATTGATGGCTTTTCGAGAAAAGCGTTTGTCTATTTTTTAAAGACAAAAAGTGAAGCTTTTCAAAAGTTCTTGGAATTTATGTATTTGGTGGAAAACCAAACCCAATAGACAATTAAAATTATCTGATCTGATAATGGTATATTCACAAAAAGTGGTATTTGACATGAATCTACGAGGCCATACACTCCCCAACAAAATGGTGTGGCGGAGCGAATAAACAGGACCATTGTTGAAGGGACAAAATGTCTACATTTTGATGCCGGTCTCGATACGAAATATTGGGCTGAAGCAGTTGATACTGCCGTGTATTTGATAAGTGGATCCATTGGATCAGCAACAGGAAAGCAGCCTGAAGCTATTTGAATAAATGGTCCAGTGCAGTTAAATCATTTGAAGATTTTTGGGTCTCCTGCAATGATGCACGTTCCGACTCAACAGCTTCGTAAATGGGACCCAAAATAAAAAAAGCTCTTTGTTTGTAGATTTCATACAAAAAATGTCGTCTTTTCCGCTGCTAAGCCTTGCTACTTTGCAAAATGTTATGGGCCCAGCACGCTTCCACTGCTCCATAACCTGTTGTAAAGCAGCAAGGCCTCTTTATGGGATATTGCAACGAAAGAAAAGGTTATCGTTTGATTGAAAACGAAAGTGGAAAGGTGTCGAGAGCAGAGACGTAATCATTTTTGAAGATAGTCCAAAATACGAAAACAATGAACAAGTAAATGTTGGCAGTGAAGCATCTAATATTGATGATGTTTTATTAAATCATCTAACTGACTCAACGAATCTCCAGTTATCTACATCAGTTAACGCATCTTCAGTGGAGGCACATGCAGATCAATCATTTTCCTTCCGCGATATCGAAAATAACCTGACTACATTCCAGATAAAAGTGTCAATATTGATAGGGGAAGGCATTGAGAACGATTACTAAATCAAAATTCCGCAAATTTGGTGTGAGATGAAAATATAATTATCGATTTTGATCCCATTTCATCGGGCGAAGCCTTGAACAGCGAATATCAAATTCAGTGGAAGGAAACTATTGACAACAAACAGCGCTCTAGCTGAAAACGATACTTGGGAACTAGTCGATTTACCAGTTTGGTAGAAAGGTGCTCAAAATAATTTTCAATTTTCAAAACGAAGCGTGACGTAAATGGAAAAGTATTAAGATTCAAAGCTCGTGTTGTAGCTAAAGGCTATTTAAAAATACATGGAATCAATTATAATCTATGAATAAGTACTACAGGAAGCCCGATGTAGAACATATACAGTGTGCATGAGTGAAGTAAAATCAAACGAAGGAGAAGTTGTATGATAAGGACAGCGTATATAGAAAGAAGAGAGCCACAGCATGGGTTACTAATGTCATGTTGGCTGTTCTACTGATAAGTGCCAGGTAACAAGTGTAAACAAATCGTGAAACCGAATCAAAACTTACGTTAATTTGGTGAATTTCGTTTGATTATCGCATCGTGAATTCGGGAAACATTCGAAAGTTGCACAGCGTGGTGTTCGATTCAAATCGGCTTCAAATATCGGTGCTTTTAATTTAAAGTCAAAACGAAATCGTGGAAAATAAAGTGGTTCGTGAAGAAGTGCGAAAAAATATTAACCGTGCGTTAGTGAAAATTCATATTTTAGATAAAACAAATAACGAAATTAATTAATTAACTTGTTTCTTTTCTCGTGCCGTGAATTCTGTTAATTTAAATAAGCCGCGTAGTTAATGGTTACGGTTTCAAATTGATGGTGCTGTATTTTGTTTACGTTTTGGAATAAAATGTCAAACAACATTGAGTGACATAATATCTTGGCGCTCTAAATCAATGGCGGCATCAAAAAAATCATCATCTTGAGGGAGTTAAAAGTATGTATATTAGTTAATTTTCGATTATTTTCTGTAATTTTTTTCAAGGAAAAAATTCATACACTGATATTTATTTCAGGTTTACGATAAATAAATAATAAAACAAAATTAATTGAAAAAAAAATTCAAAATTAAAAAAAATGCTTTTAAAAAACGCTATTTAGTTTATTGTATAACAATACTTCCCATACACATGTATTTCAAAAACAAGTTGTTTTCTTCATCTGTGTTAAGGGTATGAAAAACTCAATCCTTTTGTTTTTTTTCCTTTTAAGTATAATAATAAAAAGCAGCCGTTCTTCATTGAGTTTTTCACACGCTTATCACTGATGAAGAAAACAACTTGTTTTCGAAATACATGTATATGGGAAGTATTGTTATACAATAAACTAAATAGCGTTTATTAAAAGGAATTTTTTTAATTTTGAATTTTTTTTATTTAATTTTGTCATTCTACGTGGTATTACCTCTGAAATGAATATCATAAATAATATATCTCAGATAATCCTTTTACCTAAAATGAACCTCGGTTTTCTTGCTTCAAATGTAAACTAAATATATACATATGTACGAGTATATATATATTATGTACAATTTTATCACTTAAAATTTAACAAACCATCAAAATTTATACTAAAAATCATACAATGTATCATTTGATACATTGTAACATTTACCAATTCATCAAAAGTCATCCTAAAATTCATACAGTGTATCATTTGATACATTGTAACATTTGTTTGTGTGATGGTTTCAAGTTTTGTATCGAAATATAATGCATGGATCCCACATAGACGCATCATTAGCACTTTTACCCGCGATTAGACCATATCAAGTATCGCTTGATATTCTCGTCATCCACAAGCGTCAACACTTTCGTAGCATACAAAATGCACGTGCGTCTATGTGGGAATAGTGCAATCAGCAATTCTGTTAATTGTTAAGTGTTAGATATTAATGGAATACAATTCTCATTCTAGTTTGAACCACGAGTGAAAGCGGTTGTTTTATTTCGTGTAGTGGAAGCGTTTGTGTTGTTTCGTGTGGTTGAGTTGTGAATATACAAGAGAGACCAGCCAGTGCTTAAGTGCTGGGTGCATTTTGTGCAGTTCATAAAAGTGAGTGATAAAACAAAAAAACATTATCGTTGGTGCACTGGTTAAAGTGCCTTAGCATCAAACATTTACTTCGCGAAGTTTGATGAGTTTATGTGCTCATCAAACTAATTAGTATTCCATCAAACTGCTGCTTACGTGTTGCAAGCCAGTTTGCAACATTTTTTGGTGACCCCGACGTGATACATATTTACGCCACCTCGAGTGGTGCGACTGGTGATCCTTCAGGATCCTTCGAGTGAACTTCTATAAGGTAAATCTGCCACACCATATCAATCAACATGGACCAGCTCGCCACAGAGTAACAGAAAACTGGAGAGGAAATCCAAACACTGATCCGTAACTTCAACAAGGATAGTGTACAAAGGAAAACAAGCTCCTACTTTGAAAGGCGCCTTCGAGAGCTGTCAGCTGCATGGGATAGATTCGAAGTAACGGACAATGAAATCCGTGCATTGGATCCAGTTCCCGCTGAACATTCCTACTTCTACACGGATTACTACAACCAGGTCGCAAACTTGGTGACAAAATACCAGGAGATTTTCCAAAGTGAACTTCACAGCATTCAGGGCACCGAGCTGAAAGATGACAAGGATCATGGTGTGAAGGATCATAACCCCAAGCCAAATCAACGCCAATCCACACAACCAGTGGACAATATTCAGAGCACTGAGCTGAAAGATGAAAAAGGGTTGTTGAGCAAAATTGAGGACCTTCACTACTCTATCCTCGAACTTGATGATGATCCTACAGATTACGACATGGAGGCATACATAAGGCTGGAAGACATCGTTAGGGAGAGTTTGATGACGACAGAAACATCGCAACCAATATTCATGAACCAGGTTGCTGCCAACACAGGTGCCTTATCAATACGCCTTCCCAAGGTCACTATTCCAACGTTTGATGGTGATTACCTCAGATGGGGTCAATTCTGTGACATGTTTATGCAGATGATACACGTACAATCAATACCTGCAATACAAAAAATGTGGTACTTGAAGAACCATCTTACTGGCGAGGCAGAGAAGCTCATTTGACACCTTCCATTGACGGAAGCGAATTACACTTCAGCCTGGGACGTAATTCAAGGGCGATATAATAACAAAAGGCTATTAACTTCAGCGATCATTTCGAAGATTATGAGCTCGCCGGCCATTACCACTGACACGCCAACATCATCAATAGTAAAAAACCTTCATGATACCGTCCATGAAGGCCTTCTCGCACTGAGCAATCTTGGGGTGGAGGTTTCGACTTGAGATCCACTGCTTCTCCACTTTCTTGTTAAAAAATTGGATAAACAGAGCCACACACTCTACGAGCAATCCATTACCAAGCCAAAGGAGAATCAGTCAATACGGGCATTCTTGGATTTTTTGGAGTTTCGGTTCCAGTCACTTGAATCCATCGGTAACAGGGATAAACCGAGCTCAGCAAGATCCCTCACAACAACCACTATCCCCGACAAAAGAAATACAGTCTGCATTGTGTGCAAGCAATCAGCACATCCAATGTTTTCTTGCAAGCAGTTCTTGCAAATGCCAGTTGCAACCAGGCTCCAGTGTATCCAGAAGAACAAATTGTGTGTCAATTGTCTTCGACCAGGGCACAAAGCCAGTGCATGTACTTTACGAGCCTGCACCAGGTGCAACCATAAGCACAATACTCTCCTCCATCTCGACACAGTTCAGCAACCCAAAACAGGGCAAGACAACAACAAGGGTACTCAAAAGGACATCCAACCATCCAGTTCATCGTCTCTTGCAGCCTCGTCCATTCATGATCGCCACACATATGTTCTCCTTGGCACCGCAAAAATTCTAGTGAAATCGCACAATGGATTAACCGTAACATGCAGAGCATTGCTCGATTCCGGATCTCAGGTCAACTTGGCGACCGAGAGGCTTGTTAAACGATTGGGGTTGGTGTCACATAAAGCGGATTTGCAAATTGAAGGAATTGGTAGAGCTGCAAGGAACTCCAGACGAAGAATCGAGTTAGAAGTTTTCTCCCGAGTCACAAATTACTCGACCAGACTTCCAGAGATTGTGTCCAACCAACCATCAAGGCATGTTGATATCAATTCATGGTCAATACCAGCAACAGTTTCCTTGGCCGACCCCACTTTCAATCAACGTGAACATGTAGACATCCTCTTAGGGGTTGAATTTTATCATCAGCTCCTAAGATCAGGCCAAATAAGACTAGCCGAAGGTTTGCCAATTCTCCAAAATACCTTCCTTAGTTGGGTGATGTCCGGGGGGATCAACGTAGCCGATTCATCTCATGTTACGTGTGGTGTATTCACGCCAGAGAAGCAAAGTATCAACGAGCTTGTCGAGAGATTCTGGAGAATTGATGAGATTGCGGACAATCAACCATCCCTGTCGTTGACCGAGAAGCGTTGCGAGAGCCACTTTGTGGAACACACTAGGAAGGTGCAGAATGGTCGTTTCATGGTCCGATTGCCTTTTTTGGATGGAGCCGCCGCGTTGGGAGAGTCAAAGAAAACGGCATTTAATCGACTCTGTTCTCTTGAGAAACGATTGGCAAAGGACTCATCCTTACGTGAACAATACAACGATTTCATGAGGGAGTATGAATCATTGGGCCACATTTCCAGAATAAGTGCCTCCGAATTATCAGACAATCATTACGTCATACCACACCACTACGTGCTGAAGCCCGAGAGTTCAACCACAAAGCTTCGAGTTGTTTTTGATGCATCATCAAAAACCACGTCCGGCATGTCACTTAATGACATATTACACACTGGACCAACAGTTCAACCGGAGTTGTTCACCATTCTGCTCCGTTTTCGCCTTCCGACCTACGACTTTACTGCCGATATTCAGAAGATGTATCGTCCGATTTTGATGCATCCAGAAGATAGAAGATACCAGCTTATCCTGTGGCGTGATAATCCTATGCAGCCCGCTATATACTATCAACTGAATACTGTCACATATGGTACCCGTGCTGCACCCTACTTGGCAACCAAGTGGCTTCTGAAGCTCGCACAGGATAACCACCTGAGATATCCATTAGGATCTGTCGCCCTGAAGGAACATTTCTATGTGGATGATGGATTGGTGGGCTCCAACTCATTAATCGAGACCATCGAGATGCAAAAACAATTGTCTGAATTACTGGGACTCGCTGGTTTTAATTTGCGCAAATGGTGCGCAAACAATCAGCGACTTCTGGATCACATACCAGTTGAGCATCAAAATGTTGACTTGGATCTGGAGGGACTTCAAGCAAATACCATCAAGACATTGGGGCTAATGTGGTGACCAAACGACGACCAATTCCTCATAAGAGTCAACCAGTCTGCTGAGCAAGCAATCACACGGCGCACCGTTACTTCAGAACTGGCTAGGATATTCGACCCCTTAGGGCTACTCTCACCAATAGTAGTGACCGCAAAGATGTTCATTCAAGAGCTATGGCAACTAAATGGCTCTTGCGATCACCCATTATCTTCAGACTTGGAAGCATCGTGGAGATCATTCCGCGACGACATCAAGTGTTTGCAGGACATATGTTTTCCACGGCACATGTTCTCCCAGCAGACGCCCAGATCAGTGCAGGTTCATGTTTTTGTGGATGCTTCCCAGAAGGCTTATGGAGCGGCAGTTTACCTCCGATCTATTCATCAGGGTGGGAAGGTGAATGTTCGGCTTCTGTGCGCAAAATCTCGAGTGGCACCTCTTAAAACACAACCAATAACACGCCTGGAGTTGTGCGCGGCTCTTTTGGGAGTCGAGCTTGCCACAAGAGTGAAGAAGGATCTGAACTACGAAGAACGTCCAATGTTTTTCTGAAGCGATTCGGAGGTGGTTCTCGCATGGATCAATACACCATCATCATCGTTTGAAACCTTCGTGGCCAACAGAGTGGCTAGAATCCAGGAGGGATCATTATCCGATCAGTGGCGTCATGTGAGATCCGCTGATAATCCAGCTGACATAGTTTCCCGCGGAATGTCGGCTCGCAGGCTGGCATCATCAAACAGTTGGTTCTATGGTCCCTTGTTTCTGCATGGCAGTGAGACCTCGTGGCCAGGCCCTTTCCACAAAAAGATCAATCAGATAACATCCAGCAGTTCAACAGAACTCAAACAGAAGAAACCAGAAGTGACCGCCGCTGCCTTCGCAACACCAGTCGATATCATGTATCTGATCAACCACCACAACTCCTTCACAACCTTGCAGAGGATAGTTGCATACATGCTTCGTTTTAGCCGTCACGCCAGACAACCACAATCTAACAGAGCTGAACATATTTCATTGGCACCGGAAGAATTGCAGAAGGCCCTGATTTCTATCGTTCACACCATACAAGCAAACGACTTCAAGGATGACCTGAGCCACATCAAGAAACACAACATGGTAAAAAAGGGAAGCCATCTTTCGGATCTGACACCATTTATCGATGGAGATGGAATCATCCGAGTTTCCGGTCGTCTACGGAATTTGTCAAGCTCATATGATGCCAAAAATCCTATGCTGCTTCTTACAAGAACCCGTTGGTCAAATTGCTCATGAGGAGCACTCATGATCAAAACTTTCACTGCGGCCCACAAACGCTGCTTAACCAAACGCAGCAGAGATTCTCGCCCATTAAGGGAAAAATCATGGCGAGATCAATTGTGCACCATTGCGTAACCTGCTCCAAGGCAAAACCAGCTCTCATGAGTCAAATTATGGGAAGTCTGCCGAGAACTAAAATCCAGCCTGCTCGACCGTTCATAAACGCGGGAGTGGACTTTTGTGGCCCATTTTGGGTGCACTATTTTTTTTTTCTTTTTTTTTGTGGTAGGGAGGTGAAGGCATTTATGCCCGCCGAGTCTGGCAGTGTGGGACTCCCATGGAGGATACCTTTGGACTACCCACTAAACACCTCCCCT
Source organism: Odontomyia ornata (assembly GCA_963969285.1). Lineage (NCBI taxonomy): Eukaryota > Metazoa > Arthropoda > Insecta > Diptera > Stratiomyidae > Odontomyia > Odontomyia ornata. Next base: position 259,526,595 of record OZ017738.1, on the reverse strand, counting down.
GTCAATCTGAGAACCTAGCCTGGAACCGTTTGACACATTACTTCGGGCCAGGCCTCGTTTTGTTACGCCGTGGGGCGCCTTCAAGCTGGGGAGTCCCTTTCCTAGCGGAAGGGGAGGGGGGAAGAGGAATTGCCAGAAGAGCGATTCCCCAGCCCCAGTGCCTCCGGCTGCTGTGAGTCCCTTTTATATTTTAGGACTGCCCGAGCATAATGTGTCACCTGGTTCCATTTGTCAACCGATTCGAGCATCACCGCAACTATATTATCCGGGGTGAGCTCTCCCGTCTCCCTGTAGAGTTCCCTTCGCAGCCTGACCCATTTGGTACACGCAAAAAATGTGTGACAGGCATTGTCCTCCTCTCCTGGGCAAAACCGACAATCGGGAGACCGTGATTTGCCGATCTTGTGCAGGTAAGACTGAAAACACCCGTGCCCGCTCAAAAGCTGGGTCAGATAGAAGTCAGTCTCACCATGCCCTCGATTTAGCCACGGTCTCACATCCGGGATGAGGCGCGCAGTCCACCTTCCCTTCGTGCAATTCCTCCAAGACTGCTGGCAATCGTTGAGCGAGCGTTGTCTCTCCTCGCGGACAACCATCTCCCTCGCATCCTCGTTTCGGCGCAGGTAAATAGCGCGGCGCTCTCTAGCAAGGAGGGCGACAGGTATCACGCCTGCAATCACTCTCACCGCCGAGTCGGAGACTGTTGGATACGAAGATGCAATTCTCAGTGCTCCTCTTCTCTGTACCTGTGCCAATCGTTTTCGGTATACCTCCTTGCCTCTGCTCCGTACAGTAGCACTGACCCTACAGCACTCATCAAGAGGCGTCTTCTTGATGGGCTGGGTCCCCCTACGTTGGCCATAAGTCGACTCAGGGCCGATATTCCCGAAGCAGCCTTCTCAGCCGTTGCCCTGATTTGCTCAGAGAAACTCATCTTCGAGTCGATCAGTAGCCCCAGGTACTTCACCGCTGGCTTCGATTCGATTTGTATATCTCCAATACTGATCATCCTTACTCTAGGGATTCTCTTTTTTGTCAAGATGACCACTTCGGTTTTCTCCAGTGCTAAACTGAGCCTGCGAGCAGTCATCCAGTCCCTCACTCGGCGCATTAGCATACCTAGCCTAAGTTGCGCTTGTTCAACGGTGCGTCCGGCGACCAGAGCCGCAACATCATCCGCATAGCCGACCAAGCGCGACTCATCTAGCTTCTCAAGTCTCAGTAGCCCGTCGTAAGACACGTTCCATAGGTCCGGACCAAGGATAGATCCCTGGGCAACACCCGATGTAATTTCCATCCTTCGTTGCCCCTGTGTCGTGTCGTAGAGCAGGCTTCGGTCCTTTAGGTAGTCCCTCAAAAGCCGCATTAGATATTCTGGAACTTGAAAAGAGTTTTCCAGCGTATCCAGAATATCCACCCATCTAGCGGAGTTGAAGGCATTCCTGACGTCGAGTGTCACCAACAGGACGATCCGTCGCTTGGTGCGACTATATGCGTTGCCTTTTGGACCGTGTTCACCACCTCTGCAATCGCATCAATGGTAGAACGTCCTGCTCTAAAGCCGTACTGCCGAGGAGATAGGTCCCCAGCAGCACGAATCGCGTCAGTGAGTCTTCCCTTGATGAGTTTCTCTAGCACTTTCCCAGCCGTGTCTAGCATGCATAACGGGCGGTATGCAGACGGTGATTCGGGATTTCCCTTCCCCTTGCTGACCAGCACGAGCCTCGCCACCTTCCATCGTACCGGAAAAACCCCGTCCCGTAGGCAAGCGTTGAATGTGCTGAGCAGCAAGTCAGGACAATGGTGATAGACGAGCTGCAAGACCTCAGCTGGAACACCATCTGGACCTGGAGCCTTCCTCGCTTTCAGGGAGGGTGCACTATAAGGTCCGAGGTAAAAAACCTCAGAAGGCCTACATTGTAGTATTTCGCTGCTTTGCCACCAAGGCCGTCCACCTGGAGCTGGCAACTGATCTGTCTACTGATGCGTTCATTGGCTCCCTTATACGATTCTTAGCAAGGAGAAGCCATTGCGAAAGGCTCTACTGCGACAACGCAACCAATTTTGTTGGCGCAAGGAATAAGTTGGCTGAGCTTGAGTCAGTGATATACTCACAACCAGCTCAGGAGTCCATCATCGGGGCATGCAGCTCAAGAGGAATCCAGTTCAAATTCATTCCTCCAAGAACACCACACTTTGGTGGCCTGTGGGAGGCAGCCGTGAAATCAGTGAAGCATCTATTGGAGCGCAGTGTTTCGTCGGCCTTACTTACGTATGAGGAACTGGAGACCGTTGTGGTTGGGGTAGAGGCAGTATTGAACTCTAGACCAATCACTCCCAGGTCAACAGACCCAAGAGACTTAGAAGCTTTAACACCAGGTCACTTCCTAATCGGTGAGCCCTTAACGGCACAAGTTGACATCAATGTGGGGCCTAATACCTCTGCTTTGTTGCGTCGATAGGATCTTGTAAAACGGCTAAGAATGGAGTTCTGGAAACGCTGATCACAGGATTATCTGAATCAGTTACAGGCCAAGCAAAAATGGCGTGATCGATCTGCCAACATTGAACCAGGGATGATGGTGGTTATAAAAGAGGACAACTGCCCTATACAAAATTGGCCACTTGGCCGAATTTCAAAGGTCATCAAGGGTGATGATGAAATGGTGCGAGTTGTAGAAGTTAAAACATCACAGGGGATGCGAAAACGATCAATACATCGATTAGCTCCATTACCCACTGAAGATTTTTCAGTCTAGCGGTCAACTCCCATCATTCCTGAGGACTCTAAGAATGCGCCTGGACCATCCCATTCAGGCAGGCCTTCTTCCCAGCAAAATGTCCAAGATGAATCAGGACCATCACACCCTAGCTACGAAAGCCTATTTAGCTCCAGCGATGATTCAAACAACCAAGCCACTCCAAAAAAAACGACAAAAGATGACTGCTTACGCTACCACTTATTCTGGCATTTCCAGTTGTTATAACATAATTCAACCAAACACCAGGTATCCATTTTGAGCGAATGGCAACCATCCAACCAATGGGAGGCAAATGAAACCTAATAATTTATTATGACGTCAAACCCATTTGGAGGGGCTTAACAGCAATGCACAACGGTAGAGACGGGCTACAACACCTATGCGGTCTGATACAACCTAATGCCAAATGTAACTCCCTGGTCAAGCAATTCGATTACATAATTGCCGAATTGGAGCTAAACGAAGTGCTATTAACCAGGAAACGAAATAAAAGAGGCACCATTGACCTGGTGGGTAACATCGCCCATTCACTTTTTGGGATCCTGGACTCAGAATATGCGCGAGAAATGGCCAGGACTATTGACCACGTCAAGGCAAATGAAGGTCATCTCCTTAAACTCATAAAAAACCAGACGTCAATTCTCGATGCAACACTAAATATTATCAAAAAGGATCAGGCACAAGTTAACGAGACCTTCGGAAAAGCAGATCCAAGAACTAATTAACAGGATCCAAGAATTCGATGCTCAGGAGAATCAGCAACGCATCACTCAATTAATTACCACGATTGCCATCCAGCTGACACTAAGAGCATCCAGCCTACAAAGAGTCCAAGTACTATTGATAGATGTCCTTGTTGATACACATCATGGAAGACTCGGCCCAATGCTATTGCCAGTCAGCCAGATCCAACACGAAATACACAAAATAAAATCTCATTTGGCACCACCGCTTCAAATACCTATTCAGGATGACGATCCAGCCGCATTTTAAGAATTGATGACCATCAAAAGTGCCGCCACCGGGACTACTTTATCTTCAACGCAAAGTTGCCACTCACAGCCCAGGATCAATTTCATCTGTTTCGGATTACGCCTATACCAATTATAAT
>OZ017738.1:259325222-259515222 GCA_963969285.1 Odontomyia ornata | reverse complement strand
AAAGTGAGAATGACGAGTTTAAGTGCCTATTCCTCCCACCTATTGTTACTAGTCTACTGCAGCCCATGGATCGAATGACACTACCGACGCCAGCTGCTCCAAAAATTGTTATTGGCTGAAGAGAACAACGAAGAAATAGTTTGCACTCATATACAAAAATTAATTTGAAAGACTGTTGTGACATGATTGCTGATTCCTGGAATATGGTGAAAAGTGTTTCACTTAAGCGAGCTTGGAATAAAATAAAAGGCACATCAACAAAGGAACAACTGCAATGTAGTGAAGAGGTAATTCAAAAGTCCGTAAAGGACTGCAGCGATGGTCTGCTGCCTCGGCAGAAGAAGGTGTCAGTATCTGCCGAGAATGCCCTTGTCTGGGGACGCGTGAATGCGCTGGCAGGCTAGCATTGCGGTGTCGTGGGGCGAGTTCATTCCCCCAGCACAAGGACCCACTGCAAAGAATTTCGCATTTACGAATTTCTGGGGTCGAGAAAAGCAAGGCAACCGAAGTCGCAAAAATCGTAGGCAACTGCATCAGGGGCAACCGACTTGTTCATGGAACAAGAGAAACAAGTAAAAAGAAGTGTAAGCAGGGTAACCTCGTCCTTACCCGGAGAGGCTCATGGCCCACAAATCAGAGAGGGGCAACCGGGTGGTGATGGAGCCCCCGCGCACCCACCCAACCGGATTAAAATCCATAATTGTTGCAGTGGCCAGGTATTCCTCTTCTGAGTGGAAAACTCATACAACTTAACTTGCATAAGCCTTCCCATCAGAAGAGAAGTACCCCGGTGACCAATTTATGCCAAAGAATCATGCAATTCGATTACATAATCATATGTCATAAAGAGGCCTCTTGCTCGGGCCACTCAACCCGCGCCGTCACCTGAAACAAAGGAGTTAATATGTACCCGGCGGCTGGCTCATGTTTGGTGGTGTGAGCCTCCCACCGTATCGGGTCCTATACCCGGTCAAATCCAACGTAATGGAAAGACCGAAGGGTACAGGGTATTAATTCATTTTTTTTTATTATATTTATAATAAATATATCCCTTTCTTTTTATTCATTATTCTAATCTTTTTTTTCCTTTATATAATTTATAATTTAAACAATTTTTAAAAATTTAATCAATATATTAATATAATAATATTTTTAATAATTTTTTTTTATAAATATAGATAGAATAGAAAATAGAGAAAAATATTAATTTAAAAAAAACAAATTTAGAAAAAAAAGAAAGCCAATTCAAATCAAAGATATGAGGCAAAAAGGGCACTTACCCGCATGGTCCTCGAAGCGCTCGACGAAGATGCAGGTATCCTCTACAATTCCAAATTAATTGAATGATAGCGATGACTTTTTGGGCAGTTATTAAATTTTATGTAGTTTTGCTTAACTGTGAATAACTTCATTAAGTACAAATATAAAATTTCCTTTCGACAAATTAAAGCTCTTTTTTCCACGAAAATTGCACAATACTTTCAAATGTCTTGAATAACGACCGTTTCACTATGCATACGTTGTTATGGTAATTTGTATATAAAGTCGTTCCGTAAATTACTTATTTTGAAAAAGTAATATTTAGCGTTGTGTTTGATATGGCTACTAAACAAAAGCTTGACTTTACTAGAAGGCACTTTAAAGGCTTCCAAGTAATTTGACCGCACTAGAACTATTTGAAATTCGCGCTCAGTTGCATTATTGACTTAGGTATTTGCCGAATACGTGTAGGTATAAACAATTAACTGAATAAGTTCATGCGCCGCAAATTTCACACTTATTTTATCTTATATTATATGGCACAAATTTCAATCAAACTAAATTCACTTCGTCGGTGACAATCGTATTTGTTTACTACAAACAGCTGCCACGAATCTCCGCTATGTCCATAACTGAACGCGAGCATTTTTCAGAGAGACGAATATTTGATAGCGTCCATGCATTGCATTTAATATTTCTGCACGTTTTCGATGCTAATTTTATGCAATTATAGCATGTGAACTGGGCAGTGACTTCCCATGTCCACGCCACCACATGGCTGCTACACGCTAGAATATATCGCCCGTAAATCTAATGGGCTCTCCTCGCCCGTCTTTTATTAGCGTCGCAGACACAGCAGTTGGTGCATTATTCGCTCGACTTTTTGCCTGCTTTTCCCCGAGATCCAGATAACCCCTCCACGGTCGCACTGATCTCAATGCAGAAATCATACAATGCACAAGTTGTTCGCAAGTCTTGCCACGAATACTGATTTTTCACCTTCCTAACAAGTATAACGAACGAATCATCACTGTCCACAAGAACGACAGAGCGTCAACGAACGCAGCGGCAAATGCCAGGAAAATTCGACACAGAACCGTGTTTTAGCTTCGGTTCAATGTGGGACAACTTGAAATTGCGACTGAACCGACAGAATCGCGTACTCGTGGCTATGCGAATAAAGCACCAGTTCCTAATGCACTATAATTAGCCGACGGCCGACGTATACAATCCCGAACCGGCTCCATCCCACCCGGCACGGCAACGTATTCATCAACGCTCCACTCACGAGCAGCACACAATTGCAATCCTTTAGAAATACTTTTCCCATTTACATGGACATCGCAAGTAGCGTTAAATAGATGGTTCACTCATAAGCATTGTTGCAGTGTTCTTTGAGTGTAAATGTATTTTTTCTTTTTGTATGTCTAGGTTTCCGATGAGCTGAGCGAGAATCTGTAATTTCCATGCTTTCTAGTCATAACCAGATTTTCTATATGGAAATGATTTGCTGTTTGTGTAGTGAATTAGTTGATCTGGAATTATATTATGCATGAATTTCTTTTAACCCTTTGCCTGCGCCGAATTCTAATCGAGCAGTTTTAGTTATGCTGAATATAAAAAAAATATAAAATCTATAAATTGACATAAAAAAATAAAATTTAAATTCTACATGAAATTATCAAATAATTTAAAGTAATAAAATAATAAATTTAATTAACTGCTCGATTACTACAGCAAGCCGAAAACCAAAGTAAACACCAACAACAGCTGCAGTTGATGAACAGGAACACGGTCTGCCAATGGTAGAATTTGTTGACATTGCCAAGGAAATGACGGGCTGTTCAGAATGCGATGTTGATGATGTGGAGGAGTGGCTTCAATGTGTTAAAGACGGCCAAGGATTTCCTTTCATGATAGATGATGAAATTATGGAGAGTGTCATGAACGAACAATAAGATTATACCAACGACAACGATAAAACCGGGGAAGAAACCAAGGATGAAAATGTTCCCACCCACGGAGAAGTGTTTATTTGTTTTGAAAACGCCTTAAAGTGGATGGAGCGGCAACCAGAATGTGACACAGTACAGCTTTAAGCCGTCAAGCGCCTGCGGGACTTCACCGCTCATAAACCTTTTACTATGTCAAGGCAACGCAATCTCCACGAAATGTTCAACAAATAAAATCCTCTGACAACAGTATATTTTTAAGAGAACTACATATTAAAGTATGTAGTGAATAAGATTTTCAAAAGTGTCCGTGAAGGACTGCAGCGGTGTTCTGCTGCCTCGGCAGAGGAAGGTGTCGGTATCTGCCGAGAATGCCCTCGTCTGGAGACGCGTGAATGCGCTGGCAGGCTAGCATTGCGGTGTCGTGGGGTGGGTTCGTTTCCCCAGACGAGGACCCACTACAAAAAAATTTCGCATTCACGAATTAGTCGATAGCTCAAAAGGCGATCGAAGTCGCAAGAATTGTAGATAACCTCATCGAGGGAGATGTAACTTGTTACGAGAACAAGTGAAACCTAAAAAGAAGGCGAACTTGGGGTGACCTCGTCGTTACCCAACGAAGTTCATGGCCCACAAATGAAAGAGGGGCAACCGGGTGGTGGTGGAGCCCCTTCATACCCACCCAATCGGAATAAATCCATAGATAGCTTGTTGAAGTGGCCAGGTATTCCGCTTCTGAGTGGAAAACTCATACAACTTGAATTGTATGAACCTTCCCATCAGAAGGGGAGTACCCCGGTGACCGATTTATGTCATAGAATTATACAATTGGATTGCATAAATCTATGCCATAAAAAGGCACTCTGCTTGGGCCACTCAACCCAAAAAGGTCACCTGAAACAAAAAGGATTAATTTGTACCCGGTGGCTGGCTCATGTTTTGAGGTGGAAGCCTGCCACCGTACCGGGTCCTATACCCGGTTAGAACTAAAGGAAAGGAAAGACCGAAAGTTACGGGGTGTTAATTCATTTTATTTTTCCTTTCTATGAATTCTGAATATGATTTGGCACTCATAATCCACAGGCGATTGGCAAATATTCAAAGCAAGTTTATTTCAAAAGATATTCAACGTTTCGCGGAAAATGTACATTGTTATTTTTATTAGTTATTTGAGTTAAAATGTTATTGTATTGTTCATTACATCTAATAATTTCTTCTACATTTAGATGGTTTAGAAGTTATTCAAAAATTAAAAAAAAACTATACATAATATATAAGTCGTCTTGTTCTTCGATTACTACAAATACGAGAAGGGCAAAGTTATGAAATTAACCTTTTTAATCTTTTTCTTTTTGTTTGTATTTTTTTTTTTTAAACTTCATTGTTATATTTTGGTTTATACCTATTTTGGAATTCCTTATTTACAGTACTTTGTTTGGGTGTTATTGGAATAGGTATAAATTGCTAAAATTGGTAGCACTTGATTTATTTTTTTTTCTTAATGCTTATTATTTTCACTTAATTCCTACTTTTATCTACATTTTGGGTGATCTTATTATTATTATTAAAATTAACTCTAAAAGAGATTAGCATACGAGCAAGAAAGGAAAAGAGAGATTTAAAAAAAAAAACAGTTAATATGACTGCTATTTTATTTTTTTTTCCCTGCAGTAGGTGTAGTTTTTAATTTCAGTGGTGGAGCATGTCTAAATATTTTAAATATATTTGCACGAAATCAACTTTAGTAAAGTTTCAACTTAATTTTAACGTCATATTATCTTGTTTCCATCTACTTCTTCTTTCCTCTTTTTTTTTTGTTAAGAATCCGGTATTAAAAAAAATCTACAATTTAAAGTTTTATGTCTGTACAATTCCATTGTAATAGCTGCAAATTTCCTATTTGATGTTCGTTTCAAATACTTTACACACTTTAAATAAATTAGTTTGGGGACGTAAAATAAAGAACAATCAAAATTTGATTGAGATACGAGATGCTGATAGAGTCGTTACTGTGATCTATTTCCAAAACTATAAAAAATTCTTGTACCGAATGATTTTCAGCCTAAATCTTTTCTTCAAATGAGATTGAAAATAACGAATGCAAAATTATTATTTTCACTTGTTTTCTGGTTATGTACAAAAAAAATAAATATCTATAATTTTGAACGTTTTCCCTCTTTTCTCTTTCCAATGTTCGAAAAGCAATACATATAATGTGAAATATTTTTTTTTCTTTAATTTTGATTTAACTTCTTTGCATTGTTTTGTGTTGTACACATTTTAACAGTAGTAAACGACCGTGCCTCTTATGTCAATTTTGCATGGAACTTTATACAATTTTTATTAGTTAATTTGTCTTTTTGTATCAATTGGCTTTTAATGACAAATGTAATAGGGATCTTCTGTACAAAACTTATAATCCATAAACATTCATGTTTATTTATTGGTTTTAATATTCTTTTACACATGCTGACTAATGTACGTTCTAAGTATTTAGTTACCTGTAGTTAGTATTATAAGACAATAGCTGGTTGGGTCTTATAAGAGTTTCGGCATTATGTTATCGTGGCTAAAGCTATGCCGGAAGGTGATGACATGGGAGATGGCGATGGAACCATTAAACTTGACGGTGTCGTTTCAGCGGTGAGAATTCGTTCTTCATATACTCGATCTGCACATTTGTCAAATTTAAATCTCTTCCAAATGGTAGTTTTCGTTTCCAACGGAGTTCCATCTGCGACATTATAATTTGGATTGGTGAACGTCAGTATTGATCGGCTCGATCCACGTGATGCGTGCTTTATTTTGGGGGCACTTCGAATGACCAGGGTGCGAAAACTGAAGGCGCGAATACGTCACCTGATGGCGGGTTAAATTACTCGGCGAGCCGTCAACTATTCCACAATGTCGTTCAAAAGCAGACTCCCCGACTTGCAATTAGCGTTCGAATCGGGACAAATTAGCACGCAGTTTTTCACGAGACCCCCTAACCGTACTTTCTTCCACCCCGCCAGATCCCAAAAAACCCGCGCGACGACATCTGCGTCAAATTGACATCTAGTTCACCTCGCTTTCGTTTGTGGTGAATACTCCGCCGGTGGTTTATGCCTTCGATGAAGCCAAAATATAGGTTGTTTTTTAGGATGTATACAATTTTCAAATGACATAAAATACAGATAAATTGTATTGATTGTCATGAAATTGGTTTTATTGGAAAGATAATTCCCTACCATTTTTATTTGAATATAGTTTCGGGTATGTGAGCGCCAACTAGCGCGGGGGGAAGGTGACTGAATGGTTACTCATTGTTAAATTGAGTTTGTGCTGTGTGCCTGTGGCAGCGCTGGCTTTTAGAGCCATAGCTCCTCGATTATTACAAGTATGTATGTGTGTATGTAACACTTATCATCTAATATTTTATGTCCTGTAGCGTTCATAATATTGTTACATGTACAAATAATTACATGTACAAATAATTCTGCGAGCTACTGTCGCAATTGTTTTCACAACAATGAAGAACACGAATTCACTCGAAACCACGAGAACCCAACAAGCATGATCAACATCTGCAAGTGACGTCACTCCATTCATTAAATTTGCTCGAATCTACCAGGTACCTCTCGGTAGAACATTCGCCAACGTACGAGAAATGGGTGAATAGGTAGAGACCCTATATAAAGGCGAGCTGAATGAATGGGGGGGATGATCATTCATTCGACCGCGATAAGAACTGCGAAAGTGTGTTTCGTAATAGTGAAGTAATTTAGAAGACAATTGCGATAATAAATTTATGGACAAGTGTTAAATTTTAATTTTTAATAGTGAAAATTAAAATTAGTGAAAGTGTTAAATCGATCATTGTGCACTTTTGAAATAAAATAAACTCTTTTAACTTAAATTAAAAGACATTGCGTTTTCACTTTCCCGGAACATTAAAATTATTGGCCGCGAACGGAAAACACGCGACAGTGGTGTCAAGAAGTGCGAAAGAAAAATTTTGAAAGTGAAAATTTGAACATTTTTATAGTGCACAATAGTAAAATTTAAAGAAACATTAAAAATGCCACGAAGCTTAAACTTAAAAATTAATGAATTGACCATGTCGGAGCTTAAGGAAGAGTTGGAACAGCGAAACTTGGCTACGCAAGGTACAAAGGCCACACTGATTGCACGCTTGCGTGACGCGATCGAGTCGGAAGGCGTGAATCTGGATTCGGGTGAGTTCTCAGATGTGGAAAAAGGCGCAGAAGGTGGAATGCGCTGATGCAAATGTTGATGCTGATGCAGCAAGAGCAGCGACAACAGTCATCCAATTTAACAGCGAAGTTAAATGAACAATCAGCGCAGCTAAATGAACAGACATCCAGTTTAGCTGCGAAGCTAAACGAACAATCAGCGAAGCTGGACCACAAGCAATCGAAATCAAAGCAGACATCAAGGCAGACATCACACAGAAGCTGGAGAAACAGTCAACCGCAATAAAAGCGGAGCTCGGTAGTCTCAACAAGCAAATTAAAGGCGTCGAGGAAAAGGTTGACCAGGTCGAGGAAAAGGTTTACCAGGTCGAGGAAAAGGTCAGCCAGGTCGAGGAGAGAATCAACAATGAGATGGAAAACATGAAAAAGGAATTGGAAGCAGCAAAGGCAGTAGTAACCGCCCCACCAGCCCCAATTATAACCGCAGCGCAAAGCTCATCTAGAAATGTGCAAGCACCAATATTCGATGGGCAAACGGTCTGGACTATTTACAAAACCCAGTTCGAAGCAGCCGCTCGCATAAATCACTGGAATGAGCAGGAACGAGCAACTGCATTGATTCTCGCTCTAAGAGGCCCAGCTGCCGAGCTGTTGCAGACAATCCCCGTTGAATTGCACTCAAACCCGAATGCTATAATGAATGCGCTCGACATGCGTTATGGAGACGATCATCTAAAGCAGATTTATCGGTCACAGCTAAGGCATCGAATGCAGAAGTCTGGTGAAACCCTGCAGCAGCTAGCCCAAGACATTGAGCGGCTGGCACTTTTGGCTTATCCAGCCTACGACCCAGAACATCGAGATGATGCAGCGACAGAAGCATTCATCAGCGCACTAAAGGACCCGGAATTGCAACAAGCCGTGCGGTTAGCTCAAAAGCAAACGGTTAAGGACGCACTGGCTTATAGTCTGAACTTTGAGGCAGCGAAAAATGTGACTCGTACCACTGCCCGGGTTCGTGAGGTAGTGACAGACGAGTGCAGGTGTGACCGCGTGGAAATTGAGCGAGACCCGCATGTAAATGGTGCGCCTAGATGCTGGAATTGCGGAGAGAAGGGGCACCTGCAAAGAGATTGCAAGAAGCGAAGAAAACCGAGCTATTGTCCAGGGTGTGCAGCTAGAAGGAGATCCAGACCGAGTCAGGAGCCCAGAATGGAAGCCCTTCAAACAGAGGGGTCGGGAAACATGTAAGAGCCAACTTCGTGGGGCAGAGGTTGGCTAGGAGGATCGACGTCCCCAGCACCACCATCACCGTGTCAAGACTACATCGTGGAGAAGCAGACTTATGCCTTCCGGGTCAAATTGACGGAGAACACTGCACCATAACAATCGACACTGGTGCAACCCGATCGATTATCCGACCAGAGCTAGTTAGACAGCAACAACTTCACAAGGGCAGAGTTTTCTCACTACGGACAGCTACGGGAGAAACTGCACCTGTTCATGGAGAGGTCAACCTCCAGATACAGTTGGGAGACCTTGTGTTCCGACATAATTTTCTGGTCGCGAACATTATGGATGACTGCATTCTCGGAATGGATTTTCTGCGACCACATGGAATCACGTTGGATTTGGGCAAACGTGTATTGAAATGGCAGAATGTAGAAGTACTGATGGAGGATCCCAGCGTCCGAATTCCCAAGATGAATGTAGTGGTATGTACTGACACTGATGTACCGAATTCTTCCGAAAGCATTGTATGGGCCAAGCTTGATGGTGATTCTGGAGACCACCGATCTTATCTGATAGAGCCAACGACGACGTCTGCATTACGCAGTTTGATTGTAGGACGATGCCTTGTAAGATCTTTAAGGAACGGATATGTGCCGGTTAGAGTCCTTAACACCGCAGACTCAACCACGAGCATCAAAGCGGGAGAAGTCATCGGCAGCTGCCAGCCTGTTTCCACCATCACCTCTTTGGAAGCTACTCACGGCCATCATTGGGAAAGGAGGCAAGACACAGACAAAGCCCGGGAATCTACGTCTGCAATATTGAAGCAGGTCGAATTGCCAGTGCAGCTATTCAAACGAGCCTCTCATCTGGTCACCAAGTACAGTGACATCTTCTCAACAAGCCTGGATGACCAAGGCCGAACGAGTATGGTAACTCACGTCATAGAAACACAGGGAGCCAAGCCGATTCGACAAGCACCGAGACGTCTCCCTATAGCCAAACAAGGAGAAGTGAGCGCGCTGATCGCGGACATGGAAAAACAAGGCGTTATTGAACCTTCTGTCAGTCCATGGGCCGCGCCTGTAGTTCTAGTCAAGAAAAAGGATGGTAGCACTCGCTTTTGTGTCGACTATAGGCAGCTTAACGACGTCACTAAGAAAGATAGTTACCCACTCCCACGCATCGATGACATCATGGACACTTTAGCCGACGCAAAATGGTTTTCTACACTCGATCTCAAGAGTGGCTACTGGCAGGTAGAAATTGACAAGAAGGACCGAGAGAAGACCGCATTTTCAGTTGCGACCGGATTGTGGCAATTTGTTGTGATGCCGTTTGGGCTTTGCAATGCCCCAGCCACTTTCGAACGCTTGTTGGAATATGTGCTACGTGGTCTAACCTGGAAAACCAGCTCGGTATACCTAGATGACATCATCGTCATCGGTAGAACGTTCGAAGAGCATGTGCGGAACTTAGAAGAGGTTTTCTCCCGATTACGACTGGCAAATTTGAAACTTAGTCCCGAGAAGTGTACTCTTTTCGCAGATGAAGTAAAATACCTGGGACACGTCGTATCAGCATAAGGGGTCAAAACAGACCCTGAGAAAATTGAAGCCGTGAAAAGCTGGCCAACACCAAACAACAAGCGCCAACTACGAAGTTTTCTGGGTCTGGCGACCTACTATCGAAGATTCGTCAAAGACTTTGCCAAAATAGCTAAGTGTCTCCATCAGCTAACCGAGAAAATCGTCCGTATGTCTGGAATGAACAATGCCAGACAGCCTTTGAGACCCTGAAGGAAAAGCTGTGTGAATCACCCGTGCTGGCGTATCCGAAACCCGGAAAAATGTTTGTAGTTGACACCGATGCAAGCAACGGCGGTATTGGAGCTGTACTCTCCCAGCAGATCAATGGCGAAGAAAGAGTCCTCTCTTATTACAGTCGAGTTCTCTCAAAAAGTGAGAGGAGTTACTGCGTGACCAGGAAGGAGCTATTGGCTATAATAGAGGCCACCAAGCAGTTCCACAAGTATCTATATGGGCAGAAATTTGTTCTTCGAACGGACCATGCATCACTGAGATGGTTGCTCAACTTCAAAAACCCCGAGGGACAAGTTGCGAGATGGATCGAAAGATTGCAGTCATACGACTACGAAATTGTTCATCGGAAGGGCGGAGTTCATGGAAATGCTGACGCCCTATCTTTTCGTCCATGTCCAGCTGATTGTAAGCATTGCAGACAGATTGAAGAAAAGGAGCCACCCGTTGATCTGAGATTGATAACGGCCGAATCCGATGAAGGTTGGTCATCGGAGGAGATTCGAAACGCCCAGTTAGCCGATGAAGACATCGGACCATTGCTCGTATGGAAGGAGACGACTGGGCGACCTGAGTGGAAAGACGTTTCAATGCATGGTGCAACCCTGAAAAGCTATTGGGCACAATGGAGCTCCCTTCAGTTGGAGGGTGGCGTACTCAAGCGGAAATGGGAAACGGCGGATGGTAGCTCCTATAGGATGCAAACTATACTTCCCAAAGGCCGAATCCACGATGTGGTTAAGGAAATGCATGAAGGATCCTCGGGAGGCCACCTTGGTGTTAACAAGACCTTAGCGAAATTGCGGGAACGGTTCTACTGGCTCCACGCTCGAGAAGATGTAGAGGACTGGTGTCGCAGATGCACAATTTGCGCTTCCGTCAAAGGCCCAAAGCGACGACTGAGAGGACAAATGCAAGCCTATAAGGTAGGCGTGCCATTCGAAAGGATTGCTGTTGACATCGCAGGACCCTTTCCTGAAACCGATTGGGGAAATCGATATACGCTGGTTGTAGCCGATTATTTCAGCAAGTGGCCCGAGGTCTACCCCATTCCCAACCAGGAAGCAACTACCGTAGCTGAACAGCTAGTGTTAAATTGGGTCAGTAGGTACGGCGTACCTTGCGAATTACATTCGGATCAAGGCCGAAACTTTGAGTCACTAGTTTTTGGTGAAATGTGCGAGCTGCTCGGAATACGGAAAACGAGGACAACACCGCTGCATCCCCAATCCGATGGAATGGTCGAACGTTTCAACGGCACGCTCAATAAACACCTTGCCAAGATGGTTGAGGAGAACCAAAGGGACTGGGACCGACATATCCCACTATTTTTGATGGCGTACAGAGCTGCCGAACATGCATCGACGGGCCAAGCCCCAGCCAAAGTCATTTTTGGAAAGACTTTTCGTCTGCCAGCCGATATAAAGTTCGGAACACCCCCTGAGAAACCCCAAACGGTCTCGGAGTACGCAAGTGATCTAAGACAACGGTTGAACCAGATACATCGGACAGTGCGAAAACACCTCGAATCGGCTACTGACCGCATGAAGACCAGGTATGATCTAAAGGCTAATTCTACTGGCTTCCAGCAAGATGACTTGGTGTGGCTTTATAACCCGCAACGGCGAAAGGGTAGGTCTCCAAAGTTGCAACATAATTGGAAGGGACCATACCGAGTTACAAAGCGAATCAACGACGTCGTATACCGAATACAGGAACATCGTTAGCCGAGAGCCAAAATGAAAATCGTGCATCTGGACCGTCTTGCCCCATATTACACCCAGGGAGAATCGACTAGAAATAGCGACACATCTTTTCGGGGCGAAAAGAACTGAGGAGGGGGCAGTGTTACATGTACAAATAATTACATGTACAAATAATTCTGCGAGCTACTGTCGCAATTGTTTTCAGAACAATGAAGAACACGAAACCACGAGAACCCAACAAGCATGATCAACATCTGCAAGTGACGTCACTCCATTCATTAAATTTGCTCGAATCTACCAGGTACCTCTCGGTAGAACATTCGCCAACGTACGAGAAATGGGTGAATAGGTAGAGACCCTATATAAAGGCGAGCTGAATGAATGGGGGGGATGATCATTCATTCGACCGCGATAAGAACTGCGAAAGTGTGTTTCGTAATAGTGAAGTAATTTAGAAGACAATTGCGATAATAAATTTATGGACAAGTGTTAAATTTTAATTTTTAATAGTGAAAATTAAAATTAGTGAAAGTGTTAAATCGATCATTGTGCACTTTTGAAATAAAATAAACTCTTTTAACTTAAATTAAAAGACATTGCGTTTTCACTTTCCCGGAACATTAAAATTATTGGCCGCGAACGGAAAACACGCGACAATATATTCTATACGTTGTTTGCAGTGTAGGTATACTAGAGTTATTAATTATAATGCAATAGTACCGAAAACAAGCTCTTGTTTTTAATATACCCTTTTTTATAGGAATATTTGGTTATCCGAATGGGATCCGGTCCCAATTGATTCGGATAATTGGAGTTCTACTGTTTATATTTTGTATATATATTATATATATATATATATATATATATATATATATATATATATATATATATATATATATATATATATACAGATATACATACATATATATATATATATATATATATATATAAATATATATATATATATATATATATATATATATATATATATATATATATATATATATATATATATATATATATATATACATATATATATATTTTGTGTATAGATAACAAATAAAGAGATTAATTTCTCCTTAGTATTCCTCACGCTAATTTAAAATCGAAATAATTTTGCCCCTACTCCAAATAACTTTATTCTTTACGGCAATGATGCACCAATATTATGAACTTGCTTTACTAGCACCAGAAAAGTTCTACTACGCTTGAAAGGGGATACTGGGCTTCCTGTAGTACCTATTCATAGATTATAATGAAAAATGTTCACCGGCCATCAGATACACTTCATTACAATTATTAATAGCGATTGCGGCTAGATACAAATTTTGAATTGATCAAATGGACGCTACGACGGTTTTCCTGAAAGCAGATATTTACCATATCAACCAGAAAGGGCAAATGATGGATCCTTCGTGTATTTGTAAATTAAAAAAGGCAAGGCTTAAAATACAGCGGACGTCAATGGAATCTAAAGCTGCATGATGCTTTAAAGGATTTCGGACTAACCCGTTCAATAAATGATCCATGTTTCTACGTTAAAAAATCGGAAAATGTTCCTACTATATTAGCAGTAGCTGTTTATGTCGACGATTTGCTTATATTATGAAATGATGAATCTGAAAAGTAAGCGCTAAGACAACACTTTTCTCTAATATTCCAAATGAAAGATTTTGGTCAGGCGAAAAATTGTATTGATGTTCGTGTGTATTGATATTCGTGTCACTAATGACCAAAAGAACAGAGGCTGTTATTTGGACCAAGAACATTACACAAGGGAAATTCTAGAGCGGTTCAATACGGGGGTGGTACCCGACCCGACAAAGATAACAGTAAAAAAATTCCAAAAATGTTTTTTATTTTTCAACATATTCTCCTTTCAACTCGACACACTTTTCCCAATGATGTAATAGGGTGCGTGAGGAAGCAATTCGAACTTTAACTCCTTGATTTTAGCCATCGCAATGAAGCACGTGTGGACTGGTGCGTTGTTGCTATGCAACAACACATTATTTTTCATCAGATGGGGCCGTTTTTTCTTATTTCATCATTCAAATGCTACAATAAGGTTGCATATGTTTATGTCATCATTTTCATGTAACAAATAACAAATTCAAAAACAATCCAGCATTCAAATTACAACATGTTTACTTCATCATTGTTTGTATTCACTTTGGTCATAATTTTCTGTATTCAAAGTTCATGTGAAAATTCATATTTTGGCCATGAGCCATAATACTTGTTAACTCTATGTGTAATTTTACCTCGATCTTCAAATTACATATGTACTATATGTATGCTTTGCTTATGAACTACGCGTGTAACTTTAACCTGATCATGAAATTTTGAATTGCAACATAGCTTTGCTTATGAAATATGTGTTTAATGTTAAGTTTGTCAAGTAAGCATTGTTTTTGTATTTAAGCTTTTGTTATCAGAAATATAGTTCAGAGTTGTTAAGTAAGCAAAAGGGTTTTATTCAACCGCTTGTGAAGCAAGAAGTAAAGAATCCTGCTCTCTTGTCTTTGATTGAATTGATTAGCTCCAATATTAGAAGTAGAGAAAATCCTACTTTCTAATATTTCAAGGAAATATATCCAGGTTCTTGTTTTCACCTAGCTTTAATATTAGAAGTACTGCAATCCTACTCTCTAATATTTTTAGGGAGCTGGAAACGATTCAGCGTGCTTAGGCAACATATTTTGGGTGACCCCGTTTGTAAAAAAAGAACAGATTACCTTCTTGACAGTGGAGTCTCTCGCAATCGAGCAAACTCGTCTCGGCAAAGAGATCGAGAAAATTATAAAAACGTATCATGATCAATTACCTGATAAGAAAACGGTTACTTATTTAGAAGAAAAATTGACGTTAATTGAAGGCCTTTGGGAGAGATTTGAAAGTAACGACGATCAGATACGAGAAATCGCTGATGTGTCGCTCAAGCATCCCTATTTCACTAAAGATTACCATCTAAAGGTCAAGATAGCTCCAGGAAAATTCAAATCAGAGGTTCAGTCATTGATTAAGCATGTTAAAACGCAATCTTACGAAAAACGTCAAACTTTTTCAAACACTAACTATTAAAGCCCCATCAAGGTGTCTACGAAAGAAGACAATACTGAGCTATCTCAGCTATTAAAGAAGCATAAAGCTATGGTAGTGGCATTCAACCACTTTATAAGCAGTACAACTGCTCTAAGTGGCCAATCGATGGAGTATTTAAAATTAAACAAGTTGAGTAGACAGAGCTACGCTCATGTCAGAAGGGTTTTGTACTCAACCTACAAAATGCAGTAACCAGTAACGAATATAATCAAGAAACATGTCAAAGACGATTTTATTGTAAAAAATGTGAAATTCGAGGATCATACCATTATTAACAAAGTTGAACGAATTTCGACTTCTGAGGTATTTGTTATTGTTATACCCATAAATATCTCCCTTGATAATTTTTTCAGATTTCATAGATCACAGGTGTACATTCGCGAGGGAGGAAACACATTTTTCATGTATTTCCCCCCCTGTGCCCCTACTGAAGCAAAAACTGTCAGTTTAAGAACTGTTTTGAAATGCTCCCATAAAAAACTTTCATTTGATACTCATATCGGCTACGTTTGATGAAATTTTTTTTTAGGGGGTCACTCCCCTGTACTGTAATTATCGATTCATGGCCATTTTTTCGAATCCTAGAATGCTTACAAAGCCCCTTTGCTAGGAGCTCTCTCCTGCCTCTTCGACTTGTTTCACCTATGAGAATTAATCGTAGGAATTCATCTTCAGTCATTCATTAAATTGAAGCAAGTGTTGAAAGCATGCACCTTAAACGTTGAAGTTGGGGAAAAATAACTCCAAATTATTCAAACTTCGCATTACAAACAGGCACCATTTTGTTTTATGAAAGCTAATACCGCCGACTTTTAAAAATATTCATGATACCTATCATTCCTGAAATTTTCATGCAAATTCTAGCAAAGCTGTAGTGTCTAAGTCGGTAAAAAGCGCATAGCCATATGTTTCCAGAGGAATACCGCGCATATTGCTCCATAGGAATACCGAAAATTCAAATCGCTATAACTTCGTTAAATACCATTGGATCTTCATGAAAATTTCAGAAAAGATCATTCTTATAAATAACCATCTATTGAATTTAAGGGTACTGTTAAGATTTTATTCAAGAAAACGTAAAATTGATAAATCATACTATTACCAACAAAGTAGAATGAATTTCGACTTCTCACGTATTTGTTGTTGTTGTACTCATAAAGGCCTACATTCATAATTTTTTTAAGATTTTTTGGAAGGAAGGTGTCCAATCGCGAGAAGGGGTACGCAGAAAGTTCGCACATTTCCGCTGCACCTGCCCCTTCGGTACAGATAAGGCAATTTTAAGATTTGTTTTGAAAAGATCTCATTAAGGCCTTTCCAATGACATACTACTCGACTACTCGACTACCAATGGTGAAATTTTTTTTTTGAGGTGTCGCCTCCCTATATGGAGAGACCCGTTTGAAAACTTTTTCTATCCTTGAACTTTCAAGGAGTTACCACTTCTTTTCTTTAATAAACCAGGTAGGATTGACATCCTTTTGGGGGCGGAAGTATACGGCGAAATAATGAGAAACGGCCAAATTCGGTTGCTAGAGAAGCTACCAATTCTACAAAATACCACGTTAGGCTGGGTGGTTCTCAGAAAGGCTTTGAACTGTACATCATTTTGCGGGATCTCGAACATAAATTTGGAACTGCAACTAGCAAAATTCTGGGAGCTGGAAGATTGCTCCGGGCAAGTCATATTATCATCTACTGATAAAAAATACGAGGAATATTTCGAAGCTACAGCCACTCGAGGCTCCAGTGGTCGTTTTATAGTCAATTTACCATTACTGAGTGATTCTTCTTTACTTGGCTAATCAAAATCATTGGCATACAAGCGGCTACTCTCAACGGAAAGAAAATTTTCCAAACAACCAGTTCTAAAAGGTCAATATGACCAATGCCTACAAAAATATGTAGATTTGGGTCACATGGAGGAAGTTCCAGCATTAGAATTCAACGGTCCGCATTATTTTATGCCGCATCATTATGTGCTCAAGCCCGACAGCAGTACCACAAAACTACGAGTGGTCTTTGATGCATCGGCGAAAACAAAGAACAATTTGTCGGTTAATGATTTACATCTTAAGGAACCAAAGGTTCAGGAGGATATTAGTGCTATTATTACCAGATTCTGCTTAAAGCGCTATGTATTTACGGCAGACATAGCAAAGATGTACCGTTAAATTTTAGTGGCAGAAGAGGACCAAAGTCTTCAACTAATCATGTGGCGAAAGAATACCAATGACGAATTGAAATATTATAAACAGTCCACTGTCACCTATGGCACCGTATCTGGCGATCAAGAGCTTGAAAAAATTGGCCGACGAAAGAGCCAGCCAGTACCCATTGGGAGCTGCGGCAATCCAGGACTTTTATGTCAACGATGTGCTAACAGGCAGCAATTATTTGGAAGAAGCTTTGAAGATACGCAACGAGCTGCAGCCGTTACTGGCCTCGGTGGTGCGCTAACCATCCAAAATTGATTGAAGGCATTTTGAACTAGGACCTCGATATTGAATTTGACTTCACTAGGTGATACCATAAAAACACTAGACTTAATTTGGCAGCCGATCACTGACATGTTTACCATCATCACGGATTTGAAGGAGCATCAAACAATAACCAAGAGAAATATTCTAGCTGATATTTCACAGATTTTCGAACATTTAGGACTAGTAAGCCCAGTCATTGTAAAAGGGAAGCTGCTATTGCAAGAATTATGGAGATCACAAGTGGGTTGGGATGAAGAAATTCCTGATGAACTTCAATCGATATGGCATAGATATAGGCAAGAGCTGCCAAGCTTGAACAAAATCAGCATTCCACGGTACATGTTCAGTGAGAATGAGACCATAGACACACAAATTCACCCTTTTGCTGACGCTAGTGAGAAGGCATATGGTACTTTGGTCTAAATAAGACCAAAAGACAAAAGAGGTCATGTGACAGTTAGATTACTTTGCGCCAAGTCACGAGTAGCACCCATCAAACCCACGACCATTCCAAGATTAGAATTGTGTGCTGCACAATCAGCAGCCCAATTGGTCAGCCAAGTAAAATTCACAACCAATATAAAGGCGGACGCAGTCTTCTATTGGTTCGACTCGCTCATCGCTATCAGCTGGATTCGAGGGGATCTATCTATTCGTAAAACATTTGTCGCTAACAAAGTTGCTGCCTTTCAAGATTTGACGTCGATGAACGACTGGAGATATGTGCATACAAAGAACAACCCTGCTGATCTTGTTTCACACGGACTTTTTCCTGAAGAACTGAAGCACCTACAAATATGGTTCAATGGTCCGTCTTTTCTTAAACTTCCAAAAAGCAGTTTGTAATGATTTTATGTCTACGTGCGAACGCGGAACCGACCTCTCATCGGTTCTAGACGTTAAGTCTGAGTAGTGCCAACGAATGGTACCAACCAATCCGTGCACCGTAACCCATTCACGCGGTGGCTGCTTGTCGGCCAGCTAGATCGGAGAGGATTTCGGTCGCGGGTCTCCGAATGGGTTACGCTCTTTTACATATTTCAGCCACCTATACACGCCCGTTTTCAAACGCGTTACAAAACCAAACCATACGGAGAAGAAACCTACTTTACGTTACTCCGTATTTCTTCATCAACCAGTCAAGAACAAAAACCTAATTTTTACTTCGCGTTCCCGAATTTCCGACGCGGTCCCGAAAAGTATGCTACGTTAACTCATCCCGACGAAAGCTACTCTAATAAAACGGCAAAACAACAAAGGTACCGCGTACCACGCGCAACGCGAAACCGACTTCAGCGGATCATCTCAACCCTACCCTCGCGACGGCATACTTACCCTGCACCTCATTTCCCGCTGAAAAGCAGAACCACTGGGAAGGAAAGTCTATTTTTTCGTTAGCAATTCATGTTGTTTTATTCATTTCAATATTATGTTTAATTTATCCTACTATAGAAAGCGGCATTAATGTAATATATATGCTGTGTTAAACATTTAATTTTTAAATTAAATTTGTAATGTTAATAAAATAAGTACATTCATTTGTAATTGTAAATGCTTTCGAGGGTAATATAACATTCGCCTTATTAAACGATTTTTTTTTCATTTGATTTTTATTTTTCCAAACGTCGCCTTTTGAATTGGAGCATTTAATGCAACAGGTACAAACTAGTTTCTAGTGAAATGTAAATCTAATTTTAGCTATGCAAAGTAAATTTAAATGAAGAATTGGATTTGCTGGGCAATATTTTCAAGAAATTATTATAAGTATTCAATTACGTTTGTTAACTTTCTATATTCGATAAAAAATCTTTGATTTGATGTAACGTCCAGCGAGGAATTATATATTCCTTTGCTTCAATTCGAGGTCAGCTTGAAAAAAATTTTTCTTCAATAGAACTGCGTATGATTTGTAGCTTAAAAATTGGTAGCGGAAAATTTTCTTGATCGTTGGGTAATTTATTTTAGCAGATATTTAATTATTCAAGTTATATTGACGAACATAAAATATCATCTGGATATGCAGAATTAAACGCCGCCTGACGAATATTTTCGCGATTCCCTCAAATAAAATGCCTACTTTTTTTATCAAATTTTGTAATTTCTAAGAATCACTAAACAATTTTCAGTTTATTATTTTAAAAGAAAATCTTCTCTCGAAAGTATAGACTCCACAGATGCCTATATATAAAAATATATATATAAAAAAATATAAATTGTTTTAGGATACACTCTATACTTTTAATCTATCCAAGATAGTTAGATTGAATCTAACTCAATGTTTTATGCATACTTGAGTCATATTTCATATTCAAACATATTATTCAATAATTTGCAAAATGTTTATTATTCTGAATAAGTTTTGGTACGAAAATATTCATTTTACTTTCAGATGTTTCTTTTTTATCAATTTTGTGCTTTAATGTGCGTACTGCAATATTTTTGTTATGGTATTTTTTTGCATTTGAAATCAGGCGGGCAAATGGACTTTTCACATTTTAATGTCCAGAAATTTTCAAATTGATACCAACTTTGAATTTAATTAATTTATACCTGTTACTATGAAAGTGTTGTTAATTATTCTGACATCCCTAAAATTCCACAATATTTCAGAAATATTTTTCTCATTTGCTATTTTCAATTGTAAATCGTATAAACAAGTTGCAAATGTTAAATAATTCTTCTCTTTCATACTAAAACAAATTTCGATGATGTTTTGTTTTCATCTTCACTTACAATTTCCGTACGTATAAAATGTACAAATGAAATTTTAGCGCTTAAAACAGAAACGTTAACCTTCACGAACTCCTTATGGCTTCTAAGTTCTTTTCTGCTATTTCACTTAAATAATTTACAAGTTGCAACAAATAATAATAGCAGCTTTCATAACCACTCATGTGTTGATTTTTAAAGATACACGGATTTACCTAATTATAAAAAAAGAATTATTTCGAATAGTTTTGACTTTACAAAATTACTTACAATAAGATTGAAAATGCTATGAAATAAATTTACATGATTCGTTACTGAAATGAATACATTTCTACCTTGTGAAATGGCAATAGTATCTATTATGGTGTAAAGCAAAAAGTATTCTAGAATACTTTAGGCTCTCTGAATTTTACATCAAAGATGATTATGATACGGCAAACATTTACAGAATAATCGGGGAAAATTTCTAAACTTTATACGTCTTACAGTAGTGGTGTCTAGAATAATAAATAATTTATAGCTACATTATTTCAACTATTTACAAATTTCATTTTGATTTATATTTACACATTTAGTAAGAACGAGCATGGAAAAAAAACATTTGCAATGAATGGCAATTATTTGGAATGAAATGCAATTGGCTTAGGACTGTTTTTAGAATGGCAATCATCAAATTTATGCGTTGTGGACACAATGCATTCACGAGTAGAATCTTTCGCGACCTTCCAAAAATGTAGTGTGAATCGTAAATGCGAACGTTTTGGAATATTGGCAAAATATCTTTTTAAAAGCATCTCTCGTTTTATTCCGGTGATTGACTCAGGCGTCCCTAACATTTGCATTGTGATCTTTCGGTTATGCATATTTTATGTGTTTAATCATAGTAGTACCTTCCGATTGGATCGGATTTAACATCATGCAACATACTCAGTGCAATATGGCCTTGTAGATACGGGGTTTACAAGCAAGCACCGTGTTTCCAGCTCTTTGAGGTGCGTGAGTGGTTCCAAACCACTCAACTCCTGAATATTGCTCCCAAATTTTCTATTTGCGGTGTTTTGTATCCTCATTGCAATCGTGGCAGACAGGTGTCGAGCGTATGGATTTCAAATGACGGATTGGCGAAAGCATCACAAATTTATCGCCTTTTTATACACGACCACTTGCAAAATGGCTAAGCATTAGCGGCGCATTGATTGTATCGGTCTAGCGAGAATTAAGAACTAAGTTACATCACCAGATACCCTCGTCCAAAAGCATATTTACCTGAACTGTTTACGTTGGGTTTAGGTGGTAACACAGAATCTTCACTTTATCCACAAAACTCACAATAGAATTTACACACTAAAATCCCGCTGCGATACAAGCAATTCCTTTTTATGACTCTCGCTACCCACACACTCTGCCACCATGTGGCTGTCAAAATTCTGTTCGCACCCCACGATAAAATGGACGTGGGATGTGCACTGGTCGCAACCAACGTGAAATGACAAGCCACCTAGCAGCAAAGTGTGTTGGTAGTTGTCACCAGCGGCCTCGCATGATTCATTACAAGTTGGCCAGTCGAGCCTTTTACGAACAACATTGCAGACGATGAAACTAAAGTCATCAAGTGTGCTACCACAGCTACGGTTGAAGCTTAGGTACATCCATCATATATGATTGAACACGGATATTCCCTCGAAAAATTGATACGCACAATAGCATATATCAAGTGAGCAGCAATGCTATTCAGGAACAGAACTTCAAATATAGGGGTGAACTTTCTTTCGCCTCGCAAATTGAATGATGCACTTTTAATGCTCATCAAGGAAAAGTAACGCACCAACTTTCATGAGGAGATTACTTTACTGAAGAAGGATGGAAAAGTTGCAAAATAAAGTAAACTTTGAACTTTAACAAAATTTCTAGCTCCCGATGGAATTATCAGAGTTGGGGGAAGCTTACAGGTGGCAGAAGTAAACTACGACACAAAACATCCCATCATTTTACCGGAAGACCTATCCTCACACGGTTACTCTTAACTTATATTCATCGAGAAAACTTACATGTCGGACCGCAAGCACTTCATGCCATAGCAAGGCAAAGGTATTGGATTCTGAATGGCAGGAATATATCCAGAACCATAGTGACAAACTGCGTAGGAAATTTTGACCAAGGTTGTTAAATCAAACAAGTTGGGTAAACAGACCTACGCTCATGTCAGAAGGGTTTTGTATTCAATTTACAAAATGCAGTCACCAGATCGAATCAAATCAAGAAACATTTCAAAGACGATTTTATTGGAGAAAATATGAAATACGAAGATCATACTATCATTAACAAAGTTGAACAAATTTCGACTTCTAAGGTTTTTGGTATTGTTATACTCATAAATATCTCCCTTGATAATTATTTCAGATGTCCATCCGCGACGGAGGAAACACATTTTTCATGTATTTCCCCCCTGTGCCCCCACTGAAGTAAAAACTGACAGTTTAACAACTGTTTTGAAAAGCTCCCATGAAAACTTTTATTTCATACTCATATCGGCTACGTTTGATGAATTTTTTTTTCAGGGGCCAGTCTCCTGTACTGTTATCATCGATTAATGGCCAATTTTTCGAATCCTAGAATGGTTACAAAACCCTTTGCTAGGAGCTCTCTCCCACCTCCTTGACTTGTATCACTTATGAGCATTAATTGTAGGTACTCATCTTCAGTCATTTATCAAATTGAATCAAGTGTTCAAAACATGCACCTTAAACGTTGAAGTTGGGAAAAAATAACTCAAAATTGTTCAATCTTCGCATTTAAAACAGCCACTATTTTGTTTTACGATTACTGATACCACTAGCTGAACCGATTCTCAAAGATATACATGACACCTATCATTCCTGAAATTTTCATGCAAATCCTAGCAAAACTGTGGTGTCTGAGTCGGTAAAAAGTGCATGTTGTTCCATAGCCATATGTTGCCATACTAATAAATGCAGCGCATATTGTTCCATAGTAATACAGGAAAATTCAAACCGCTATAACATCGCTAAATATAATTCAATCTTTATGAAACTTTCAGGGTAGATCAATCTTATAAATAGGCATCTACGCACTGAATTTCATTGAATTTATTCAAGAAAACATAAAATCGATAAATCATACTATTACTAACAAAGTTGAGTGAATTGCGACTTCTAACGTATGTGTTGTTGTTGTACTCACCAAGGCCTACATTCCTGATTTTTTTCAGATTTTTCGGATCACAGGTGTCCAATCGCGGGGGGGGGACACAAATTTTTCGTGTATTTCCCCTCCTTGTGCGCCCCTCGAAGCAAACTTTGCCAAACTAAGACCTGTTTTGAAAAGTTCTCATCAAGACCTTTCATTTAATACCCATGTCGGCTACCTTCAATGACATTTTTTTTCGGGGTACAGTCTCCTATATGGGGAGACCCCCCTTAAATACCTTATAAAATTTTTTTTGTAGTTGAACTTTGAAGAGATCACCACTTTACATCTACACACAAAATTTGATGTTTCTAGCTCAAGTAGTTTCCGAGAAAAACTGCTGTGACACACGGATGGACGGACGGACGGACGGACAGACGGACAGATGGACAGACGGACAGAGGGACAGACTGGTCGCCAAACTAGTAGGGTCTTGTAAAATTATTTTACAAAACCCTAAAAATGGGCAACCTACCGAAAGTTCGAGTTAAACTGACACGGCCATTTTTAAACTACGGCATAGACTTCTGCGGGCCAGTGTATACTCATTTTAAAATTAGAGGCAAAAGGCCTCAAAAGACTAACCTGGCTGTTTTTTGTTGCTTTGCAACAAAGGCAATACCTTTAGAAGTGGTTTTGGATTTGACTACTGAAGGTTACTTAGGAGCTCTTAAAATATTTAAATCCAGAAGAAACAAGTGTGAGAACATCTACTGTGACTATAGACGAAACTTCGCTGGTGCCAATAATCAGCTGAAGGATCTAGAAGCCATATTGACTCAACAACAGAGCATTGAGAAAATAGTCAACACTTGCTCAAGCACCAACACTCAGTTTCACTTCATCCCTCCCAGATTGCCACATTTTGGTGGGCTCTGGGAGGCCGCAGTAAAGTCAACCAAGTACTTGTTACAACGAACCATTGCCTCTGCATCACTAACCTACGAAGAATAATGTACGGTAGCCTCAGTAGTCGAAGCGATTCTCAACTCTAGGCCCCTTACACCACTATCGTCTGACCCGAACGATTTGGTTCCATTGACACCAGCACATTTTCTGATTGGGGAGCCACTTGTAGTCGCTGCGAATGCATCCAGCGATACAACGAAAATGTCGTTGGCACCCAGATGGCAGTTGACGAATCAACTTAAGAACGAGGGGGAGCTGCAGAAACGCACAAATCGGACTACTAAACAAAATAACATCAAAATTGGGACTCTAGTTACCATTAAGGAAGACAATTTGCCACCTTTCAAATAGAAACTAGGACGAATAGTCGGAATCATCCAAGGCCCAGATGGACGCGTACGCGTCACTGATATTCGGACAAGTACTGGAATCATACGACGATCCCTTCCTCGATAAGCTCCACTACCAATCGATTCGGATGAGACTTTAGAAGGAGCTGCCAAACCAATAGAGACAACCACTGCCGTATAGCAGAATTCCAGAAAGCGTAAAGGCTCTCCCATGAGACTGAACTCACTTAAAACATGTCTACTTACGTTACTAGTTCTACCACTAGTCATGCCTCACATGACATCTGCAGACACGCCACCAATCGAAATAATCCAAGTTGAAAATAATGGTGGCTTTTATTTTGAGAACATTAGGAATGGCCGAATATCCTCAAACACATGGAAGCTCATAGTCTTTCATGATTTAAAAGAATTTTGGGAAACATTCAAAACTATTGAAGCTGGCATAACACAATTAGACAGGTTAAAAGACGCAATCACAAACAGCCCGTATCATGAAGCGATTGTCATGCAATATCGGTATCTACTGCAACTATCAAATCAGGACAACGTCATTCTACAAGAACATGCTCAATTAAGACAAAAAAGATCCCCCTTTGATATAATCGGCTCTTTAGCAAACAAGCTTTTTGAGGTCTTGGACAATCAATATGCCGCTACAATGAGTGAGACCATCGAAATCATAAAGCACTTCAATTCGGAAGTCAAACAGCAGAAGACAATTGAAGCATTTATCACCCTGTCAGTGTTCGTTATGTCATTAATAACGGAGTGCCAAGAAATGCAGCACTCATTGATATAAGTAATTGTAGATGCCCATCATGAGTCTGTAAATCCCAATGTCATATCACCCCAACAAATCAAATCGCAGATCACATACATCAAGGACATCTTACCTCAAGATCTGGACCTGCCGGCTTTTGGAAATCTTCTCAAAGTTTCACGCATCTACCAAATGGTCAAATTACACGACGTTAATGAAAGGGATTATCTAATATTTGCCTTAACATTGCCTCTGTTGCTGCCAGCGAGATTTCATATTCTTCGATCATTGCCATTACCCACCATGATCAACAACACTTTCCTGTCGTTATCATCTGCACCAGAGCTAATAATGGTGAACGTTTACAAGGATCAATTCTACCCTTTGACGGTGACCGAACCTATGCAATGCCAAAAATCAACTCGTTCATACATCGACCTATAATGCACGAAAGTGATAAGAACGATGACTGCATTATCGAACTGATTGCGAAAAATAGACTGGCACCTAGTTATGTCTTCAGTCAGGACCATCGTCAAAAACTCTGGCAGCAATTAAATTCCCCAAACCAGCGGCTTTGTTCGCTAGACAAATCGTACGACGTCACGTTCGTAACACCTACAACGCAAAGGAATCCTTAAATGCAACCGGGCTGTACATTGAAGGATGGTGAGCTTAGTCTCCGAGCCTTTAACACTCAACAAACCTCGCTAGACATCACATTTCACCCAGCTATTAATACATCTATTACAGATTTAACAGAATTCACCGGGGCATCACAATCGTTTAACCATCCTTGGATAATTCGATCTACTGTGAATATCGAAAAATTAGCCCAAATGTTGGATGAACTAACAACCAAACAATCTGAATTGCAGCATCTGGGATCAGTACACATACAAAATCAGTGAGCTACATTGCCTTGGGAATCATCCTTATCATAGCTAGTTGGCATCTTTACACGCGTGTGCGATCTGGGAGAAATGCGAGCGGCATCCAGAAACAAGTTCCAGCTCCACGTCAATGACTACACGATCTCCAATATTCTTTTGAAGTATAATACTTCAACAGGCGGCAGTATGTTTAGGTCATCATTTTCATGTAACAAATAACAAATTCAAAAATAATCAAGCATTCAAACTATAACATGTTTACTTCATCATTTTTTGTATTCACTTTGGTCATAATTTTTTGTATTCAAATTTCATGTGAAAATTCATATTTTGGCCATGAGCCATAATACTTGTTAGCTTGATCATCAAATTCTGTACTCGTAGCTTTGCTTGAACTCTATGTGTAATTTTATCTCGATCTTCAAATTACATATGTACTATATGTATGCTTTGCTTATGAACTACGCATGTAACTTTAATCTGATCATGAAATTTTGAATTGCAACATAGCTTTGCTTATGAAATATGTGTTTAATGTTAAGTTTGTTAAGTAAGCATTGTTTTTGTATTTGGGCTTTCGTTATGAGAAATATAGTTCAGAGTTGTTAAGTAAGCGAAAGGATTTTATTTAACCGCTTATGAAGCAAGAAGTAGAGAATCCTGCTCTCTAATTGAATTGATTAGCTCCAATTTTAGAAGTAGAGAAAATTCTACTTTCTAGTATTTCAAGGAAATATATCCAGGTTCTTGTTTTCATCTAGCTTTAATATTAGAAGTAGTGCGATCCTACTCTCTAATATTTTTAGGAAGCTGAAAACAATTCAACGTGCTTGAGCAACAAATATTATTCCATGCCCATCCCAGAAAACGGATGCCATAACCTTGCCAGCTGATTCTACTGACTTTGCTCGGCTTTATTGCTACGAAACATTGTCAGACACTCGATGAAAACATCCTCACGTTGCTGTTTGTGCTCCATTGGGAGGAAACGTGGTACCCATCTTGTGCACAGCTTTCTCATTTCCAAATTTTCGGTCAGAATACCATGCACAGCTCTTTTTGAAAGGCCTGCCATGTCTGCTATCTCACGCACTTTTAGGCAACGGTCATCCAATACCATTTTGAGCAAGCATTTTTTGAGGTAGTAACCTCATTTTGTCGACCACCAAGGTGAACACCGCTAGTTTGTACGACCTCGCTTAAACTCAGCTACCCAATATTTGACAATTTTAAACAAAGGAGCAGACTACCCCAGAGTAGAATCCAACTCGGCTTTGATATCAGTTGGACTTAGACCTTTCAAATGAAAGTATTGTATCACATAACGTTGCCCGATTTTTTCTATATTTACAAATTCACTGAGAGCATTCACTTTGGATGTCTGCAAAAAATAATAATAAAAGTATCGTTATGAATTTTTCACATTAAGTTGTTGAATGGTGGTATTGTCAATCGCAGTAATTGTTTTTCTAAAACCACCTGTATTCATAAGTCAGGTCGGTACTTTTGGGACTACCCAAGTATGTCAAATTGCAAAGGAATCTCCACACCTTCACATCCGAAGCACGTGGTTCCAAAATCCGATGTTGAGAAGAAAGCGATGTCGAAAATGCCTTACCAATCTGCTGTGGGTTCCTTACTTTACATGCTGCAAGGAACATGTCCGGATATCGCATTCGCTGTAGGAGACGTGAGCCGATACAACATCTGATATGGCAATGCACATTGGTCTGCCATCAAATGGATCATGAGGTACATACAACATACTGTGGACTATAAATTGAAATTTTGCAGTAAATAAAATGCTGTATTGGCTGAAATTAGTGATGCTGATTGGGCGAGCGATATCGACCAAAGGAAACCTTTACAGGCTATTTTTTAAATTTTCGCAATTCAGCGGTTTCATGGGCAAGCTATCGGCAACACAATCACTTTATCGAGCTGTAAGGCAAAATATATGGTGCTAACGGAGGCATCAGGGAAAGCCATTTGGTTGACTTAATTTGGACGAGAGCTTTCCATTTGTTGTGATCATCCTAGAGTTTTTTAATGGAACCAGCCCATATGCTGGAACCAGCTGAAGTCCATCGAGCGAATAATGCTATTATGTTGATAGCTAAAATGCTCGGGTGAAAGAACAATGTAGTTCTTTCACTTAGGACAACCAGCAATCCTCAAACAAAATTTTCTTATAAGTTCGCCACCACTGCGTAATAGTGGAAATTACTGCTCGATAGAGCTTGCAGCACTGCCATGCTGCAACATATATATATATATATGGGTTCGTGGTCATCTGGAACCCCGCAGTCGAGCTGCCCCGAGGTGACTGATGTGGCAGCTCCTGAGGAGTATATCGGTCACCTCGTACGAAACTGCGAGATCCTATTCTTATCAAGTGCGGCAACAAGTCAACGGTTTGTCTTTCTCAAAATGACTCATATTCAGTACATGCTAACTACATTGAAATTCGTCATCATTATGTTCGGCAGTGTGTAACATCCTCGGTGATCACTGCTGAATATGTTGCATCAAGCGAAATGGTAGCGGACGTCTTAACGAAATCTGTTCCAGTGATAAAACATCAATTTCTTGCAACTCAGATGGGTTTCATTTCTTTTGAAAATTTGAAAATGAAATTAAATTAACCGAATCAAATTATCATAAATTCGAAATCAATTTGAGATTATCTGCTAAAATTTGATATGATTCGAATAATACAATTCTGAATTGTAATTAAATTGTGAAAACAATCTTCATTAAGTGGGAGTGTTGAAATGTAATTGCAGTCTGTAATAACTAGCGCTTATTGTTATTAACTTTTACGCTCCTCACGCATACATTTAACTACCAAAACTACTGCTGCTTGTAACAAATATTTTTTGAATAAACACCTCTTTTTGTTTCTGGACTTCATACAAAACAGTCGTCTTCTGCTACTTAGCCTAGCTACTTTCAAATAATATATATATATATATATATATATATATATATATATATATATATATATATATATATATATATATATATATATACATATATATATACACACATATATATATATATATATAGATCTCGGTGGCCAATTGTGAACACCTCTTCGAGAGATAACACGGTCCGGAAACGTTCCCATAAAAGATCAACAGTTTCGTTGCTTGTGTGGCACGTAGTGCCGTCTCGTTGAAAATAAACGTTGTCTAGATCAATACCACCCGATTTCGGCCATAAAAAATTCATAAAAATCTCTCGGTAGCGCAATCCATTCATCGTAGCTGTTGCTCCAGCCTCATTTTCGAAAAAGTAAGGTTCAATGACTCCGCCGGACCATAAACCGCACCAAACAGTCACATGTTGAGGATAGAGTGGCTTTTCAATAATATTTCTTGGGCTTTTCGAGCCCCAGATGCGACAATTTTGCTTGTTGATGAAGCCACCCAGGTGGACATGGGCCTCATCACTCAATATGATTTTTTGATGGGATTCCGGATCATTTTCATACATTTCAAGGACTTAATCAGCAAAGACACGACGTTGTTGATGATCGACCGGCTTGAGTTCTTGTGTTAACTGAACTTCATAAGCCTTAAGACCCAGATCTTTAAGCAAAATACGGTGTAATGACGTTTGTGGAATGCCTTATTCCAAAAAACGAAGAGGAATTGACAAACCTGAGTTTTCTTCAACACTTTCGGCTACAGCAGCAATATTCTCGGCTGTTCTTGAGTGACACGGATTTTATTCTTCATATCACTAAGTTGTCCCAACAACTCGAATTTTTCCACTACTTTCTGTATTGCAATCCGACAAGGTGCTTCACGGCGACCCCAAAATTTTCGAGTTTTAGGAACCGTCTCTGCCAAATTTTCAGCTTGTTTATCGTTAATTTTAATAATATCAATGCATTGTTGAAGCATGTGCTGTTCAATTTTTATTAATAACGTAGTTTTTATTTGTCAAATGTCAAAAAATGGCAAAATAACACCTCTTATTTGAAAACCCTTTATATATATAATTATTTACTTATATATTTTTTTATTTTCTATTGTTTTATCACTACCGTCAGTTTCGGGCCTTCGCTGAGGGATAGTCAGAGTATCTCATTATCTTGACCAAATGTATCAGCACTCCACAAGGTGGTATGATCAGTACCATGTTTTGGCCGTTTGTCCGTCCGTCGATTCAGTTGCGATACGTTCTGATTTGAAACCAACACGCATCATAACTGAACGGGCTTATAGTTCGTCCGAAGAATTATTCGAACTAAATCTTGTTATCGCCAACGAGACTTGAACCAGGGACCTTCGGCTTACGGGACTCATCATATATATATATATATGTATATATATATATATATATATATATATATATATATATATATATGTATATATATATATATATATATATATATATATATATGTGTATGTATATATA
Source organism: Odontomyia ornata (assembly GCA_963969285.1). Lineage (NCBI taxonomy): Eukaryota > Metazoa > Arthropoda > Insecta > Diptera > Stratiomyidae > Odontomyia > Odontomyia ornata. Next base: position 259,484,208 of record OZ017738.1, on the reverse strand, counting down.
TATATATATATATATATATATATATATGTATGTATATATATATATATATATATATATATATATATATAAATATATATATATATATATATATATATATATATACATATATATATATATATATATATGTATATATATATATATATATATATATATATATATATATATATAAAGGGTGCGTACGGTATTTAAGAACAACTTGAGAGTAAAATTAATTAGCTTATATTTTTAACAAAATTAAATGAAATTTCAGGAATTTTTTATACAATGTTAAATTAATATATGGCTATGAAGTTATTCACTAAAATCACCATTAGCAGCAATAACCTCTTCGATCCGGGTCCGGAAACGATTACATGCCCGAATCAAATGCCCTTGTTCACATTGAACCTAATGGCATTAAAAGCAGTCTTCAGCGAAGAAATGGTATTATGAGGACGTTAGGTGGTTATGTGGTCATGAAAATTTTCGGCCATTCAATCTTGTGTCGCTTTCACTTTATGTGAAGGAGCAGAGTCTTGTTGAAAAATGTATGGTCTGCCTCCGCTTACATTGTCAATTCAGGGTTTCGCTACCGTCACCAAAACTCCGATGTATGCAGCAGAGCTCACTCGAAGTCCTTGAGTAAAAAAGTGTGATAGCATAACATGTCCTTCGTTGCTGACAACATATAAAACCATAACAGTGGCTGGAAATTTTGTATGCATAACAACAGGAACCTCCGTAGGATTTGAAAATCTTCTTCTCCTTTTTAGCACTACAGCCTTTCTCGGGCCTTCGCTCCCTGCAAATAGCGCCTCCAACTGTCTCGGTCCATTGACCGCGTGCAATTTCGAAATCCAAGCAGCGATGAACTGTCTTCATCGATCGAGTCAGATCTACATTTCCTCGGTTTCCCCACTGGCTTCCGGCCTGCAGTTCTCCCAACGATTACCTTTTTGGGTAGCCGTTGTTCATCCATACGATTCATGTGGCCAGCCCATTGCAGCTTCCGCAGTCTTACAATCGTTGAGACCTCCGGGTCACCAAACATTTAATACAGCTCATGGTTGTTTCGAATTCACCATTGGTCCCCGTCTAGCTTCGCTCCGATTATTTGCCTCAGGACCCGTCGCTCAAAGGCGTTCAATATACAAGTATTTGCGGATGCTTGGGTTATGGTGTATGTTTCACGCCCATAGCATAACACCGGTCTTATCACAGATTTGTATACTTGGAGCTTTGTTTTATTGTGTATGCAGCTGGTCTTCAAGATCGTCAATACTGAATAAAATATTTTATTTGCGAGCTATATTTTTCAGCATATTTCGTCTCTTTCATTGCCCGTTTTCGTTATTTTGGCACCTAAATACACAAATTCGCTAGCATTTTTGATACTATATTCGCCAAGTGTGATGTTTTGTGTATTTGATGTATTTTTCCTCGACTGCGTCATGAGCTTTGTTTTATTTTCATTGATTTGTAGCCCTAGTAGTTTTGCTTCGCTCTCGAATTTTAGGAAGAGTTCTTTGGCGGTTATTAACGACCGTGACAAAATGTTGATGTCGTCCGCATAGGCTACTACTTGGCTCGACTTGAATAGTATTCAAGGATTTGAACATAGCCATCTGTCATTTCTGCGAATGATCTTTTGATCTTGGTCAAAATTTTTTTCGTCGGAAAAAAACCAGAAGATTTTGTGCGCCTTAGGGTGTTTGATTTTGTTTAAAAGACGTTTTGATCAGAGAACTCCTATTCCCGTGTTTGTTCCGACATGAACTGTTCTCTGCGCATCACGTAAGACATATACCGAAGGTCTTCGTGAACAACTCTTAGAATAAGGCGCTCAGGAACACGTAGCTCTCTCACAAGGACCCTCATTGATTTTGAAGGGTCCTCGTCTATGATCGCTTGCACTTGTTCTAAACATTCTGCAGATCAGACAGTTTCAGAACGTTGTTCGTACTTTTTGCGTTTTACAACGGATTTTGTATTGTCTCCTGATGCTTCCAATTCATGGCGAATCTTATGCACGAATGAACAGGTGGAATTAAGAAAATTAGAGATCTTTAAATCTGTATGGTTCGCACATATAGCGACAATGATAGCATGTCTCTTCATTTCTTGAGTGATGTTATAGTCCGCCATTTCTTATCTGAAAAGGAAAAAAAATGAAAAAAAAAGATTCACGAAGTTATAATTACATTTATGCATGTAGGCAAATACCATACGCACCCTATATATATATATATATATATATATATATATATATATATATATATATATATATATATATATATATATATATATATATATAAAGTTTTATTTCGCCTTCATCCGCGGGATATAGATATCGTTCTTCTTTTATGCTGCGGTTGCAAGCGCTTTTCTATAAAAAGGAGCGCCATTACCTCTTTTGAAATCCAGCCTTATCTTGCCTTTATCGTGCAGGCTATGTTGCGATTGGAAGAAGTTTTAACTGTGACGAGAACAATTTTAATTAGGTAGGTCCTGGATCACAAGAAACAATTTGAGCCTTTTGGCAGTCTACTACACTAGTGAAGAAGTGGATAAATGCAAGTTAATCGAGGATATCTAAAACTCAACCCTGAAATTATGCGCGAATAACTTCAGGGTATGACATTTACGTTTAAGGTGCAGATGACTATAAATATTAAGAAAAAGAACCAGTAATTTAAAATTAATAAACATTTCCTAAATGGTAAAACTAAGTACGCAATATATTTCAAGTCTTGTTTTCTAACTTTCAGACAATAATCATGTATCCAAAGCCTACAGTATACACTTGTCTGGCAAAGTTATGGTTACGAGAAATCGGATTTTTTCTAACATATGGTGCTTTGATGCTGAAAACATGGAGGTAATTAACCCTATTACTTCACCAACTTACAATATAGTATAGTAACTTTGAGGTAGATTTCTCGAGAGAAATTTACTTATTAGGGAAAGTGCTTCACGTATAACTATCTATATTAATCTATCTTTCTAACTACAAACATATATATATATATATATATATATATATATATATATATATATATATATATATATATATATATATATATATATACTATATATATATATATATATATATATATATATATATATATATATATATATATATATACATATATATATATATATATATATTTAAATATACAAATATATACATATATACATATATATATATATATATATATATATATATATATATATATATATATATTGTCGCGTGTTATGGTTCGCGGCCAATAATTTTATTGTTTAATATATATGTATATATATATATATATATATATATATATATATATATATATATATCTATATATATATATATATATATATATATATATCTATATATATATCTATATATATATATATATATATATATATATCTATATATATATATATATATATATATATATATATATATATATATATATATAATATATATATATATATATATATATATATATATATATATCTATGTATATATATATATATATATATATATATATATATATATATATACATATATTTATATATTGTCGCGTGTTATGGTTCGCGGCCAATAATTTTAATGTTCCGGGAAAGTGAAAACGCAATGTCTTTTAATTTAAGTTAAAAGAGTTTATTAAATTACTTAAAAATGCACAATCACTTATTTGGTCTATTTCACAATTTCTAATTTTCACTAATAAAATCTAACTTCTACTTGTCCATAAATTTCTAACGCAATTGTCTTCCAAGATCACTTCACAATCAACGAAAATCACTTTTCTATTACTCGAAAAATATCGCTTCCGACACACTATCGCAGTTCTTATCGCGGTCGAATGAATGATTCCTCCCATTCATTCAGCTCGCCTTTATATAGGGTCTCTAATCTTTCAACTCAGTTCTCGTATATTGGTGAATTAGCGGGAACATTCCAGCAGCGTAATGAATGGAGCAGTGACTCACTTTCAGGTATTGATCATGCTTGTTGGGCTCTCGTGGTTTCGAGTAAATTCGTTTTGTTGATGTTTTAATGGTTGTGAAAACAATTGCGACAGTAGCTCGCAGAATTTTTTGTACATGTAACACTGCCCCCACCTCAGTTCTTTTCGCCCCGAAAAGATGTGTCGCCATTTGTAGTCAATTCTCCCTGGGTGTAATATGGGGCAAGACGGTCCAGATGCACGATTTTCATTTTGGCTCTCAGCTTACGGTGTTCCTGTATGCGATATACGACGTCGTTGATTCGCTTTGTGACCCGGTATGGTCCCTCCCAATTATGTTGCAACTTTGGAGACCTACCCTTTCGCCGTTGCGGGTTATATAGCCACACCAAGTCATCTTGCTGGAAGCCAGTAGAATTAGCCTTTAGATTATACCTGGTCTTCATGCGGTCAGTAGCCGATTCGAGGTGTTTTTGCGCTGTACGATGTATCTGGTTCAACCGTTGTCTTAGCTCACTTGCGTACTCCGAGATCGTTTAGGGTTCTCAGGGGTATTCCGAACTTTATATCGGCTGGCAGAAGGATAGTCTTTTCGAAAATGACTTTTGCTGGGGCTTGGCCCATCGATGCATGTTCAGCAGCTCTGTACGCCATCAAAAATAGTGGGATGTGTCGGTCCCAGTCCCTTTGGTTCTCGTCAACCATCTTGGCCAGATGTTTATTTAGCGTGCCGTTGAAACGTTCGACCATTCCATTGGATTGGGAATGCAGCGGTGTTGTCCTCGTTTTCAGTATTCCCAGCAGTTCACACATTTCACCAAAAACTTGTGACTCAAAGTTTCGGCCTTGATCCGAATGTAATTCGCAAGGTACGCCGTACCTACTGACTCAATTTAGCACTAGCTGTTCAGCTACGGTAGTTGCTTCCTGGTTGGGAATGGGGTAGACCTCGGTGCCACTTGCTGAAATAATCGGCCAGAACCAGCGTGTATCGATTTCCCCATTTGGATTCAGGAAAGGGTCCTGCGATGTCAACAGCGATCCTTTCAAACGGTACCTCCACGTTATAGGTTTGCATTTGTCCTCTCAGTCGTCGTTTCGGCCCTTTGACGGAAGCGCAAATCGTGCATCTGCGACACCAGTCCTCTACATCTTCTCGAGCGTGGAGCCAGTAGAACCTTTCCCGCAATTTCGCTAAGGTCTTGTTAACACCAAGGTGGCCTCCCGAGGATCTATCGTGCATCTCCTTAACCACATCGTGGATTCGGCTTTTGGGAAGTATAGTTTGCATCCGATAGGAGCTGCCATCCGCCGTTTCCCATTTCCACTTGAGTACGCCATCCTCCACCTGAAGGAAGTTCCATTGTGCCCAATAGCTTTTCAGGGTTGCGCCATTCATTGAAACGTCTTTCCACTCAGGTCGCCCAGTCGTCTCCTTCCATAAAGCAATGGTCCGATGTCTTCATCGGCTAACTGGGCCTTTCGAATCTCCTCCGGTGACCAACCTTCTTCGAATTCGGTCGTTATCAATCGCAAATCAACGGTCGGCTGCGTTTCCTTAACCCGTTGGTAATGCTTGCAGTTAGCTGGACATGGACGACGAGATAGGATGTCATCATTGCCATGAACTCTGTCCTTGTGAAGTAATTGAGGCCTCATTAGGTCTGGTCGGATCGTCGATCGGGTTGCACCAGTGTCGTTTGTTATCGTGCAATGTTCTTCATCAACTTGACAGGGAAGGCATAAGTCTGCTTCTCCACGATGTTGCCTTGACACGGTGATGGGAGCGCTGGGGACGTTGATCCTCCTAGCCGACGTCCGTCGCATGAAGTTGGCCCCCTTAGTTTGATAGGGTTCTATTCTAGCCTCCTGACACGGTCTGGATCTCCACCATTCTGGACAATAGCTCCGTTTTCTTCACTTCTTGCAGTCTCTTTGCAGGTGCCCCTTCTCACTGCATTCCCATCATCTAGGCGCACCATTTACTTGCGGCTCTCCCTCATTTTCCACGTGCTCACACCTGCACTCGTCTGCCACTACCTGGCGAACCCGGGCAGTGGTACGAGTCACATTTTTCACAGCTTCAAAGTTCAGGTTATAGGCCAATGCATCCTTGACTGTTTGTTTTTGAGCTAAACGCACAGCTTGTTGCAATGCCTGGTCTTCTAAGGCGCTGATGAATCCTTCTGTTGCTGCATCATCTCGATGTTCTGGGTCGTACGCTGGGTAAGACAAAAGTGCCAGTCGCTCAATGTCTTGGGCTAGCTGCTGTAAGTTTTCGCCAGACTTCTGCATCCGATTCCGTAGCTGTGCCCGATAAATTTGCTTCAGATGGGCACCTCCATAACGCATGTCGAGCGCATTCAATATAGCAGCAGGGTTTGAGTGTAAATCAACGGGGATAGTCTGCAAAAGCTCGACAGCCTCTTAGAGCAAGAACTAATGCAGTTGCTCGTTCCTACTCATTCCACTGATTTATCCTAGTAGCAGCTTCAAACTGGATTTTGTAAATACTCCTGACTGTTTGCCCATCGAATTTTGGCGCTTGCACATTTCTGGATGTGCTTTGCGCTGCGGTTACAAGCAGGGTTGGTGGGGTGGTTACTACTGCCTTTGCTGCTTCTGATTCCTTTTTCACTTTTTCTATCTCATGGTTCATTCTCTCTTCGACCTGGCTGACTTTTTCCTCGACCTGGTAAACCTTTTCCTCGACCTGGTCAACTTTTTGCTCGACGCCTTTAATTTGTTTGTTCAGACTGCCGAGCTCCGCTTTTATTTAGGTGGAGTGTTTTTGAAAATCTGCCTTGATACCGATCGCTTGTTGATCCAGCTTCGCTGATTGTTCATTTAGCTTCGCAGTCAGACTGGATGACATCAGCTTTCACATTTGCATCAGTGAATCTTCTGGTTCCTTTGATTTTGGCATATCTGCGTCTTACTTAAGCTCCGCCATGGTAAATTCATTTAATTTCAAATGTTAGCTTCATGGTTATGATTTATTTTTATTATTTCGGCTTTTATTTATTTTTCCACCAGTTTTTACTATTGTGCATTTTTCTTTTTTTTATGTTTAAACGTTTTTCACTTTCAAAATTTTCTTTCTCACTTCTTGACACCACTGTCGCGTGTTATGGCTCGCGGCCAATAATTTTAATGTGAAAACGCAATGTCTTTTAATTTAAGTTAAAAGAGTTTATTAAATCACTTAAAAATGCACAATCACTTATTTGGTCTATTTCACAATTTCTAATTTTCACTATTAAAATCTAACTTCCACTTGTCCATAAATTTCTATCGCAATTGTCTTCTAAGATCACTTCACAATCAACGAAAATCACTTTTCTATTACTCGAACAATACACACTATCGCAGTTCTTATCGCGGTCGAATGAATGATTCCCCCCATTCATTCAGCTCGCCTTTATAAAGGGTCTCTAATCATTCAACTCAGTTCTCGTACATTGGTGAATTAGCGGGAACATTCCAGCACCGTAATGAATGGAGCAGTGACTCACTTTCAGGTATTGATCATGCTTGTTGGGTTCTCGTGGTTTCGAGTAAATTCGTTTTGTTGATGTTTTAATGGTTGTGAAAACAATTGCGACAGTAGCTCGCAGAATTATTTGTACATGTAACAATATAAATAAATATATATATATATATATATATATATATATATATATATATATATATATATATATATATATATATCTATATATATATATAGATATATATATATATATATATATACATATATATATATATATATATATATATATATATATATATATATATATATATCTATATATATATATATATACATATATATATATATATCTATATATATATATATATGCATAGATATACATATGCATATAAATATATATATATATATATATATATATATATATATATATATATATATATATATATATATATATATATATATATATATATATATATATGTATATATATATATATATATATATATAGATATGTATATATATATATTTATAGATATATATATATATATATATATATATATATATATATATATATATATATTTATATATATATATATATATATATATATATATATATATATATATATATATATGTATATATCATATATTCATATATATATATATATATATATATATATATATATATATATATATATTTATATATATAATTGTGTATATATATATATATATATATATATATATATATATATATATATATATATATATATATATCTATATATATATATATATATATACATATATATATATATGCATATATATACATATGCATATACATATATATATATATATATATATATATATATATATATATAGATATATATATATATATATATATATATATATATATATATATATATATATATATATATATATATATATATCTATATATATATATATATATGTATATATATATATATATATATATATATATATATATACATATAAAAATATATTTATATATATATATATATATATTTATATATATGTGTTTATATATATATATATATATATATATATATATATATATATATATATATATATATATATATATATAGATAGATAGATACGAAGTGTGACACTTAAGTTATGAGAATGATTCCATCAAAGTCATATATTTAAAAATTATTCTACAACTCTGCCATCCCCTTCAAAGTAGTTACCTTGGGCAGCTTGTTATGAATCATGCGACGCCGCTGGCGACCACTACTAACACACTTTGGTGCTAGGTGGCTTGCCATATCAAGTTGGTTGCGACGAGTGCACATCTCACGTCAATTTTGTCGTGGGATGTCAGGAAGATTTGACAGCCACTTGGTAGGAAAGTGTGGACGTAGTGGCCGTCACTCAGGGAGAAGTCCCGGAGGGTGCCACAAGCATTAAAAAGGCTTAAGGTTAACAGGAAAAAGAATTTCCTACAAATTGGTCATCACAGATATCCATCGATTATTCAAAAGTAGTAGTAAATGTATCAGAAATTGGAATTGGTAAGTCGGCGAATGCAAAGTTTGTTTTTCCGCTTCGAGTTGAAATAACGTTTTGTAATGTTTAGACTTGCCGCGGATATGCTCAATCAATCCATGCAGAGAGCGAAGCCAGATCTACGAGGATGCAAAACGCCGCAAGTGAAGAGTTTGGGAGCTGCACTGGACCAATTCGATACCATAGACTTCTCTGACTATGGTCTACGCAAACGTGATGAATGTCCGTGTTGGCCTAGATTAAAATGCTTGCTTGTGAGCTCCGTATCTGCAAAGACGTATTACAATGAGTATGTTGCATTAAGCTGAATCCGATTCAATCCACAACTACCGGAAGATATTGCTATGGACGAAAAAATGATCAGAAATTAATCAATATAATGTGGCAAGCGAAAGCATACATGCATGCCAATCGGGAATAGATCAAAGAAATGATAAATCTTTTAAAATAGCAAATAAGAAGAAGATAATATCTTTGTACCAAAACTTTTAAAATATCTCTTATCGCAATGGAAATAGTGGAAGGATTGAATTCAAATCACACAATATTGTGAACAAAAAAATTCCGATTTATTGTATTTAATGATAGTTTTCGTACAGTCATAGCTATGAAAGAGGAAACCAAATGATGAACTGAAAGGAAATGATACAGAATTATATCAGATGATTCCAACGTTTTTATTATACGAAAGTATCCCCGCGTTGATTAGTAGGAAATCTTATGCATCTGGCATTCGACAATAGATTATGATTTTCAGTAAATAATTATAAGCGTTCTTTTGTTTTTTATGCAAATCCGCGTTCAGCTAACAAGTGCAAGATCAATATTAACGAATTTTCATAATGTGCGGGCACGTTGTTATTTATATTTTTATTTGAACGCGATAAATTTCTCAAGGTGTCGTTGATCGTTTTTATAAAGCTTCAAAATAATAATAGTGTTTTCCAATAAGTATTTTTATAGGACAAAATATAAAGCATAATAGCATATTTGTGGTGTAAAATAGCAAATATTTAAGATTTATGTCTTATTTTGTAATTTTTTAAACAAGTCTTCGTGGGTAGACCTTGGATGACAACCCATATTTTAGCTAAAATTTTTGAATGAAAAGCTTAAAGTATTTTAATGTACGGTCAAGTACTCGATGGATATATTATTGAACTCGATAATTTTATTTGTGAAGGTTAAGTTTCAACTGAAATTCGAGGCTTAAAATATTTTAATGCACGGTTAGTAAGAAAAATTTACTATATTCAGAAATTGTCATGCTTTGTTATAATGTTTTTGGCGAGAAATCAGTCGGCAGGAACAGCACAGTCACTATTTCTTAAAGTCAAAAAAAAAAAAAATAGAAAAACTTGAGATCATCAAAACAACCAACGATACGTAAGAAAACAATCGAACGCACAAAATTTTTGTAATCGTGTTTAGGTATTTTAATGTTTTTTTTTAAATAACTTAAAAACGTAAGTCACTATTTGAAGACGTCTAAGATACTAGAAAACCAGTCATCTAAGCTCTCAGCTGTAAAAGGAAAAACAATAATTTACATTTAATATTTTCCTTCCTAATCATTTTATAATACCGATTTGGATATGAACTCTTCCATCAGAACCATGGTTTGATAGAATTGATAATTTTTTTGAGTATTTAAAATTACAAAAAAAAAACCGCAAACAAACAAATCTTAAAAATTTTTTTTTTATCTAATGTTAATTTGGCTTCCGAAGCGAAAAGCAAATGAAAATACATAACGAATTGCTTTTAATCTTATTTTTTTTGAAAAAAAAAGAAAAACGAAAAACACGCAATTATTATATATTTTTATGCCTCATAATCGGTGAAATGAATAAAACTATGTATTGCTAACCTTAACAACGACTTTCCTTTCCAGTGGTTCTTCTTTTCAGCGGGAAATGAGGTGCAGGGTAGGTATGGCGTCGCGAGGATAGGGTTTGAGAAAATCCGCTGAGGTCGGTTTCGCGTCGCGAGCGGTACGCGGTACCTTTGTTGTTTTGCCGTTTTATTAGCGTAGCGTTCGTCGGGTTGAGTTAGCGTAGCCTATTTTTCGGTACCACGTCGGAAATTCGGGAACGCGAAGTAAAAATTAGATTTTTGTCCTTGACTGAGTAAATGAAGAAATACGGAGTAACGTAAAGTAGGTTTCCTCTCCGTATGGTTTTGTTTTGTGACGCGTTTGAAAACGGGCATGTATTGGTGGCTGAATATTGTAAATGAGCGTAACCCATTCGGAGACCCGCGACCGAAATCCTCTCCGATATAGCTGGCCGACAAGCAGCCACCGCGTGAATGGGTTACGGTGCACGGATTGGTTGACCGGTTGGTACCATTCGTTGGCACTACTCAGACTTAACGTCTAGAACCGATGAGAGGTCGGTTCCGCGTTCGCACGTAGACTTAAAATCATTACAAGCTCTACAACGATTCGAAAGCGTTTTCCACGCTTCGTAAAATTTTTGAAACGCTTCGACTAGGATGTTCACGAGTATTCTTGTTGCAGCCGCCTGGATATCCGTAGTCGACTCAAAATTCTGGGCCATCTTTGCGCACAACTTTTTTATCCTAAAATCGTCAGCTAAATTTTGTCTGACTGTTTGACGGTTCATACCCAGTTCTGAGGCCAACATTCGAACTGTTAAACGCTGATTTTCATGGATTAGGGTACGCACACGCTGCGCATTTGCGTCAGTCCGCACCTCGACTGGTCTCTCGCTCCACGCCTAGTTTTCCACGCTTTCACGGTCCTCCTTAAACTCCTTATGCCATCGGAACACCTGGCCACAACTGAGATGACTATCACCATGCACTTTCACAATTTTAGCATGCATAGCCCAATCAGGCGCAAAATTTTATCGCGACGCGTTGCTCTTGATTTCGTTGCTTCATTTTCGTAGCGAGTACCACCAACACAAGTCTACTCAACACGGCACAACAGGCGTATTAAACAAGCTAGAGCAATGGTAAATATATGAATGAAGAGGAGAAGAATGCCGGGGAAGGTGAAGGGAATTTCAAGGTCACAAGTTTACCAGAAGCCGTGGGGTGAAAATCAGTCTCATTACTTAATTGTCGCACCTCGTGTATATAGATATAAAGAAATAAATAAATATATATGTTACTTAAATCATTGTCTGAACTGAATCTTAAATCTATTTTTGTTATTCATCTTATCTGAAAATATGGAGAAGATTGAATCAAATGTGTAGTGTCTGGTTCGATGTAACGCCCATATAGTAGAAAAATCATATATGATTGATGTAATCGAAGGAAATTCAAATGGCTATAATTTGTGTAAATTTTATTGAAACTTACACAAGTAGAACAAAATGATATTTTGAACAACTACTTAAATGGCTGATCTCATCTTTTTAATAATACTGATACAGTTTTACTGGCAAAAATGTTAAATTCTACTACTATTAGCAAAGTTGAACGAACTCCAGCCTCAAAGGTATTTGTTATTGGATCTAGCTCCATAATTTTTAGAAGTTTCTGACAGAAATTTCGCAAAAATCTACTAGTTTCCCGTCCTATCTGTCAGTCTGTCCGCCCGTCCGTCTATCCGTGCATTTTAGCTGCAAAGTTTAAGCCTTCTGAAAAGGTCAGAAGTGGTGATTTCTCAAAAGTGTAGGTCTTATCAAATATATCAAAATTTTTTAATGGGGATCCTCCCTTATAACGAAGTGGCCCTTAACAAATTATTTCTTTAAATGTAGTCAAGTAGAGTATACTACATTAGCGCTTTTAGAATTTGAAGAATAAGTGATTTTCTGCATTGAGAGTTCAGGGGGGAGAATGAAAGGCAAAATGTACCAACAATATTTGTGTTTCCTCCGATTGAACACCTTTCAGCCGAAAATCCGAAAAAAAACTACGAAAATCGGTCTTCATGAGTCCAAGGGCAACAAATACTTCAGAAATCAAAATTCACTCAAATATGTTAATAATGGTATGGCTTATAAATTTTACATCGTCCCCCAAAAATCGAAACGGTACCCTTAAACATCTTAAGGTTTTATATATATGTAGGTTAATATAAGGCCCTCATGCCTACAAAATTGCATGGAAATCAAATCATACCTAAGTGAGTTATCGCCATTTCAATTGTATGGAATTGCAAAAGCAATAACACATTTTAATAGTTAATCTATATTGGGCTCTTTCAGACGCAGCGTTAAAAGTGAGCGTTAAACAGGTTATATGGGCAAGAAGAGTGAGAGGCATTGAGGGGACCTGATGGTAAAAACAGGCCAACATGTTTTAGGGTGAACGAGCGTAACGTACATACACAAACGCATTTCGTTGATCATTTGGTGGGGGAAATTTTCTACAAACGCCGGTAATCATTCCGAATTGAACATTCGGTGAAGAAGGTAGTCGTCATGGAACGATTGCCTTTCTTTAATTTGCGTGCAAAAATGGATGCGTGGACGCGAAAAGCTACGCGTTATTTAATAAATTTATAAAAGCAGAGGCCATGTTCAATTTCAGGAAACAACACGACGAATATCACGATTACAGTAAAGTTAAATTGCCTATTGTGAATCCATAGAAAATTAATAGTACGCATAATCTTCATAGAATCATTATAATAAACAAGTTTACAACACATCAAGAAAAATATGTGACTAAAAAAGATATTCAAATTTGGAATATATTTTTGAGAAAGCGGAAAAATACGGAGGATTCAAATAAATCCAATAGAAGTTTGAATCGACAAACTTTAACAATCATACAATACATTTTTCATTCCAGTTTTTATTACCTCGTGCACATTGCAAGGCTAAAACATCAATTCTAACGCTTATCACTCTGTCTTCGCTTTCATGTTGTCCGCACCATGTTTAACGATCAAATGATCCTTTTGGCACATACACTCGCAAGACGTGTATCGTATACAAAAATAGCTTGGCTGAACTATGCAACGTGTAAACATAAGGGCATAAGCGCGAAACCTGTTTGGATATGGGTTTTTACCATCCCCTATGAAAAAGCCCATTGTATTTCAAAACGACCAAGGCACTCATTTCCTTCGTGTTTTCATGAAAATTTACGGAAAAGTGATTCACTCGAATATGTTCAATGAGCCGAGCATTCAGAAAATTTTTTTAACATTACTTTATTATGGAAGTTCATACATTTTTCCTTGCCCTGCCCCCCACGATACTGGTAGGGTAATTTCAAGACTTGTTTTGAAAATATCTCATAAGGACCTTCTCAACAACACCTCACTAAACTACCAGTGATGAACAATTTTTTTTAAAGGGTCACCTTAATTTCTGGCCGTTAAACAAAACTTAATGGGCTTTTTCACACGGGAATGGTAAAAACCCATATCCAAACAGGTTTCGCGCTTACGCCCTTATGTTTACACGTTACATACTTCAGCCAACCTATTTTTGTATACGATACACGTCTTGCGAGTGTATGTGTCAAAAGGATCATTTGATCGTTAAACGTCGTGCGGACAACATGATAGCGAAGACAGAGAGATAAGCGATTGAGAATTGATGTTTTAGCCTTGAATTGTGCACGAGGTAACAAAAACTGGAATGAAAAATGTATTTTATGATTGTTAAAGTTTGTCCATTCAAACTTCTATTGGATTTATTAGAACCTCCATGTTTTTCCGCTTTCTGAAAAATATATTCCAAATTTGAATATCTTTTTTAGTCGCATATTTTTCTTGTTGTGTTGTCAACTGACTAATTATAATGTGATTCTATGAATGTTATGCGTACTGTTAATTTTCTATGGATTTACAATAGGCAATTTAACTTTATTGAAATCGTGATATTCGTCGTGTTGTTTCCTGAAATTGAATATCACCTCTGCTTTTGTAAATTTATTAAATAACGCGTAGCTTCTCGCGTCCACGCATCCATTTTTGCACGCAATTAAAGAAAGGCAATGGTTTCATGACGACTACCTTCTTCACCGAATGTTCAATTCGGAATGATTACCGGCGTTTGTTTAAAATTTCCCCCACCAAATGATCAACAAAATGCGTTTGTGTATGTGCGTTACGCTCGTTCACCCTAAACAGTTTTGGCGTATTTTTACCATCATGTTCCCTCAATGCCGCTCACTCTTCTTACCCATATAACCTGTTTAACGCTCACTTTTAACGCTGCGTCTGAAAAAGCCCAATGATTGTACCTATTATAGTTTCGGAGCAAAACTGCTGTGAAATACACACGGAAGGACGAGCGGACGGACTGACAGACGAACGCAGGTCGTGATTGCAATAGGGTTTTGTATTTTAGCAGAAAACACTTAAACAGTTAATTAAAATTCTTCTTCTCTTATAATTATTCAGAAAAATTATCAAAAAGCAACTCAATTATGTAGCTACACACAAAGAGTTTTCATAAGTAATGTGTATGATTGCTGAAATCGGAGAAAATACAAGTGTTTAGTTAATTTTATTGAAACTTATAGAATATAAAGACTTTTATCCAATCCAATGATATTAATACAGTATACAATAGTTTAGTAGTTTAAGTTTAAACTGTCGAAGCGAGTTTCAATAAGTTTTAATAGCCAACTTTGCGCAATTTGCAGTTCGAACTTTTATCGTGCCCCAGTTATTAAAATCGAAGATTTCAGTGATAGCTCTAAAACATTGAATAATGATCGAATATATTAAAGAAGCATTGAAAGTGGAAAATATAGATAATTAAGTATAATCATGAAATGTGTACGCGTAGTTACTGACTAAATGACCTAGATAACGCGAGTGTGTTTACAGTTTACAGTTTTGCAAGTACATCGATTGTTCAATTCTTTAATTTTTAAACGTTCAATTTTTAATTGGGTCACAGAATCATTTTATGAGACCTTGACCAATTTTTGTTTTGTTTTGTGTGCATAAGTGTAACATTGTAACATTTAGATTTGTTTTTTTATACTGGCCTTGACTGTGAAAAAAAAAATGTTTTGTGTGCATATTAGTAAAATGTGAACTTTTTATACTGATCTTGACTGTGGAAAAGAATTTTAACTCTGTAATTCGTGGAACATTTTTAAATATAATGAGTGTAAAGTAAAGTCTGCCGTTTTGTGTTGCATTTGACAATACTACAATTGTATTGCATTTGACAATACTTACGTGCAGAGCTTTCTGTAATCGTAAATTACATGGAGCGTGTATGGATGCCCCAAGAGGTTGGTACCATCCCTACATGGATAACCATTTCATCTGCTCTGACTGCCAAGGTTTTGAATACCTTTTGAAAGCCATGTACGACAAAGTAATTATACACATCGATAAACTCAGTGAAGAAAATAATCAATTGATTTCACGGCAGCGCTCTCTCTCAATGACGAGAGTTTCGTAGAAATGGCCAGCAGCTTCGATGATTTAGTGACTACATTATCGAACAGCAATAAAAAGATATATAAAGCTCTTGAAATATTTGAAAATCAAATCGCGTCAATTCGGAAAAATATATCTACCATTCAACAACACAACAAGGATGAATATGTCGAGAAATCATCGTTATTTCAAGCAAGAGCGTTGAAGCTGTTAGAAAAACATGAAGCGATTCTCAATAATATCGCGACGTCAGTTGGAAGTTCGAAGAAGGAAGATTCGGAGATTCTGTCTAAGATGGGAAGGATTGAGGACAGTTTAAGCACAATGGCAGAAGGGATGCAGCGATTTAGTCAGCATAACACGATTGTTGGAAATTCACATAAAACGGCATCAAGTGAACCAATCAGTGAAAACTTACCTGAAAAAACAACGACTAAATCGAAAGAATCACTACAGGCACCTTCATACGCTCCAAAATCGGAATTTGTGTATAAACTGGGAACTTTCTGGTCGGAAGAAGATTGGAAGAAAAGAATTGAACGGCTAAATCGTGTGAACTCAAATAATGACCTATGTTCCACAAATAGTCAGTCACAGTACAGAATTTTCTTCATGCAGAAAGCTCCGAAAAACTGGAATGCAACTAAAATTCAGGAGATCATTGAAAACGACCTTATGATCAAAGGTCGCAAAGTTGAAATTATGCCTCAGAAGAACAAACGTAAGCCCCGATTCAAAGTTTTCATTCCATTGAGATATGCCTGGTTGTTCTTCAACATGATGAAAAGAACCGGTAGCTACTCCTTGAATGGTTCTGGTATTTAAGCAGTGGAGAACCATCAGCAGCTCAATATTGCCTAATTTTAGCTTTAAATACCAAAAAGTATGTACATCCACTAATCTTTCTAATTGTACTAACCAAACTTTACCCATGATTATTTCTGAACTATCATTAACACCTAACTCATTGCAAGGTACTGCTGTTATTACAAATAAGGTAGCATTGGCAACACAAGACGACTCTAACAATAGTAGCGTGTCACATAAAATAGTTAACCCAGAGTCGGACGATGACCAAAATGTCTCGAAATCCATTGAAAGCCTCGCCATGGTGGCGAAATCCTCTCAACCACAATCGAAATATAAAAATTTCATCTGTAATGTGACGCCTGCGCCCGGGAATCGAAGTGATTCCGATCCCGAACCCTTGCAACCGGCCATCTGGAAATGCCCCTCCACCGTGGCCATCGAGAAAACTATGCCACTGGCGACAACTGGAGAGGCACATTGCCGCCATATGGCGTGCCATTCCACACACAGCTGTTTTGTCCGATGTGACAACCGGGTGATTTTGACAGCCACATGGAGGCGAAGGAGTACAAATGGACGACGAGTGAACAAAACGTCATTAGGACACTTTGAAGTGTTTTTATTCATTTTCTGAACGAAATTGCTTCGGAAACCATCAATAAATACCTCAGCATAAAGACCAGATCATTCTTCGACGAACATAGCAACTATTGTGATATACGTTAGTGTTGTGTCTAAAAGAAAAGAACGCGCGTCCCAGCTGTGTAGAATGAAAGAAAAAAGACCGGAGGAAATAGGAGCCTTGGACAAACCTGAAGCTTTGCACTCTGGTAACTATTCTTCAAAATGCTTGTTGTAGTTCTTGGGGACTTGCACATTCCACATCGATGTAGTAGCCTGCCGTCAAGATTTTAAAAGCTATTGGTTCCTGGGTGCATGCATCATATCGTATGTACCGGCAATTTATGCACGAAAGAAGATCAACAGGCTCAAATTATGAAAGAATGTGAGCGGAAAGGCACAAGAAGATAACAGTCAGGCGAAAGGTGACCATGCGGGTGAAAGCAGCAGTGCTGAAAAACCATCAGCAGTGGCAGAAGTTGAAGGCTTTAGTAATAGCATAACTGCATCTAATCACTTCACCTTGAAATATTCAACTCCAGTTTTCTCGTAAACTTTTTCTAATGTTAAATATTGCGGCGGATTCAGGGAAGCAATATCAAATTACGCGCTAAACTAGTTAACACGTCACTTTGCGAGTTTGCAAAACAATTGAATAAATACCGAGATCAACTAAGTTGATACTGAAGGCGAGCCGAACAATTGACAGTTGGGAGAACGTCAAATATTGCAATTCACTTCGCTTGCCGGGGATCGTTTGTCAACGAATGGTGGGTGAGACTTTCTGCTAGAACGTTAGACGCTAGACAACGAATTTTTGGCGATATGAGATTCGGTCTAGCTGATATGGAACAGGTCACCGATGTCAACTGCCGAGTTGAATTTAAAGTGCTTGAGCTCGCGGAGAGGAAGTTAATTAAAGATTAATTCTTTCGAGGTGTTTGTTTGGTGGCTAGAATAAAAATTGGATTAGCAAGCATCTGAGATCTAAGCGCGGTTAGGAAGGTCTTATCTTAGCCAATGTGTTAAGGGGCCCTGCGGTATATATACGAGTATATCTAATGTGCAAACACTAATTGTTGAGGCGTTTAATTTTTTTTGTAAGAACCTAAATCTATTGTCGTAAAAAAACAAATTTCTCTTATGTGTTTCTTTGGATGGCGTTCTTGTTTATATTTGAGCCACATGGCGCTAAATGACGCTATTAGAGAGCTGACGGTAGCCGTAAATACTCGTTGGTCTCCAGTGTTTAATGGTACAACAACAATGAAGGCGGCGAGTCTTTATATGAGCTCACTTTGTCCAATAATGTCATGAAAAATTTTGGTCATGAACCTACATTCCGAACCTCCAACGCAGCGTTTAAATCGATAATAGAACATTACATATACCTTTCACTAAATGCAAGGCGGGACTCTGCAGGAGCGTTTTTGAGTAGAAATATCAATTTACTCTATACATATAGGAAAGCCTATAAGATGAAATAAACATGCATCAATATCAACTCCCGACCGAATCCTAAAAGTAAATTAGAAAATTTCAACGATTGATTTTTCCATATCGGCATTTCTCTCGAAATACTGAAACACTTTCTATCTTTCCACTTAAGATTGAAATTAAGCAAAAATTCAGAAATTTAATTCTAGAGTACATTTACATGAAAAAGGCCTTGATTTATACAAAAGAAAAATAATATAATGTTTTAATGTTTAATTTCAGTTTTTGAATTAGTTCCTTTATTTGATTGTTTTGTGATGATTCATTTGTTGATTTTTTAGTATGGACCATTTTTGGAAGTTTTATTTCTGGTTTATAGAGCAGATGAGTTTAAAGGCCACAGATGCTCGTAGATGTTGCTCAATAGATTTCAAAGTGTTCCCCCTCAATATAGTACTTACCCTTTGAAATAACTTGTTTTCATCTGCCAATTTAAAATAATGTTTTTATACGATGGAAGTTATCGAGAGACCATTTTAAGTTAAAGGGGCACTAAAATTATACTGTATGAATCTCGCTAATTAATATTTATTATAAGTATGCAGCATTGGCTTTTGATTTTGTATCCTTTTGGGTTACAAACTATTAAGACCTTACGATTTTTATTTTCAATCCGTTACTAAGACTTAATGGAAAGAAGAAATTAATAAGTATTGCCCGAATTAAAAATGAACACTGATGGTCAATTTGACATATTTAGATGATGGTTAAAAATCGTTGGACATTTCCTTATCTTAATTAATATTCAAGGAATTTATAAAAAAGAGAAAAAACGCCCGAGTGTTTCACCTGTATTAACTTATACACTATCAAAAAAAAGAAAAAAATTGTGTCAAACAAGAATAAATGATATTTAGTACTTAAATAGCATAAACTAACAAATTACATATAAATTTAATTCTATGTAAACAAAACTAAAACGAACTCAAGAGGTATAAACAATAGGACTAGTGTAAATATAAATCCAAATATTCAAGTATTTAATGAAGTGCTTCATGAAAAACAAATAACATACGAGTAGGAGAAAGTAATCTGTAGCTCATACAAATAATTTCAATTTGCTTTATTGTTAACTGTCATTTTGGTAATCATTTTTAATCTCATATTACAATGCATTGTCTTAAGTAAAGATATTTAATCGTAATTCTAATGATAAACACAAGAAAAATTGATGAAAGTAACTATTTAAGGTATTCCAGAATATGTCCAGTTGTAGACTTATAATTATTGATATGAGATCAATTTGCTTGGTTCCGTCCCACACTTTTATTTCTATAACAGCAAAAAAAGTAAACCTTCAATGTTTAACAGGAAATATTGCCGTGTGAAGGAAAAGATGTTAATATTTGAATTTATTATTAAATTTTTTTTTAATCAGTTTTTTTATATGATGTGAATTGCTAAACAGAAAAAAATAAATATAATTATTAAAAATGAATTGCTAGGATAACCCACGACTTTCCTTTTCAGTGACTCGTTCTTTTTCAGGGGGAACAGAGAGTGTAGGGTAAGTATGCCGTCGCGAGGGTAGGGTTTCGACAAATCCGCTGAGGTCGGTTTCGCGTCGCGCGCGGTACGCGGTACCTTTGCTTGTTTCGTCATTTCATTAGAGTAGTTTTCGTCGGTTTAATTTCGAGTAGCATATTTTTCGGTACCGCGTCGGTGATTCGGTAACGCGCCTATAGGATTTTGTAGCGTTTTTGATTTGAGATCTGTGGAGAGATCACATCCAGAATTAACGTAACGTAGGTTTCCCGTTCTGGATGAGTAATTGTTGACGCGTTTGGAAAACGGGCATGTTCAGGTGACTGAAATATTGTAATTGAGCGTAACCCATTCGGAGACCCGCGACCGAAATCCTCTCCGAACTAGCTGGCCGACAAGCAGCCACCGCGTGAATGGGTTACGGTGCACGGATTGGTTGACCTGTTGGTACCATCCGTTGGCACTACTCAGACTTAACGTCTAGAACCAATGAGAGGTCGGTTCCGCGTTCGATCTGAAAAGTAGAAAATCATTACAAATGGCGCCCAACGTGGGGCCTAAAACATCCTAAGGGGGAAAGAACTTCGCGTCTTCTGACGAGTTGGTCCTTTACGGAGGATGTAAGGTACTGTGGTACTCGAGTCCCACTATCAGGAGCAGTGGAGTTGTGTGATACACACTAGAAGTCGCTTCACGTGAGTAGTAGCTTCCGCTCTCCTTTGATTGATTTTTTTTTTCGCGACAGAATCCTTCCGATGTGTTGTCCCAGGTTAACCCCTGTAAGGACCTTCTATTCTCTTGATGGAACTGCCAGTCTGATGGGTTTACCTATCAGCATGGACTCTCAAGAAAATAGAAGGCTACCTTGCCTTTATGTCGCGGAAGGATTCTAACTATTTCGTATGCGTGTTAGACGAGTGGTATCGGTTCAACGTTCGGTGGCGTATGCTGGAGTTGCGAAGCCCGGAATGCTTCCACGCGTCGGGAAATTTTGACCGCGTACTAGAATCGTTACGGTAGCTCTACCACTTGTCTCGTCGAGTCACTTTAACGTAGTTTAGAGACGGTTTTTTGTAATGTATGTGGGTTTAGGGGATAAATTTTGTAAATCGACCGGAAGCACCCTTTCTTCGGCAGATTACCACGCACTCTCATTTTCCGTTGGAGGAGTCGACCACTGGAAAGGAAAGTGTATATCAAATAATTTTTTTCGACCCTCTAGATATAGCTCGCCACTATCGGCCACTAAACTAAGATTAAGCTTCTATATTTATATATTAGGGGTATAATAATAAGTATCATATTTTATATATTTTAATTTTTCCAGTCATATTAGCACCACATTAAACTCACACGACAATGGCAACGAAGCGGACCCCAGAAAAGCGGTGGACCCGGTCCAAAACGGTCCAACCCGCGAACTGTGGAATCTGTTTCGAGGACGTAGTGGAGGGCGTACACAGCGTGCGATTGGATTGTGGACATCTATTCCATCGTGGCTGTGTACAACAGCTCCTCCTGACGTCAGAGAGTTGCCCATTATGTCGGCGACCCATCGAGCGGTCTGCCCTAGACGTCCCCCTCGGAACGCCCCTACTAACGCGCGGAGCTGTGGCGAAAGGAGTTCCAGAGGCCGAACAGTCCCAACCACTTTTAGACCTGCAAGGAGCCGTAGGCGGTGAAGTTCCGGCCGCAAGTGTCGTGTCCGAGGTGACACCCATGCCTTCCGCCCACTCCATTGACACCCTCGTGGCGTTGATGAGGGATATGTCGGAGAGGATTGGCAACCTGGAGGGAAAGCTCCAGAATCTCCCTGTGAGCCAACCACCCAGTCGCGTGAGAACTCCGCTTGGCTGGGAGCCGAATCCCAGTGTGGCGATGCCCCCTCCCGACAATCCGAGCCATGGGTCCCACCTCCAAGGAACTCAGGAATGGATCCCAGAGCTCCCGAATATAGACCACGACACAGTACCGGACCTCCGTTGGTACCTCCAGCCCCCGAGGCTGTTCAGTACAACAGGTCAATCGAAGATGTGATTCCCCCCGGGAACGCATTGACACTTTTTCGAGACCCGACGCCTCGTATCATGGAGAGTTGGCGCCTGAACTTTACAGGGTTCAACGATATGATATCGGCGGACCGGTTCCTTTTCCGGATTCAGGCGTTGGTATCCAGCACCCTGGGAGGGGATTCCTCGGCCTTCCTCCGGCATGCACATCTTTTGTTCAGCGGCGACGCTGCCGACTGGTACTGGAGCTTTAAAGAGTCAACGCCACGTCCCACTTGGCACTCTTTCAGTGCAGCCTTCCGCAATCGATTTGAGGATGGCTTCACTGAGAGAGAACTAAGGGAGCAAATAAAGAAACGGAAACAAGGCGCTCACGAACCGTTCGACCAGTACTACACAAGTATAGTGAGATTGAGCACTCGCTTGCGAAATGCCATGCCCGAGGACGAACTGGTAGAA
Organism: Odontomyia ornata; assembly: GCA_963969285.1. NCBI lineage: Eukaryota > Metazoa > Arthropoda > Insecta > Diptera > Stratiomyidae > Odontomyia > Odontomyia ornata. Next base: position 259,461,026 of record OZ017738.1, on the reverse strand, counting down.
ATTATCAGAGAGAATATGCGCTGGGATCTCCAGAACAGCCTTCTGCATTTTCCCATCAACACCATACAGGGATTGCGCCTCCATGCCCGTAGACAAGAACACTTGGATGAGCGGCGTGGTACCTTCCGTCCACAACCTCGCATAACGGGACCAAATCCCCGAAATCATCACACCGCGGAGTTGATGGCAGCGGACCACCTGCTTGCTGATCCAGTACCAATACCGAGGAGCGGAGCACCACTGGAGTTTGAGGACCCAGCATTGATTGATCGACCCTCCCTTGAAGCAATTACAAGCCCGACGGTCTGTTGGAACTGCCGACAACCGGGACATCGGTTCTATGCATGTCCAGCGGAGCCGACGCTTTTCTGCTACCGCTGCGGGAAGGCCGACACCTACGCCCCTGACTGTGCAAATTGCAAAGGGCGAAAAAACTTGCCACCGAGTGCCGCGACCACCCGTCGGCACTCCTAGACCCCGGACGAACCAATCCAGACCCCATCACCAGCTATGACCCAGCTCCCAACATGACTCCAACTCTGCTGACTCGCACCGCTAAACACAGTTCTCCCGAAGTTCCACAACCGACGCCGTCCTCCGCCGAGGCCAACGCGCAGGGAAATGATAGCGAGACGAAAGTTCCTTGGCATGTAAAACCTTTTCATGTCAGGCTGCGGAATTACTTGGCTACTCGCCAGCGCATCTTCCATGAGGAGTTGGCCACAACTGTCCCACCGCGAAGCAAGCGAGCCACGCGTCGGATGCGGAGCTTCTGGAGAAAAGTCAGGCAGTCGAGGAAAGTGTTGAAGGACATATACTTAGACGAATTATTGAGGGATGATGTTCGGCCATATGCGTCAGTACACCTCCTGCAAAAACGAGTATCAGGCTTAGTCGATACGGGAGCCAGTGTGAATTGCATATCTGCCGAGTTTGCAGGGGAGGTACTGGCAAAGCACGCGGACCAAATCCGTCATTTCACCTCCTGGTTAAGCACGGCGGACGGAACTCGTCACTCTGTAGTGGGAAAAATTATGACGGATGTCACCTTTAAAGGAGTAACTAAACCCATGGAATTTTTCATTATACCTCAGTTAACCCAGAATCTTTACCTAGGAGTGGATTTCGTTCGAAAATTTAACTTGGCCCCGGCACTATTTCCCGGTTCGACCCTGGAGTCCGTCACCACCGTTCCTGACCAATCTCAACCCACTAACTTATTACGGCATACACTGGATGTAACTCAGCAACTGCGTCTCGACTCGGCTATATCGGCTTTTCCATCGCATGAGAAGGAAGGTCTCGGGCGGACTGCCCTGGTGTTCCAAACTATAGATGTGGGGGATGCTAAACCCATAAAACAGAGACATTTCGCCATATCTCCGGCGAAGGAAAAATCGTTATATGCCGAAGTGGATCGAATGCTAGCATTAGGCGTAATCGAAGAATCACAGAGCGCGTGGGCTTCCCCAGTCACCTTAGTGGTCAAGCCGAACAAGGTCCGGTTATGCTTAGATGCCAGACGCTTGAACGCCGTCACAGTCAAGGACGCATATCCTCTACCGTTGATCGAAGGCATTTTGAGTCGATTGCCTAAAGCCCATTTCATCACGAGCTTAGACCTCAAGGACGCCTTCTGGCAAATTCCTTTAGACCCCGGTTCAAAGGAGAAGACAGCCTTCACAGTCCCTGGTCGGCCCTTATATCAATTCGTGACCATGCCATTCGGATTGTGTAATGCCCCCCAAACAATGACGCGCCTTATGGATAAGGTGATACCACCTCATTTGCGGCACCAAGTTTTCGTTTACTTGGACGATCTGTTGCTTATAACCGAGACCTTTGATGAACACATCGACCTGCTTCAGGAGGTGGCTCTACACATCCGGAGGGCAAGATTAACCATCAACATAAGGAGGAGCCAGTTCGTGATGACGGAGGTGAAGTATTTAGGTCACATCATTGGGCATGGCCATATCAAGACCGATCCGGAAAAGACTCAAGCGATTGACGTTTTTCCACTACCCAAGACCACCAAACAGTTACGCCGATTCTTAGGTTTATGCGGATGGTACCAGCGTTTTGTACGTGACTATGCCACCATTACCACTCCTTTGACCGACATGCTGTGTAAGGGACGTAAATTCGTCTGGGAAGAACCCAGCTTGCGAGCCTTTGAAGAGCTAAAGAAGAGTCTGACTACAGCCCCCGTACTGCACAGCCCGGACTTTGACAAACCGTTCTCAATCCATTGTGACGCGAGTCAACATGGGGTGGGAGCAGTCTTAGTCCAGGTTGCACAAGACGGCGAGGAGAGACCTATAGCCTTCATGTCTCACAAGCTGAACCCAGCCCAGCGAAATTACACGGTCTCCGAGCAGGAATGTCTAGCCGCGGTGTTGGCAGTGAAACGCTTCCGAGCCTATGTGGAGGGACACACCTTTGAAATCGTTACGGATCACGCTTCTCTGAAATGGCTCATGAGCCAGACTGACCTCAACGGCAGATTGGCCAGGTGGGCACTGAAATTACAGGCATTTGACTTCACAATCCGCCACCGAAAAGGAAGCCAGCATGTAGTCCCCGACACCCTATCCAGAATGTTCGCCCCTGAAGGAGCCGAGTTGGTCCAAGAGGACGACAGCCCCCAATTGATCGATTTGGACCATCCTGCCTTCAAGTCAGCAACCTACACACAACTGATTCACACTATCCAGAATCAACAGCCCCAGCTTCCTGAACTGCGGTTGACGGATGGATTTGTTTATAAGCGGATGGGACACGCATCCGGAGACCCCATACAAGAAGAAGAACAGTGGAAGTTGTGGGTGCCCGAAGAATTAACCACTGATCTTATCAGACGGGCTCATGACCACCCAACAAGTTCGCACGGCGGATACGGTCGTACACTTAGGCGGTTGAAAACCTGTTTCTTTTGGCCTAAGACGGCACAACAGATAAAAGAGTACGAAGCCTCTTGTGAGCTATGCAAGAGCACTAAAGCGCCCAACACCATTCTTCGGCCACCCATGGGTAAGGTTGAGGTCCCCGAACGCGTGTTCCAGCGCTTGTACATTGATCTTATCGGTCCTTACCCTCGATCTGCTTCTGGTCACACGGGAGCTGTCGTGGTCCTGGACCAGCTCTCTAAATTCCCTATCATAGAACCACTACGTAACATGCACACTGGACCTATAATCAGCTTCTTGGAGAACCGAGTCTTTCACATGTTTGGAGTTCCGGAGAAACTTGTCTCCGACAATGGGGTCCAGTTCACCTCCAGCAAGTTCCGAGACCTAATGTCCAAATACGGCATCATCCACCAACGAACTGCCGTCTATTCACCACAAGCCAACGCATCCGAACGACTGAATCGTACGCTCATAGCGGCCATTCGCGCCTATGTCCACCCAAATCAGAAGGACTGGGATCGCAAATTGTCCGCCATCACTAGTGCGCTGCGCTCGTCGTACCACGCCACCACCGGCATTTCACCATATTTCGCATTGTTCGGGCAGTACATGATCTGTCATGGGAGCGCTTACCGGCTATTGCGGCAACTGAAATCGCTAGAGGACCCAATCGTGGTTCTGGAACCGCACGAAAAGCTCCAACTTCTGCGAGATCAACTGCGGGAGAAGATTGAAGAAAGTAGACGGATGGGAGAGGAGCGGTACAACTTACGATCTCATCCTTCTGGCTTTAAGGTAGGCGACGAAATATATCGTCGAAACTTCCGGCAGAGCGATGCCACCCGACATTACAATGCCAAACTAGACAAGAAATTCGTGAAGTGTCGAGTCCTACAAGTAATAAGCCCCACCCGATACCTCATCGCGGACATGACTGGTAAAACCCTGGGAATTTACCACGCAAAAGACCTTAGACGATGAAGTGCAACTATTTCCCACGAAACACCTTGGCTTACCCCAATCTTTGCCTAGACGAAGACCTCCGAATAACACCTGACTCCCTACTATATAGTCACTGTCGAGTCTTCACGAACATGGGTGTAGCCTATTCCTCGGAACCGACCTTCGACCCGCCACGGTCCTAACCAAGACCTTTCATATAGGGGACGGGATCGTAATTACTTCGATTTCGGGGGGGGGAATGTGTAATGTGACGCCTACGCCCGGGAATCGAAGTGATTCCGATCCCGAACCCTTGCAACCGGCCATCTGGAAATGCCCCTCCACCGTGGCCATCGAGAAAACTATGCCACTGGCGACAACTGGAGAGGCACATTGCCGCCATATGGCGTGCCATTCCACACACAGCTGTTTTGTCCGATGTGACAACCGGGTGATTTTGACAGCCACATGGAGGCGAAGGAGTACAAATGGACGACGAGTGAACAAAACGTCATTAGGACACTTTGAAGTGTTTTTATTCATTTTCTGAACGAAATTGCTTCGGAAACCATCAATAAATACCTCAGCATAAAGACCAGATCATTCTTCGACGAACATAGCAACTATTGTGATATACGTTAGTGTTGTGTCTAAAAGAAAAGAACGCGCGTCCTGGCTGTGTAGAATGAAAGAAAAAAGACCGGAGGAAATAGGAGCCTTGGACAAACCTGAAGCTTTGCACTCTGGTAACTATTCTTCAAAATGCTTGTTGTAGTTCTTGGGGACTTGCACATTCCACATCGATGTAGTAGCCTGCCGTCAAGATTTTAAAAGCTATTGGTTCCTGGGTGCATGCATCATATCGTATGTACCGGCAATTTATGCACGAAAGAAGATCAACAGGCTCAAATTATGAAAGAGTGTGAGCGGAAAGGCACAAGAAGATAACAGTCAGGCGAAAGGTGACCATGCGGGTGAAAGCAGCAGTGCTGAAAAACCATCAGCAGTGGCAGAAGTTGAAGGCTTTAGTAATAGCATAACTGCATCTAATCACTTCACCTTGAAATATTCAACTCCAGTTTTCTCGTAAACTTCTTCTAATGTTAAATATTGCGGCGGATTCAGGGAAGCAATATCAAATTACGCGCTAAACTAGTTAACACGTCACTTTGCGAGTTTGCAAAACAATTGAATAAATACCGAGATCAACTAAATTGATACTGAAGGCGAGCCGAACAATTGACAGTTGGGAGAACGTCAAATATTGCAATTCACTTCGCTTGCCGGGGATCGTTTGTCAACGAATGGTGGGTGAGACTTTCTGCTAGAACGTTAGACGCTAGACAACGAATTTTTGGCGATACGAGATTCGGTCTAGCTGATATGGAACAGGTCACCGATGTCAACTGCCGAGTTGAATTTAAAGTGCTTGAGCTCGCGGAGAGGAAGTTAATTAAAGATTAATTCTTTCGAGGTGTTTGTTTGGTGGCTAGAATAAAAATTGGATTAGCAAGCATCTGAGATCTAAGCGCGGTTAGGAAGGTCTTATCTTAGCCAATGTGTTAAGGGGCCCTGCGGTATATATACGAGTATATCTAATGTGCAAACACTAATTGTTGAGGCGTTTAATTTTTTTTTGTAAGAACCTAAATCTATTGTCGTAAAAAAACAAATTTCTCTTATGTGTTTCTTTGGATGGCGTTCTTGTTTATATTTGAGCCACATGGCGCTAAATGACGCTATTAGAGAGCTGACGGTAGCCGTAAATACTCGTTGGTCTCCAGTGTTTAATGGTACAACAACAATGAAGGCGGCGAGTCTTTATATGAGCTCACTTTGTCCAATAATGTCATGAAAAATTTTGGTCATGAACCTACATTCCGAACCTCCAACGCAGCGTTTAAATCGATAATAGAACATTACATATACCTTTCACTAAATGCAAGGCGGGACTCTGCAGGAGCGTTTTTGAGTAGAAATATCAATTTACTCTATACATATAGGAAAGCCTATAAGATGAAATAAACATGCATCAATATCAACTCCCGACCGAATCCTAAAAGTAAATTAGAAAATTTCAACGATTGATTTTTCCATATCGGCATTTCTCTCGAAATACTGAAACACTTTCTATCTTTCCACTTAAGATTGAAATTAAGCAAAAATTCAGAAATTTAATTCTAGAGTACATTTACATGAAAAAGGCCTTGATTTATACAAAAGAAAAATAATATAATGTTTTAATGTTTAATTTCAGTTTTTGAATTAGTTCCTTTATTTGATTGTTTTGTGATGATTCATTTGTTGATTTTTTAGTATGGACCATTTTTGGAAGTTTTATTTCTGGTTTATAGAGCAGATGAGTTTAAAGGCCACAGATGCTCGTAGATGTTGCTCAATAGATTTCAAAGTGTTCCCCCTCAATATAGTACTTACCCTTTGAAATAACTTGTTTTCATTTGCCAATTTAAAATAATGTTTTTATACGATGGAAGTTATCGAGAGACCATTTTAAGTTAAAGGGGCACTAAAATTATACTGTATGAATCTCGCTAATTAATATTTATTATAAGTATCCAGCATTGGCTTTTGATTTTGTATCCTTTTGGGTTACAAACTATTAAGACCTTACGATTTTTATTTTCAATCCGTTACTAAGACTTAATGGAAAGAAGAAATTAATAAGTATTGCCCGAATTAAAAATGAACACTGATGGTCAATTTGACATATTTAGATGATGGTTAAAAATCGTTGGACATTTCCTTATCTTAATTAATATTCAAGGAATTTATAAAAAAGAGAAAAAACGCCCGAGTGTTTCACCTGTATTAACTTATACACTATCAAAAAAAAGAAAAAAATTGTGTCAAACAAGAATAAATGATATTTAGTACTTAAATAGCATAAACTAACAAATTACATATAAATTTAATTCTATGTAAACAAAACTAAAACGAACTCAAGAGGTATAAACAATAGGACTAGTGTAAATATAAAACCAAATATTCAAGTATTTAATGAAGTGCTTCATGAAAAACAAATAACATACGAGTAGGAGAAAGTAATCTGTAGCTCATACAAATAATTTCAATTTGTTTTATTGTTAACTGTCATTTTGGTAATCATTTTTAATCTCATATTACAATCCATTGTCTTAAGTAAAGATATTTAATCGTAATTCTAATGATAAACACAAGAAAAATTGATGAAAGTAACTATTTAAGGTATTCCAGAATATGTCCACTTGTAGACTTATAATTATTGATATGAGATCAATTTGCTTGGTTCCGTCCCACACTTTTATTTCTATAACAGCAAAAAAAGTAAACCTTCAATGTTTAACAGGAAATATTGCCGTGTGAAGGAAAAGATGTTAATATTTGAATTTATTATTAAATTTTTTTTTAATCAGTTTTTTTATATGATGTGAATTGCTAAACAGAAAAAAATAAATATAATTATTAAAAATGAATTGCTAGGATAACCCACGACTTTCCTTTTCAGTGACTCGTTCTTTTTAAGGGGGAACAGAGAGTGCAGGGTAAGTATGCCGTCGCGAGGGTAGGGTTTCGACAAATCCGCTGAGGTCGGTTTCGCGTCGCGCGCGGTACGCGGTACCTTTGCTTGTTTCGTCATTTCATTAGAGTAGTTTTCGTCGGTTTAATTTCGAGTAGCATATTTTTCGGTACCGCGTCGGTGATTCGGTAACGCGCCTATAGGATTTTGTAGCGTTTTTGATTTGAGATCTGTGGAGAGATCACATCCAGAATTAACGTAACGTAGGTTTCCCGTTCTGGATGAGTAATTGTTGACGCGTTTGGAAAACGGGCATGTTCAGGTGACTGAAATATTGTAATTGAGCGTAACCCATTCGGAGACCCGCGACCGAAATCCTCTCCGAACTAGCTGGCCGACAAGCAGCCACCGCGTGAATAGGTTACGGTGCACGGATTGGTTGACCTGTTGGTACCATCCGTTGGCACTACTCAGACTTAACGTCTAGAACCAATGAGAGGTCGGTTCCGCGTTCGATCTGAAAAGTAGAAAATCATTACAAATGGCGCCCAACGTGGGGCCTAAAACATCCTAAGGGGGAAAGAACTTCGCGTCTTCTGACGAGTTGGTCCTTTACGGAGGATGTAAGGTACTGTGGTACTCGAGTCCCACTATCAGGAGCAGTGGAGTTGTGTGATACACACTAGAAGTCGCTTCACGTGAGTAGTAGCTTCCGCTCTCCTTTGATTGATTTTTTTTTTCGCGACAGAATCCTTCCGATGTGTTGTCCCAGGTTAACCCCTGTAAGGACCTTCTATTCTCTTGATGGAACTGCCAGTCTGATGGGTTTACCTATCAGCATGGACTCTCAAGAAAATAGAAGGCTACCTTGCCTTTATGTCGCGGAAGGATTCTAACTATTTCGTATGCGTGTTAGACGAGTGGTATCGGTTCAACGTTCGGTGGCGTATGCTGGAGTTGTGAAGCCCGGAATGCTTCCACGCGTCGGGAAATTTTGACCGCGTACTAAAATCATTACGGTAGCTCTACCACTTGTCTCGTCGAGTCACTTTAACGTAGTTTAGAGACGGTTTTTTGTAATGTATGTGGGTTTAGGGGATAAATTTTGTAAATCGACCGGAAGCACCCTTTCTTCGGCAGATTACCACGCACTCTCATTTCCCGTTGGAGGAGTCGACCACTGAAAAGGAAAGTGTATATCAAATAATTTTTTTCGACCCTCTAGATATAGCTCGCCACTATCGGCCACTAAACTAAGATTAAGCTTCTGTATTTATATATTAGGGGTATAATAATAAGTATCATATTTTATATATTTTAATTTTTCCAGTCATATTAGCACCACATTAAACTCACACGACAATGGCAACGAAGCGGACCCCAGAAAAGCGGTGGACCCGGTCCAAAACGGTCCAACCCGCGACCTGTGGAATCTGTTTCGAGGACGTAGTGGAGGGCGTACACAGCGTGCGATTGGATTGTGGACATCTATTCCATCGTGCCTGTGTACAACAGCTCCTCCTGACGTCAGAGAGTTGCCCATTATGTCGGCGACCCATCGAGCGGTCTGCCCTAGACGTCCCCCTCGGAACGCCCCTACTAACGCGCGGAGCAGTGGCGAAAGGAGTTCCAGAGGCCGAACAGTCCCAACCACTTTTAGACCTGCAAGGAGCCGTAGGCGGTGAAGTTCCGGCCGCGAGTGTCGTGTCCGAGGTGACACCCATGCCTTCCGCCCACTCCATTGACACCCTCGTGGCGTTGATGAGGGATATGTCGGAGAGGATTGGCAACCTGGAGGGAAAGCTCCAGAATCTCCCTGTGAGCCAACCACCCAGTCGCGTGAGAACTCCGCTTGGCTGGGAGCCGAATCCCAGTGTGGCGATGCCCCCTCCCGACAATCCGAGCCATGGGTCCCACCTCCAAGGAACTCAGGAATGAATCCCAGAGCTCCCGAATATAGACCACGACACAGTACCGGACCTCCGTTGGTACCTCCAGCCCCCGAGGCTGTTCAGTACAACAGGTCAATCGAAGATGTGATTCCCCCCGGGAACGCATTGACACTTTTTCGAGACCCGACGCCTCGTATCATGGAGAGTTGGCGCCTGAACTTTACAGGGTTCAACGATATGATATCGGTGGACCGGTTCCTTTTCCGGATTCAGGCGTTGGTATCCAGCACCCTGGGAGGGGATTCCTCGGCCTTCCTCCGGCATGCACATCTTTTGTTCAGCGGCGACGCTGCCGACTGGTACTGGAGCTTTAAAGAGTCAACGCCACGTCCCACTTGGCACTCTTTCAGTGCAGCCTTCCGCAATCGATTTGAGGATGGCTTCACTGAGAGAGAACTAAGGGAGCAAATAAAGAAACGGAAACAAGGCGCTCACGAACCGTTCGACCAGTACTACACAAGTATAGTGAGATTGAGCACTCGCTTGCGAAATGCCATGCCCGAGGACGAACTGGTAGAAATTATCAGAGAGAATATGCGCTGGGATCTCCAAAACAGCCTTCTGCATTTTCCCATCAACACCATACAGGGATTGCGCCTCCATGCCCGTAGACAAGAACACTTGGATGAGCGGCGTGGTACCTTCCGTCCACAACCTCGCATAACGGGACCAAATCCCCGAAATCATCACACCGCGGAGTTGATGGCAGCGGACCACCTGCTTGCTGATCCAGTACCAATACCGAGGAGCGGAGCACCACTGGAGTTTGAGGACCCAGCATTGATTGATCGACCCTCCCTTGAAGCAATTACAAGCCCGACGGTCTGTTGGAACTGCCGACAACCGGGACATCGGTTCTATGCATGTCCAGCGGAGCCGACGCTTTTCTGCTACCGCTGCGGGAAGGCCGACACCTACGCCCCTGACTGTGCAAATTGCAAAGGGCGAAAAAACTTGCCACCGAGTGCCGCGACCACCCGTCGGCACTCCTAGACCCCGGACGAACCAATCCAGACCCCATCACCAGCTATGACCCAGCTCCCAACATGACTCCAACTCTGCTGACTCGCACCGCTAAACACAGTTCTCCCGAAGTTCCACAACCGACGCCGTCCTCCGCCGAGGCCAACGCGCAGGGAAATGATAGCGAGACGAAAGTTCCTTGGCATGTAAAACCTTTTCATGTCAGGCTGCGGAATTACTTGGCTACTCGCCAGCGCATCTTCCATGAGGAGTTGGCCACAACTGTCCCACCGCGAAGCAAGCGAGCCACGCGTTGGATGCGGAGCTTCTGGAGAAAAGTCAGGCAGTCGAGGAAAGTGTTGAAGGACATATACTTAGACGAATTATTGAGGGATGATGTTCGGCCATATGCGTCAGTACACCTCCTGCAAAAACGAGTATCAGGCTTAGTCGATACGGGAGCCAGTGTGAATTGCATATCTGCCGAGTTTGCAGGGGAGGTACTGGCAAAGCACGCGGACCAAATCCGTCATTTCACCTCCTGGTTAAGCACGGCGGACGGAACTCGTCACTCTGTAGTGGGAAAAATTATGACGGATGTCACCTTTAAAGGAGTAACTAAACCCATGGAATTTTTCATTATACCTCAGTTAACCCAGAATCTTTACCTAGGAGTGGATTTCGTTCGAAAATTTAACTTGGCCCCGGCACTATTTTCCGGTTCGACCCTGGAGTCCGTCACCACCGTTCCTGACCAATCTCAACCCACTAACTTATTACGGCATACACTGGATGTAACTCAGCAACTGCGTCTCGACTCGGCTATATCGGCTTTTCCATCGCATGAGAAGGAAGGTCTCGGGCGGACTGCCCTGGTGTTCCACACTATAGATGTGGGGGATGCTAAACCCATAAAACAGAGACATTTCGCCATATCTCCGGCGAAGGAAAAATCGTTATATGCCGAAGTGGATCGAATGCTAGCATTAGGCGTAATCGAAGAATCACAGAGCGCGTGAGCTTCCCCAGTCACCTTAGTGGTCAAGCCGAACAAGGTCCGGTTATGCTTAGATGCCAGACGCTTGAACGCCATCACAGTCAAGGACGCATATCCTCTACCGTTGATCGAAGGCATTTTGAGTCGATTGCCTAAAGCCCATTTCATCACGAGCTTAGACCTCAAGGACGCCTTCTGGCAAATTCCTTTAGACCCCGGTTCAAAGGAGAAGACAGCCTTCACAGTCCCTGGTCGGCCCTTATATCAATTCGTGACCATGCCATTCGGATTGTGTAATGCCCCCCAAACAATGGCGCGCCTTATGGATAAGGTGATACCACCTCATTTGCGGCACCAAGTTTTCGTTTACTTGGACGATCTGTTGCTTATAACCGAGACCTTTGATGAACACATCGACCTGCTTCAGGAGGTGGCTCTACACATCCGGAGGGCAAGATTAACCATCAACATAAGGAGGAGCCAGTTCGTGATGACGGAGGTGAAGTATTTAGGTCACATCATTGGGCATGGCCATATCAAGACCGATCCGGAAAAGACTCAAGCGATTGACGTTTTTCCACTACCCAAGACCACCAAACAGTTACGCCGATTCTTAGGTTTATGCGGATGGTACCAGCGTTTTGTACGTGACTATGCCACCATTACCACTCCTTTGACCGACATGCTGTGTAAGGGACGTAAATTCGTCTGGGAAGAACCCAGCTTGCGAGCCTTTGAAGAGCTAAAGAAGAGTCTGACTACAGCCCCCGTACTGCACAGCCCGGACTTTGACAAACCGTTCTCAATCCATTGTGACGCGAGTCAACATGGGGTGGGAGCAGTCTTAGTCCAGGTTGCACAAGACGGCGAGGAGAGACCTATAGCCTTCATGTCTCACAAGCTGAACCCAGCCCAGCGAAATTACACGGTCTCCGAGCAGGAATGTCTAGCCGCGGTGTTGGCAGTGAAACGCTTCCGAGCCTATGTGGAGGGACACACCTTTGAAATCGTTACGGATCACGCTTCTCTGAAATGGCTCATGAGCCAGACTGACCTCAACGGCAGATTGGCCAGGTGGGCACTGAAATTACAGGCATTTGACTTCACAATCCGCCACCGAAAAGGAAGCCAGCATGTAGTCCCCGACACCCTATCCAGAATGTTCGCCCCTGAAGGAGCCGAGTTGGTCCAAGAGGACGACAGCCCCCAATTGATCGATTTGGACCATCCTGCCTTCAAGTCAGCAACCTACACACAACTGATTCACACTATCCAGAATCAACAGCCCCAGCTTCCTGAACTGCGGTTGACGGATGGATTTGTTTATAAGCGGATGGGACACGCATCCGGAGACCCCATACAAGAAGAAGAACAGTGGAAGTTGTGGGTGCCCGAAGAATTAACCACTGATCTTATCAGACGGGCTCATGACCACCCAACAAGTTCGCACGGCGGATACGGTCGTACACTTAGGCGGTTGAAAACCTGTTTCTTTTGGCCTAAGACGGCACAACAGATAAAAGAGTACGAAGCCTCTTGTGAGCTATGCAAGAGCACTAAAGCGCCCAACACCATTCTTCGGCCACCCATGGGTAAGGTTGAGGTCCCCGAACGCGTGTTCCAGCGCTTGTACATTGATCTTATCGGTCCTTACCCTCGATCTGCTTCTGGTCACACGGGAGCTGTCGTGGTCCTGGACCAGCTCTCTAAATTCCCTATCATAGAACCACTACGTAACATGCACACTGGACCTATAATCAGCTTCTTGGAGAACCGAGTCTTTCACATGTTTGGAGTTCCGGAGAAACTTGTCTCCGACAATGGGGTCCAGTTCACCTCCAGCAAGTTCCGAGACCTAATGTCCAAATACGGCATCATCCACCAACGAACTGCCGTCTATTCACCACAAGCCAACGCATCCGAACGACTGAATCGTACGCTCATAGCGGCCATTCGCGCCTATGTCCACCCAAATCAGAAGGACTGGGATCGCAAATTGTCCGCCATCACTAGTGCGCTGCGCTCGTCGTACCACGCCACCACCGGCATTTCGCCATATTTCGCATTGTTCGGGCAGTACATGATCTGTCATGGGAGCGCTTACCGGCTATTGCGGCAACTGAAATCGCTAGAGGACCCAATCGTGGTTCTGGAACCGCACGAAAAGCTCCAACTTCTGCGAGATCAACTGCGGGAGAAGATTGAAGAAAGTAGACGGATGGGAGAGGAGCGGTACAACTTACGATCTCATCCTTCTGGCTTTAAGGTAGGCGACGAAATATATCGTCGAAACTTCCGGCAGAGCGATGCCACCCGACATTACAATGCCAAACTAGACAAGAAATTCGTGAAGTGTCGAGTCCTACAAGTAATAAGCCCCACCCGATACCTCATCGCGGACATGACTGGTAAAACCCTGGGAATTTACCACGCAAAAGACCTTAGACGATGAAGTGCAACTATTTCCCACGAAACACCTTGGCTTACCCCAATCTTTGCCTAGACGAAGACCTCCGAATAACACCTGACTCCCTACTATATAGTCACTGTCGAGTCTTCACGAACATGGGTGTAGCCTATTCCTCGGAACCGACCTTCGACCCGCCACGGTCCTAACCAAGACCTTTCATATAGGGGACGGGATCGTAATTACTTCGATTTCGGGGGGGGGAATGTGTAATGTGACGCCTGCGCCCGGGAATCGAAGTGATTCCGATCCCGAACCCTTGCAACCGGCCATCTGGAAATGCCCCTCCACCGTGGCCATCGAGAAAACTATGCCACTGGCGACAACTGGAGAGGCACATTGCCGCCATATGGCGTGCCATTCCACACACAGCTGTTTTGTCCGATGTGACAACCGGGTGATTTTGACAGCCACATGGAGGCGAAGGAGTACAAATGGACGACGAGTGAACAAAACGTCATTAGGACACTTTGAAGTGTTTTTATTCATTTTCTGAACGAAATTGCTTCGGAAACCATCAATAAATACCTCAGCATAAAGACCAGATCATTCTTCGACGAACATAGCAACTATTGTGATATACGTTAGTGTTGTGTCTAAAAGAAAAGAACGCGCGTCCCGGCTGTGTAGAATGAAAGAAAAAAGACCGGAGGAAATAGGAGCCTTGGACAAACCTGAAGCTTTGCACTCTGGTAACTATTCTTCAAAATGCTTGTTGTAGTTCTTGGGGACTTGCACATTCCACATCGATGTAGTAGCCTGCCGTCAAGATTTTAAAAGCTATTGGTTCCTGGGTGCATGCATCATATCGTATGTACCGGCAATTTATGCACGAAAGAAGATCAACAGGCTCAAATTATGAAAGAGTGTGAGCGGAAAGGCACAAGAAGATAACAGTCAGGCGAAAGGTGACCATGCGGGTGAAAGCAGCAGTGCTGAAAAACCATCAGCAGTGGCAGAAGTTGAAGGCTTTAGTAATAGCATAACTGCATCTAATCACTTCACCTTGAAATATTCAACTCCAGTTTTCTCGTAAACTTCTTCTAATGTTAAATATTGCGGCGGATTCAGGGAAGCAATATCAAATTACGCGCTAAACTAGTTAACACGTCACTTTGCGAGTTTGCAAAACAATTGAATAAATACCGAGATCAACTAAATTGATACTGAAGGCGAGCCGAACAATTGACAGTTGGGAGAACGTCAAATATTGCAATTCACTTCGCTTGCCGGGGATCGTTTGTCAACGAATGGTGGGTGAGACTTTCTGCTAGAACGTTAGACGCTAGACAACGAATTTTTGGCGATACGAGATTCGGTCTAGCTGATATGGAACAGGTCACCGATGTCAACTGCCGAGTTGAATTTAAAGTGCTTGAGCTCGCGGAGAGGAAGTTAATTAAAGATTAATTCTTTCGAGGTGTTTGTTTGGTGGCTAGAATAAAAATTGGATTAGCAAGCATCTGAGATCTAAGCGCGGTTAGGAAGGTCTTATCTTAGCCAATGTGTTAAGGGGCCCTGCGGTATATATACGAGTATATCTAATGTGCAAACACTAATTGTTGAGGCGTTTAATTTTTTTTTGTAAGAACCTAAATCTATTGTCGTAAAAAAACAAATTTCTCTTATGTGTTTCTTTGGATGGCGTTCTTGTTTATATTTGAGCCACATGGCGCTAAATGACGCTATTAGAGAGCTGACGGTAGCCGTAAATACTCGTTGGTCTCCAGTGTTTAATGGTACAACAACAATGAAGGCGGCGAGTCTTTATATGAGCTCACTTTGTCCAATAATGTCATGAAAAATTTTGGTCATGAACCTACATTCCGAACCTCCAACGCAGCGTTTAAATCGATAATAGAACATTACATATACCTTTCACTAAATGCAAGGCGGGACTCTGCAGGAGCGTTTTTGAGTAGAAATATCAATTTACTCTATACATATAGGAAAGCCTATAAGATGAAATAAACATGCATCAATATCAACTCCCGACCGAATCCTAAAAGTAAATTAGAAAATTTCAACGATTGATTTTTCCATATCGGCATTTCTCTCGAAATACTGAAACACTTTCTATCTTTCCACTTAAGATTGAAATTAAGCAAAAATTCAGAAATTTAATTCTAGAGTACATTTACATGAAAAAGGCCTTGATTTATACAAAAGAAAAATAATATAATGTTTTAATGTTTAATTTCAGTTTTTGAATTAGTTCCTTTATTTGATTGTTTTGTGATGATTCATTTGTTGATTTTTTAGTATGGACCATTTTTGGAAGTTTTATTTCTGGTTTATAGAGCAGATGAGTTTAAAGGCCACAGATGCTCGTAGATGTTGCTCAATAGATTTCAAAGTGTTCCCCCTCAATATAGTACTTACCCTTTGAAATAACTTGTTTTCATCTGCCAATTTAAAATAATGTTTTTATACGATGGAAGTTATCGAGAGACCATTTTAAGTTAAAGGGGCACTAAAATTATACTGTATGAATCTCGCTAATTAATATTTATTATAAGTATGCAGCATTGGCTTTTGATTTTGTATCCTTTTGGGTTACAAACTATTAAGACCTTACGATTTTTATTTTCAATCCGTTACTAAGACTTAATGGAAAGAAGAAATTAATAAGTATTGCCCGAATTAAAAATGAACACTGATGGTCAATTTGACATATTTAGATGATGGTTAAAAATCGTTGGACATTTCCTTATCTTAATTAATATTCAAGGAATTTATAAAAAAGAGAAAAAACGCCCGAGTGTTTCACCTGTATTAACTTATACACTATCAAAAAAAAGAAAAAAATTGTGTCAAACAAGAATAAATGATATTTAGTACTTAAATAGCATAAACTAACAAATTACATATAAATTTAATTCTATGTAAACAAAACTAAAACGAACTCAAGAGGTATAAACAATAGGACTAGTGTAAATATAAAACCAAATATTCAAGTATTTAATGAAGTGCTTCATGAAAAACAAATAACATACGAGTAGGAGAAAGTAATCTGTAGCTCATACAAATAATTTCAATTTGCTTTATTGTTAACTGTCATTTTGGTAATCATTTTTAATCTCATATTACAATGCATTGTCTTAAGTAAAGATATTTAATCGTAATTCTAATGATAAACACAAGAAAAATTGATGAAAGTAACTATTTAAGGTATTCCAGAATATGTCCAGTTGTAGACTTATAATTATTGATATGAGATCAATTTGCTTGGTTCCGTCCCACACTTTTATTTCTATAACAGCAAAAAAAGTAAACCTTCAATGTTTAACAGGAAATATTGCCGTGTGAAGGAAAAGATGTTAATATTTGAATTTATTATTAAATTTTTTTTTAATCAGTTTTTTTATATGATGTGAATTGCTAAACAGAAAAAAATAAATATAATTATTAAAAATGAATTGCTAGGATAACCCACGACTTTCCTTTTCAGTGACTCGTTCTTTTTAAGGGGGAACAGAGAGTGTAGGGTAAGTATGCCGTCGCGAGGGTAGGGTTTCGACAAATCCGCTGAGGTCGGTTTCGCGTCGCGCGCGGTACGCGGTACCTTTGCTTGTTTCGTCATTTCATTAGAGTAGTTTTCGTCGGTTTAATTTCGAGTAGCATATTTTTCGGTACCGCGTCGGCGATTCGGTAACGCGCCTATAGGATTTTGTAGCGTTTTTGATTTGAGATCTGTGGAGAGATCACATCCAGAATTAACGTAACGTAGGTTTCCCGTTCTGGATGAGTAATTGTTGACGCGTTTGGAAAACGGGCATGTTCAGGTGACTGAAATATTGTAATTGAGCGTAACCCATTCGGAGACCTGCGACCGAAATCCTCTCCGAACTAGCTGGCCGACAAGCAGTCACCGCGTGAATGGGTTACGGTGCACGGATTGGTTGACCTGTTGGTACCATCCGTTGGCACTACTCAGACTTAACGTCTAGAACCGATGAGAGGTCGGTTCCGCGTTCGATCTGAAAAGTAGAAAATCATTACACATCCATGGCAAGGTTCAAGTACCATCTTCATGGGCTCAATACACCTTCCACAGTCTGTTCCCCAAGATAGCAATAAATCCTTTTTAGACCCGCTTTGCCCACCATCAGTAAAGGCCACGATCAACTCTGGAGTTAATTTAGAAAAAAATGTATCTATTGTCGAGATTCAGAGATCACAAAATCTATGAATGTGTACGACTCTTTTTGGCATACATGCATAAAGCGCCCGATACAACATGTATTGATGGAAAAACAAAGACTAGTCTCAAGGTCATAATGCAAAGAGAAGGTCTCCCTGTGGATTTTGATTCTCTTCGAGGAATGTATTTTCGCTTCCATGAAGAGCTGGAAGTCACCGCAGATCAAGCGAAAAAAGATCTTGAAACATTTGCGTCACATGTAAGTTCGAACGTCATCTCCTCACTTCAAAGGACTAGGGAACAACACAACACATTTTTTCGTCCCCAATAAGAAGCCTGTTCAGCAAAGCCTTAAATTATTTTACCACAATTGCAGTGGTATCTGATCGAAAACAAACCAATTATTCCTTGACGCAAAATCTCGCCATTTTAAAATTCTATCTCTGACAGAAACTTGGCTAAATGATTCTCATAAAAATGAAGAGATTCTTGACAGTGATTGGACCATCATCAGAGACGATCGAGACTTTCGCAGAACTGGAAAATCAAGAGGAGGTGGTGTGTTAGTTGCAGTTCACAACTCCATATCAAGCGAGCTCATGAGCACAACCTCATATACATTATCCCAGCATAGAGTGGTTCATATATCTACAAATAAGCTTAGCCTCTATCTTGGCGTGTACTATGTCCCTCCAAATTCTTCCGAGATCGTCTACAACGAAGTCATCGAAACTATTTCTTCTCTAACTGCATCTATTAAAGAAGATGATAAAATAATTATCACTGGCGACTTTAATCGACTGAATCTGAAATTCGTTAATGACGAAGTCGATAATCGTCTTCTCCCAATCAATCTTCTTGACAGTCAGGATTTTAATTTGATGAGCACTTTTTATGGCAACGATTTGCAGCAAATCGCTCCGAAACCCAACCAAAATGGAAATTGGTTGAACCTAATTTTTACTAACGCATATGACGATGTAGTGGTCAATCAAACTGATGACAAAGAGAACCTTTTTTGTAACAGCCTTCATCACTCTGCACTTAATATTGATATTTCCACTTCTGACATTTCTAACCCTATTTCACACAATGAATCAATTGTATACGACTTTCGCAAAGCTGATTATGAAAGTATCAATAAACATCTTGTCGCTGCTGATTGGACTAGTAGAAGCATTTTCCTATTTTTATCAAATAACTCTTGATGCCGTCGAAAAGTATGTACCTAAAATTAAGAAAAAAGATACACTGTCTGAACCTTGGTTAAATGGTGATCTTAGATATTTACGAAATCAAAGAAACAAATATTATAGAATGATCAAAAGCATGAAAGATGTCAGCAATGATATTAAATCAAAATATAATGAGCTTGCCAATGAATTTCAAACAAAATCTCGAGAAGCATATGAAGTATATGTTAATTTGATCGGTGAAAATATTATTAAAGACCCAAAAAAGTTCTTTGATTTTGTAAATATCAAGCGTAAGACTCAAGGCTACCCTTCATCTATGTTTTTCAAGGATTCAGTTTCTTGTTCCCTAGAGCAAATTTGTGAGTTTTTTGGAAATTACTTTCAAGAAGTTTATTGTAACCCTGAGAACCCATTAAATCCCGTTTCGGAAATGGCTCCAACGACATTGATTAATGAAGTTTCAATTTCTGAGGAAGAAATTGCTCATGCAATTGCCAATTTGGATGCCAATAAGGGACCTGGTCCCGATCTTATTCCTCCTAGTTTTCTTATCCAATGCATAGACCAATTAACCAGGCCATTCTCCATCATTTTCAACAAATCACTCTCTAGTGGCATCTTTCCTTCTTACTGGAAATCTTCTTACTTAATACCAATACATAAGAAGAATGATAAACGGTGTATTCAAAATTATAGAGGTATTGCTATATTATCCTCCATTCCAAAGCTTTTTGAACAAATACTTTGCAACAAGATCTCCCCTATCATAGAGCCAGGGCTTAATGAAGAGCAGCATGGGTTCAGAAAAAATAGACCTACTACCAATCTCCTCATCATGACATCAAATATTCTGTGTAAGATGGAAAAGGGTCTCCAGATTGATGCAATATATACAGATTTTAGCAAAGCATTTGATCGTGTAAATCATGAAGTTTTGATTTGCAAGCTCCGTAATTTTGGAATTACTGGTCGTTTACTCAGTTGTATCCATTCTTACCTTAAAGACCGCACTCAAGTTGTCAAATTTTAAGGATGATTATCGAAACAAATTCATGTCCTCTCTAGGGTTCCTCAAGGAAGTCATCTTGGGCCTTTTCTATTTAATGTTTTCATATCTGATCTCGCAGCAGTTTTACATGATGTACCTCATCTTTTTTATGCAGATGACCTTAAAGTTTACCAAGTCATATCATCTCTATCCGATATGATGTTTCTCCAGTCCAAGCTTAACATTCTCTCTAAATGGTGTTACAACAACCACCTCTCTTTAAACTTGGAAATATGCCAGGTGATAAGTTTTTCAAGAAAACGGAGCCTTCTTCTGTTTGATTATCACATCAACAACACAAAACTTAATAGAGTCGATAACATTGCGGACCTTGGTGTTGTTCTAGACCAAAAGCTTTGTTTTAAACTTCAGTATGATGGAGTAGTATCCAGGGCTAATAAAATGCTAGGATTCATCAAACAAATAGCTAAAGAATTCAAGAATATTTGGGTTACTGAATCACTATACGTCTCATTAGTACACCCAATTCTTGAATATGCCAGCCTGATTTGGAGCCCTGTTTTTGATATTCACGCTGACAGGTTAGAATCGGTCCAGAAACAATTTCTTCTTTTTGCCCTCAGATCCCTTTACGACCCTAAGAACTTCAACAGTCTACCATCATATAACTATCGGCTCGATGTGCTAAATATGGCATCATTAGATTCTAGGAGAATGATGATGTCTGCATGTCTAGCATTCGATGTCCTCAGAGACAATATAAAGGTTCAGTACATAACAAAAAAAATTACTCTGAATGAACCCCTAAGAATCACAAGACTTTCACCAATGCTTACCGTAGGTCGCCATCACACTACTTATGCGGACAATGAGCCAATAAACAGATGTTGTAAGGCATTCAACAAGTTTAGTAAATATTACTCCCCGTCCATTTCCAAAACCTCATATAAAAATAATATCCTAAAAGCCTTTCATTCCTCAATATAATTTGTATAATTGTGCGTAAAAATTAATGTATCATGAAAATGTATTGTTTACAAGGTTTTTTGTGTAGTAATTTTATATTATAAGGATATGTCTTGTTTGGCAAAATAAAATAAAATAAAAATAATAAAAAATAATAAATATATAGTAGCCTGCGTAGTGTAGTAGTTGGAGTGCTTGCTGCGTAAACCAAAGGTCCTTGGTTCGAATCCCGCTGGAGACAACAATATTTGTTTCGAATGATTCTTCCGACGGACTGTATGGCCATTTAGTTATGATACGTACTGATCTCAAATCAGAATATATCGTAGCTGGGTTGACGGGTCAACGGCCACAGCGTAGTAATGACCATATCACCTTTCTGAGTACCTACACATTTGATCAAGATAACGTAATACTGTAGCTATCTCTAAGCAAAGGTAAAGGCCCATAAGGTGCTGTGGTACTGAAGTAAAAAAATACAGCTT
The DNA here is from genome assembly GCA_963969285.1 of Odontomyia ornata. Classification (NCBI taxonomy): domain Eukaryota; kingdom Metazoa; phylum Arthropoda; class Insecta; order Diptera; family Stratiomyidae; genus Odontomyia; species Odontomyia ornata. The sequence goes on along the minus strand of OZ017738.1, from coordinate 259,439,476 downwards.
TACTGGTAAAAATATTAAATTTACAAATCTTAATATTATTGTTGTAGAAAATGTAAAACTTTTAAATTATACTATTACTAACGAATTTGAGTGAACTTCACCTTCTGACGTATTTGTTGTTGTTATACTTATAATGGTCTACATTGAAGTAACACCTTTCATATGACACACCATTTGATGATAAAATTTTTTTAGGATAGACCTCTGTAAAACTACTACTTCAACTTAGGAAATTATTATGTCTGGAAGCTTATAATTAAACTTTCATATATAATTACTTCCGACATTGAACTGTTAGTGGTCATTCATTTGCAAGTTTCAAAATGGCGGTGGTTGAAATATGCGATTTTTTTCAGAATTTTGTGGCCCTCAATCGACCATGTTTTTCAACAAATTTTGATAAGACTTTGAATTATGAATCAATGAGTCAAGTTCTTGTTTTCAATTGAATAAAAATTAAACAGATGCAAATTCAAAATTTAGAATTTTTAGCTGCAATTTTCACTAAAAATTGAATATTTTCACCCTGTCTTCAGTAGAACTCCAATTTGAACCATATTATGGGCAGTGAGTGATTGATGTAATTTTATGACAGATACATTTTAAATAATCAAAAACTAAATGCATAAATTCAAAATGGTGGCTCTCAAAGATCAAAAAGTAATCGCGATTTGCTATTTTAGTATATTGTATGTTTTTCATGGAAACATTTAAAATGACTCAAATTACTCAAATTGGAAATATCCATACAACAGAACATTTTCTTTAAACAGTGTTTTGGTCAATAAAATTATTCTTTGCTTTTAACAATTGGGCTACTAGCGTGAAATTTGCCTTTCCGGATGGAGGTGCAAACGGAACTTTTTGATTTCGTTTTAGAAATTCCTCATACAAAACGTATAACTAATTACCATTTGGTCTGATAAGCGCACAATTTTTCAATAGGGGGGCTACACTAGTAAATGAGTATGATTCATTTCGAAAGCCTCATCCGTCACTGGTTTTGTATAAAGTTTCATGATATTCAATTCATTTACAAGCTACAGTCATTCAAGTGACACTATCTGCGTAAAAAGTAGAAAAAGAGGAATATCGCATCTTGATCAAACATTGTTTTTTTATAGAACTTCTGAATAATCATTGCAATGGATGAAAAAATGTTAATTTACATCTGCTGCTTTAAAGACAATAGTTTATTGGTTGTCTAGTGCATTTAAAATGGGTCATATAAGCACCGAAAACGCTCCTCACTCTAGAAAGCTAAAAGAGGCTACGAATGCAGAAATCATAAAACATGTGCATCGAATCGTTTTGAATGATCGTCAAATGAAATTGTTTGAGCTGGCTGAGGCCATGCGTAGCTGAGAGCATGCGTATTTCAAAGATATTTCGAAGATGGAAAAGCTGTTGGCATAATCGGTGCCACGTTTACTGACGGTCAACCAAAAGCAGCAGCACATTGATGATTCATAGGTCACAGCGTAATCGAGAGACTTTTTTGGCGTTTTGTGATAACAAATAAAACGTATGCCCATTGCTATATGTTTAAATCTGGTAAAGTAGATGAAAGGCCAAGAAAGCTGACTAACGTGGCCAAAAGTCACGAAACACTCTGAAAGTGATGGTCTCCATTTTTTTTGAATATGTGTGAAATAATCTTCATCGGTTACCCGCAGAAGAATAGAATAATCACTGAAGAGTATAACACAGAATTATCCAAAAAATTGAGGGACAGATTTAAAAAATGGCCCCATGTGGCTTTACAACTTGCAATTTTTTTTTTTGGCTGCATTTGAGGCAATTTTACCCTTTGTCAAACCATATTCCACCATTTACCACTCTAGATTGAGCTTGCTATCACATCTATTTGTCTTTTAAGGAATTCCTCCCCTTATTGCTTTATTATTTTAGAAGCTGATATATACAGTATGGAAACTAGCCTTAATCCTATGAATTGGTATACCTTTGTAAGCAACCTCCACATTGAAGCTTGTATGAATACGCTCTATTTGTTTTTTCGTCCTAAATTTCACAATTTACTCCTTTATTTCTTGGTTTAATTCAGACGTTGCCATAGTAATTAAACCAAAAGATGCTGCCCAGAGAAAATTCTTATCCCGTGGTATTCTAAGTGTTCTGGCTGAATTCAACAAACGTCATGCGATGGCCAAGAAAACTGCCACCTTTGCACTTCGTGCATTTGTTAATCACATAGGAACTTTACCAATCTCCAATCAAACCCATGCGTCCCGGCTGTACATACAGTTTTTAAAAATTTTTTATTATTTCTCGGATGATTTTAGTCTTGACGCATGACATCGTCTACTTCTCTCTTTTGCTGCTTATTTTCTTCCTTTTTCGGTAGCATTAAGCCAACTCCAACTAATCTTATAAAATTTTTTCCGGTACTGCTTTTCGTGATGAGTGACCCGATGGCATTCCAAATTTTCTCCCAAAATCTTTATCTTCTTTGCTTTGTGTTCCTCTTTCAATTATTTTTAATTTGAGTTTATCGTATGGAGTTTTCCCTTTCCAATGAAAGACTGCCCATATTCTTCCTATATTCAAATCTGGTGACCATAGTGTGGTTTCTTCTTGATGTGCTGTACCCGCTCATTGTTCCATTCTTAGCAAATCAACATCATAGTTTTATCAGAGATAGATCAACCTTCAAAAATTTACTCTCTTTTACCATCATATTGCAGCTGACCTTGACCAGCAACAGCAAATCAGCGTAATATTTACGGATTTCTCTAAGGTTTTTAATTTGGCAGATCATCCTTTCTTATTTGCGAAACTTAAAGGGTTTAATATTCCTGCCATTTAACTGAATTTATCTTACAATCTACTTCGTCATTCAAACATATCATCTGCTGTATGTGGCTGCTGTTTCTAGATATGTATTGAATATCGGTAGAAAATTGTGAGGTATAGTTCAAATGCCGAGTCTGTAAGAGAAGTTTTTTCCAGATATTGTTAAAAAGCTTACAATAGAAATTTGTGGTCTGTGAATATGGTGCAGTGCTTCCTTCGAATATATGTTTAAAGTGGCAAATGGTATAGTAAATAGCTAGAAGCTCTCTATCGTAAGCATAGTATTGAATTCGTGACTGTAATAACTTAACGGAGTAGAATCTGAGAGGATGCCAAATATTGCAAATTTGAAGTGTCTACCACTAAAGAGAGTTGAGCAGTTGAAGATGAAAATTGTAGTAATTCCATTAGTTTTTTCTATTACTTTTCTTCTTGTTGTTGATAAGGAATTTATTTCAAATGTCTGTGAACACCTGCGGCGTTTTGGATAAACCGACGATAAAACTTCAGGAATATCGTTGCTAATGGCCTTTGCAAATATGGAAAATGATCCTTTTTGACTAAAACTAGATCTCTTGTTTTTACATTTTCCTGTGGCTTAAGCCACTTTATCTTTGTTGAAGACATTATAAATATTCTTTTGTCCATTAGTCCCAAAAGGAATGCTTCATTGCCTGCACCAATCTCCAACGTTTCAGTAATGTCAGATTCGTTTCCTTTGGATCTGGAACAAATTTTCACTCGTCGAAAAATATCCTGGTGTCAGAGGGGCGTCATCTGAACGATCGTCGCTTATGGCGGTCAATGGTCTAGAATTTATGCACGCTTCGATTCGTACAAGAAGTGTGTAAGACTCTTCGATGTTTAGTAACTGTTTTTCTATAGTTTTGTAAAGATGTCGCTTCATCGATTGCACACCAGATTCCCAGAGTCTACCAAAATGTGGACTTCCAAGAGGGATGAAACTCCAATTTAGACTATCTCAAGCCAGTGCTTCATTACTCATGTGTAACATATTTTTATATCCTTCATGAAGTTTTCAGTTGACACCAAGAAAATTCGATCCGCAATAAATGGCGCGACACCTTCACCGTCGTGCGATGAATCGTCAAATAGCAGCAACACATGTGTTTGCAGACAAATTTGATGCTGCTTCTAGATGGAATGCGTTAATTGCCATGCATACAAAGATAACCACGTACACATTTGTCGTTGTTAAACCACGTTCTTCATTCCACTTGAGTGTTATAGGGCCTGCGTAATCCAACCCCGTGTGCTCAAAAGGATGGTAGTGATCCCATTAATTGAGCATTTGGCCTTACTGTTAGCTTGAAACATGTAAGAGAGCTACGAATCTCCCTTATTACTAGTGAAGAAGCAGATATTATCCGGTATTCAAATCGTAATGTTGCAAGTGTCAACTAGATACCACCATGCATTGTTTGGAGATGAGCCCTTTTGGTTAGCAGTTTGCTAGTCTTCCTTTCGGTATAATAGCTGGATACTTAGTATTTTCTCCTTTCATTGAAAATTGTAGACTTCCGGCCACTGTGAGCATACTCTCAGAATCTAACCAAGGAAAAAGTAGTCGAACACTAACGGTGTTCGATATTGCTTTTGAATTCTGTAGATGCTGAATTTCATTCATATAAACATGTTGTTGGGCTAGCTTTATGCACATATCATGTGGCGGTATAAGTTCCTTGGTTAGTTAGTCCTCAACTGTGTTTATCTTTGGGCTTATAACAATTAAAAATGAACTGGAGACAGAAGGTCAGTATTTTGTTCAGTTTGTTGAAATTAAAGTATCTTTTAAAAATCTCCGGCTCATCCTATGCCGTTATTGAAAGAAAAGCGACAGCACTAGCTTTAACTTCTTCTTCATTGCAGGTGGAGATTGTTGTTCAGATTATTTTATATCCCATGATGGGCCATGCCACCATAAGAAAGATACTCTTAGATCTGCTGGGTATAGCACTCGTGTCACTAAGTCAGCAGGGCTATCGTAAGTTGCAACATGATTCCAGTTGGCTGGTGATGATTCCTCTTGTATTTTGCATACACTGTTGGCAACATACACTGTCCAGCTTATTGCTGGCTTCTGAATCCAGGCCAACACAATTGTAGAATCAGTTCAGTAGTTAACACGTGCATACCCCAGTGGTGTGCTTCTTTAACTTGTTTCATGATTTTTTGTCAATAATGCTGCTGTACATAGTTCCAGTATGGACTGCGTTTTAATGAATACCACCTTGGATTTAGCAGTTAGAAGTCTCGTTGTGACTGACGAACTATTAATAACTTTCACATAAACTGCAGCAGCATATGCTCTGGATGTAGCACTGCAAAATCCGTGAGATTCAACCAAGGTTGATGGAACGTATCCTACCCACCGCGGGATTCCAATCTGGCATACTTGATGGAATTGATTACGCACAGTAATCCAGTCTTTGATTACTTCCTTATCGAGTGGCTCATCCCAATCACATTTTGTTTGCCGAATCATCTGCATCGCTATTTAACCAATTATGATTGTGGGTTGTACCCATCCTATCGGGTCGAAAAGTTTCGATACGTGTGAAGCACATCTCGTTTGGTTAAACGGTCAACTAGATTGATGTTGACACTAAAAGCGAACATATCTGTTGCGGGGTGACACCAAAGGCCAAGAGTGTTGACGTTTTCAGATAGCTCGATGTTGAGTGGAATTTGCGTAATTTGCTCTACCAAAGGAACGTTTTTCAATAATTTAGAATGATTTGCACTCCACTGTCTTAGATGAAAACCTCCACAGTGCAACAAGTCCTGGATGTCCTTTTGAATATATCGCAAGCTTGTCAAGTGGTCTTAATGGCCAAGTATAAAGCGGCTATTTTTCCGTAAGTATTGTTGTTAACTGATACATTTGAATGGGGTCTGTTTTGTTGAAACGTCACAAAATATGGAGACAATCCCGATCAAATTCATCCAGCCATATCTGCCGTTACATCTTCTCTATGTCAGATGTTATAACATACCGGTGTTGTCGCCATCTCAGTGGTATATAGAAGATGGTTTCTGGGATTGTAGAACCAGTAAGTAGCAAGTAATTCAAAGATTGGCTAGACTGACTACTAATTTTTAGCGGGCTGAATACTAATTGTTCCTCCATACCACTTCGTCCTTTTACATGGTCTACGGTCGTCGTCTCTCCACTTGACTCGTTGAATGTTCTTATTGCTGCTTCATTAATCAGTGATCGCTGAGCACCCTAGATACGGGTGCTCGAAATGTAATAGTCTCAGCCTTTGGTCACTCAGCATCAAAAAATGCACTGACTTGCACTAGCGCAGTTGCCAATAGAACTTGATTTTTATTGTCGGATATGCAGATGCAAGTGCTGTTCGCAGTCACCGACGCCGACGTTACCGCTGAATTATAAAGGGGTGTAAATAGGTATTGTGTCATTTACCACATACCTTGCAACCGTGCTTCGATGTGCATTGCTTCGTGCCGTGTTGATTGCTCAAACAATTGAAGCATAGTCATTTTGATTTGACTAACTCCCGTCGTGTCTGAACAGTAGACTATTTAAACTTTGTGCAGTGGAACAGTTGATGATTCTCGTTGCATATTGGACATTGTGAGGCAGTATACACTGAATGGACCGTGACTGCTGATCGCTTAGAGGGTCGTTTGGCAACCAAAGACGAAAATGCTTCCAACATGATGAATCGATTCTTGAGAAAGTTTAAAACTTCTTGCAATGTTGGCGCTACTTTTGAATGGTCAATATACTTCTGTCATTCTTTCCTTGTCTCATCATCAAACTTCTGGTTGAGAATGAATATAGCTTTTAAGTCGAATGTGTTGACCTTTAGCGTCGAAAGTGTAAGCACCAGCTAATTATTCATGTCAACCAAATGTTTCCATTCACCAACATCATCCTTGTTGCACAGGGGCAGCTCCCAAAAGCGTTGCACCATTTCGTTGGTGATCGCTTTATCATTGTCGTACTGCTCACAAAGTAGGTTCTACCACCACAAATTCTTCCATGTAACTAGCACGATTCTCTTGGCATACCAAAGGATGATTTTCTTCCAATTTACTCCAGTATCTGAAGCTTTTCTAACCTTGCTCTGAAGTAAGCAATGCTGTACCGTTTCGAGCTGTCCTTCTTGTAATTTTCTATCAGCTGGTGAATAGCCTTTATTTGCAAATCTCGTCCAGTCTTCTCCGACATCTTGGGTTGATTCTCTTTGATTTTTAATTCCATTAAATGATATCCAGCTCGACGGACCAATGTTCTAGTTTCTGAAATTCGATGAAGCGATTGAACGTAAACACTGAGTATTTCTGCTTGGCAATGACTATTTTATTGTTACCTATTTATGCCTTTTATAATTATAAATTTTTGCTTACAATACAATGTGCAGTAGTCAATATCCCCAACACTTATGCTTTTCGTGCAATTACAATTTATTAGAAATATGCTATTCTTGCAAGAAGGGCAATCAACTTTACAGCACAAATTTAATTCGAATGTGTTGATACAACAATATTAATTTTGAAACAAAAATATGCAATTGATGCAAATTTAGGTACTAATGAATTTTCAACGAACTTGAAAATATGTTACGTATGCAGATTGAAATTGATTGTCTCAAAAAACGAGAAAATTATGTAAAATATTTTATGTGTGTTAACAGTATCAATCTCTAAAAATTTATTGATCCTCCAAAAATATGATCTGAAATTGGTATAAGCACAATTTTAGTGTTGAAGGAGGTGGAGTTTAATAATATTAATACGAGGTATAAGACTGAAATATGAAAGCAGTATGAAGAAAGATAAAAGTAATTCCCGTTCAAAATGTAAATAATAAGTTCAAAATACCACAAACAACTACAATATGTTATGTTAAAGACAAAATGTAATATTTTGAAATCGACAACGTCAGCAAAAATTAACGCGAATAAAGATATAATGAATTAATTAAGAGATTGAATTACAATTAACGACCCTGAACATTTCTAAGGACTTTTGTCATGACAATCGTCACATTCCCTTTCATATATCCTTTTGTGTATATTGTACAATTTGTAAAGCAACTCAGTATCTTCGACAAGTCATTGTAGCCGATATCTTTTTCGGTGTAATCCGTTTACGCACAGAGCTTTGAATTTGTTTTGATGCCGTGGTTCTATAGATAAATTCTGATATGGCTTAGGGGCAATAAAATGGAAGTATGGCAAGTTTTTTTATGAAATACTGATGAGCACTGCTAGTACAAATTGAATATCGATTGTGATGTTGCAGTTTTATTGGAAACTCTAGCCATTTTCCTGTAGTGGAATTTTTTAATTTTATTTATTTTACTTTCGTTTATCGAGGATAAAACGTAGAGTGAAACGCTTGCGTTATGTGGAAACAAGCACAAGCGTAAAACACCCTCCTGCTATTTTGCTATTTAGAGGACTATGATTTTTTCCTTTTTTTATAGAAATTACACAGCTATTTGTGACTTATAGAATGCAGATAAAAGCGTGGAATGCCTTCCAGTGTACATCTACCCTAATGGAGAAAGAACTCCATGCAAGCGTTTGCCCGCCCTTAGCAAAGGGATATATTCTACTTACGCAGTAAGTCAAATTAAACGATTAGTGTATCGAAAGAATGAGGACTTTATTGTGGTTTTGTTGTCTTATATACTAATTTAACATAATAGTGCTTTATTTTACTTAACATTTGAATGCTTATATTTTTACATTGAATTTAGATTGCAGAATGAATAAATTATGGCACTACTGAAATACGAGGTGGCGTTTGATAATCATCATATTATTGTGGTTCGAGTAGATTACTCCCTCACCGCAAAGTTAAACAATTTTCAAATTTGATTTAATTTTAAAATTTCCGTATACTGATTATTTTCTTCTCATTTTTTGTTTGTTTTTTTTTATATAAATAAATAGGCATCACATATGTCTTGTTTATTCCAGTAACGAAATAATTTAAATTAATAATATGTATCTAGCCAATTCAATTTTCATTTCAAAGTATTAAGTAAAATTCTATTTATCATTTGGATGATTTCTCTGATGTTCAAATGATAATCTTTTTGTATGCATGTTTTTTTGTTTAATAAAGTGTTCCATTTTATTGTTACTGGGTTAGTATGCTTTTTAAGCATTATGATTCCATTTTCTGGAGTTAAGAATTCACTTAATTTACATTGGTTTGTTTAATTATTGGTTATGTGCAGAGCTTAATCTGCATTGTATTGTTATTTTGGAAATTTCTTTGAATAAACATTTATTTGATTTTATTGTAATTATAAACACACACACACACACACGCACACGCATATATATATATACATACATATATATATATATATATATATATATATATATATATATATATATATATATATATATATATATATATATATATATATATATATATATATATATATATATATATATATATATTTATATATATATATATATATATATATATATATATATATATATATATATATATTTATATACGTATATATATATATATATATATATATATATATATATATATATATATATATATAATTCACATATATATTGTTATATGCACAAATAATTTTGCAAGTTACTGTCTTAATTGTTTTCACAATCCTTAAGAAGATCATGATCAACAAAACAAACGTACTCGAAAACACATTAATCATGATCAACAAAAACGAACGTACTCGAAAACCCACCAAGCATCAACATCTGAAAGTGAGTCACTGCTCCATTCATTACGCTGCTCGAAGTTAGGCAATGTACGAGAAATGGATTGAGTGACTAGAGACCCTATATAAAAGCGAGCAGAATGAATGGGGTGATCATTCATAAGAACCGCGATAGTAAAAACTGCGAAAGTGTGGAGCGAATAGAAAAGCGATATTGATCAAGTAATAGGAAAGTGATTTTCGTTGATTGTGAAGTGATTTTAGAAGACAATTGCGATAGAAATTTATGGACAAGTGGAAGTTAGACTTTTAATAGTGAAAATTAAAATTGTGAAATATTCAAATAAGTGATTCTGCATTTTTAAGTAATTAAATAAACTCTTTTAATTTAATGTAAAAGACATTGCGTTTTCACTTTCCCGTAGCATTAAAATTATTGGCCGCGAACCATAACACGCGATAGTGGTGTCAAGAAGTGAGAAATAACGTTTTGAAAGTGAAAATTTGAACATTGTTATAGTGCACAATAGTTAAATTTAACGTCAAAACTGGTGGAAAAAAAATAATAGTAAAAATAAATAATAACCACGAAGCAAACATTTGAAAATAAATGAATTTACCATGGTGGGACTTAAGGGAGACGCAGAAATGCCAAAATCAAAGGAACCAGAAGATGCACTGATGCAAATGTTAATGCTGATGTCATCCAGTCTAACTGCGAAGCTAAATGAATAATCAGCGAAGCTAAAAGAACAGTCATTCAGTTTAAACACGAAGCTAAATGAACAATCAGCGAAGCTAAATGAACAATCAGTGAAGCCAAATGAACAATCAGCGAAGCTAGACCAACAAGTGTTCGAAATCAAGGCAGACATCAAGGCAGACATCGCACAGAAGCTGGAGAAACAGTCAACTGATTTGAAAGCAGATTTGGAAAAACAGTCTACCGAAATAAAAGCAGAGCTCAGTAATCTCCACAACCAAATTAAATGCGTCGAGGGAAAGGTATACCAGGTCGAGGAGAGAATCAACCATGAGATAGAAAACATGAAAAAAGAATTGGAAGCAGCGAAGGCAGTAGTAACCACCTCACCAGCCTCACTAGTAACTGCAGCAAATAGCGTATCCAGAAATGATAAAGCACCAATATTTGACGGGCAAACGGTCTGGAGTATTTACAAAACACAGTTTGAAGCCGCCGCTAGGACAAATCACTGGAATGAGCAGGAACGAGCAACTGCATTAATTCTTGCTCTTTGCGGCCCAACTGCTGAGCTTTTGCAGACGATCCCCGTTGAAATGCACTCAAACCCGGCTGCTATAATGAGTGCGCTCGACATGCATTATGGAGACGGTCATCTTAAGCAGCTTTATCGCTCAGACCTACGGCATCGGATGCAGAAGTCTGGCGAAACTTTATAGCAACTAGCCCAAGACATTGAGCGACTGGCATTTTTGGCTTATCCAGCGTACGATCCAGAACATCGAGATGACGCAGCAACAGAAGCTTTAATCAGTGCCTTAGAAGACCAGGAATTGCAACAAGCCGTGCGCTTAGCTCAAAAGCAAACGGTTAAGGGCGCATTGGCTTATAGTCTGAACCTTGAGGCAGCAAAAAATGCGAGCCGTACCACTGCCCGGGTTTGCGAGGTCGTGACAGACGAGTGCAGGTGTGAGCGCGTGGAAATTGAGTGAGACCCGCATGTAAATGGTGCGCCTAGATGCTGGGATTGCGGTGAGAAGGGGCACTTGCAAGGAGATTGCAAGAAGCGAAGAAAATCAAGCTATTATCCAGGGCGGAGGAGATCGAGACCAAGTCAGGAGCCCAGAATGGAAGCCCTTCAAACTGACGGGGCCAACTTTGTCAGGCAAAGGTCGGCTAAGAGGAGCGACGTCCTTAGCACCACCATCACCGTGTCAAGACTACATCGTAGAGGAGCGAACTAATGCATCCCGGGTCAAGTTGACGGAGAACATTACACCATAACAATCGACAATGGTGCAACCCGATCGATTATCCGGCCAGACCTAATGAGACAGCAACAACTTCACAAGGGCAGAATTTTCTCACTATGGACAGCTACGGGAGAAACTGCACCTGTTCATGGAGAGGTCAATCTCCAGATACAGTTGGGAGACCTTGTGTTCCGACATAATTTACTGGTCGCGCACATTATGGATGACTGCATACTCGGAATGGATTTTCTGCAACTACATTGAATCATGTTGGATTTGGACAAACGGGTATTGAAATGGCAGAATGTCGAAGTACGGATGGAGGATCCCAGCGTCCAAATTCCCAAGATGAATGTAGTGGTATGTTCTGACACTGATGTACCGGATTCTTCCGAAAGCACTGTATGGGCCAAACTTGATGGTGATGCTGGAGACCACCGATCTTATCTGATAGAGCCAACGAAAACGTCCACATTGCGTGGTTTGATTGTAGGACGAAGCTTTGTAAGATCTAAAAAGAACGGATGCGTGCTGGTTAGAGTCCTTAACACCGCAGACTCAGCCACGAACATCAAAGCGGGAGAAGTCATTTGCAGCTGCCAGCCTGTTTCCACCATCACCCCTTTGAAAGCCAGTCACGACCATCGTTGGAAAAGGAGGCAAGACGCAGACAAAGCCCGGGAATCCATGTCTGCAATATTGAAGTAGGTCACCAAGTACCGCGACATCTTCTCAACAAGCCCGAATGACCATGGCCGAACGAGTATGGTAACTCACGTCATAGATACACAGGGAGCCAAGCCAATTCGACAAGCACCGAGACGTCTTCCTATAGCCAAACAAGGAGAAGTGAGCGCACTGTTCTCGGACATGGAAAAACAAGGCGTTATCAAACCTTCTGTCAGTCCATGGGCCGTGCCAGTCGTTCTAGTAAAGAAAAAGGATGGTAGCACTCGTTTTTGTGTCGACTTTAGGCCGCTTAACGATGTCGCTAAGAAAGATAGTTACCCGCTTCCACGCATCGATGACATCATGGACACTTTGGCCGACGCAAAATGGTTTTCTAAACTCGATCTCAAGAGGGGCTACTGGCAGGTAGAAATCGACAAGAAGGACCGAGAGAAGACCGCATTTTCAGTTGGGACGGGATTGTGGCAATTTGTGGTGATACCATTTGGGCTTTGCAATGCTCCAGCCACTTTCGAACGCCTGATGGAGTACGTGCTACGTGGCCTCACCTGGAAAACCTGCTTGGAGTACCTAGATGACATCATTGTCATCGGGAGAACGTTCGAAGAGCAGGTGCGGAACTTAGAAGAGGTTTTCTCCCGATTGCGACTGGCAAATTTGAAACTTAGTCCCGACAAGTGCACCCTTTTCGCAGCTGAAGTGAAATACCTAGGACACGTCGTATCAGCAGAAGGGGTCAAAACAGACCCTGAGAAAATTGAAGCCATGAAAAGCTGGCCAACACCAAATAACAAGCGCTAACTACGAAGTTTTCTGGGTCTGGCGACCTACTATCGAAGATTCGTCAAAGGCTTTGACAAAATAGCTTAGTGTCTCCATCAGCTAACCGAGAAAAATCGCCCGTATGTCTGGAATGAATAATGCCAGGTAGCCTTTGGGGCCTTGAAGGAGAAGCTGTGTGAATCACCCGTGCTGGCTTATCTGAAAAATGTTTGTAGTGGACACCGATGCGAGCAACGGCGGTAATGCAGCTGTACTCTCCCAGCAGATTGATGGCGAAGAAAGAGTCCTCTCGCATTACAGTCGAGTTCTTACAAAACGTGATAGGAACTACTGCGTGACCAGGCAGGAGCTATTGGCTATAATAGAGGCCACCAAGCAGTTTCACGAGTACATATATGGCCAGAAATTTGTTCTTCGAACGGATCATGCATCGCTGAGATGGCTGCTCAACTTTAAAAATCCCGAGGGACAAGGTGCGAGGTGGACCAAAATATTGCAGTCATACGATTACGAAATTGTTCATCGGAAGGGTGGAGTTCATGGAAATGCTGACGCCCTATCTTTTCGTCCATGTCCAGCTGATTGTAAGCATTGCAGACAGATTGAAGAAAAGGAGCCATCCGTTGATCTGAGATTGATAACGGCCGAATCCGATGAAGGTTGGTCACCGGAGGAGATTTGAAGTGCCTAGTTAACCCATGAAGACATCGGACCATTGCTCATATGGAAGGAGACGACTGGGCGACCTGAGTGGAAAGACGTTTCAATGCATGGCGCAACCCTGAAAAGCTATTGGGCACAATGGAACTTCCTTCAGGTGGAGGATGGCGTACTCAAGTGGAAATGGGAAACGGCGGATGGCAGCTCCTATCGGATGCAAACTATACTTCCCAAAAGCTGAATCCACGATGTGGTTAAGAAGATGCACGATAGATCCTCGGGAGGCCACATTGGTGTTAACAAGACCTTAGCGAAATTGCGGAAAAGGTTTTACTAGCTCCACGCTTGAGAAGGCGTAGACAACTGGTGCCGTAGATGCACCATTTGCGCTTCCGTCAAAGGTCCAAAGCGACGACTGATGGGACAAATGCAAACCTACAACGTGGGTGTACCGTTTGAAAGGATTGCCGTTGACATCGCAGGACCCTTTCCTGAATCGGAGTGGGGAAATCAATACACGCTGGTTGTGGCCGATTATTTCAGCAAGTGGCCCGAGGTCTACTCCATTCCCAACCAGGAAGCAACTACCGTAGCCGAGCAGCTAGTGTTAAATTGGGTCAGTAGGTACGGCGTACCTTGTGAACTACATTCGGATCAACGCCGAAACTTTGAGTCACTGGTTTTTGGTGAAACGTGCGAGCTGCTGGGAATACGGAAAACGAGGGCAACACCGCTGTGTCCCCAATCCGATGGAATGGTCGAACGTTTCAACGGCACGCTCAATAAACACCTCACCAAGATGGTTGACGAGAACCAAAGGGACTAGGACCAATATATTCCACTATTTTTGATGGCGTACAGAGCTGCTGAACATGCATTGACGGGCCAAGCCCCAGCAAAAGTCATTTTTGGAAAGACTATTCGTCTGCCAGCTGATATAAAGTTCGGGACACCCCCTGAGAAACTCCAAACGATCTGGGAGTACTCAAGTGAGCTAAGAAAACGATTGAACGAGAAACATCAGACAGTTTGAAAACACCTCGAATCGGCTACTGACCGCATGAAGACCAGGTATGATTTAAAGGAAAATTCTACCGGCTTCCAGCAAGATGGCTTGGTGTGGCTACACAAAACACAGCGACGGAAGGGTAGGTCTCCAAAGTTGCAGCATAATTGGGAGGGACCATACCGGGTTATAAAGCGAATCAACGACGTCATATACCGCTACAGGAACACCGTAAGCCAAGAGTCAAAATGAAAATCGTGCACCTAGACCGTCTTGCCCCATATTACATGCAGGGAGAATTGACTACAACTGGCGACACACCTTTTCGGGGCTAAAAGAACTGAGGGGGGGGGGGGGGGCAGTGTTACATGCACGAATAATTTTGCGAGTTACTGTCGCAATTATTTTCACAATCGTTAAGAAGATCATGATCAACAAAACAAACGTACTCGAAAACCCATTAATCATGATCAACAAAAGCGAACGTACTCGAAAACCCGCCAAGCATCAACATCTGAAAGTGAGCCACTGCTCCCTTCATTACACTGCTCGAATGTTCCCGCTAGTTCGGCAATGTACGAGAAATGGATTAAGTAACTAGAGACCCTATATAAAAGTGAGCTGAATGAATAGGGTGATCATTCATTAGAACCGCGATAGTAAAAACTGCGAAAGTGTGGAGCGAATAGAAAAGCGATATTGATCGAGTAATAGGAAAGTGATTTTCGTTGATTGTGAAGTGATCTTAGAAGACAATTGCGATAGAAATTTATGGACAAGTGGAAGTTAGACTTTTAATAGTGAAAATTAAAATTGTGAAATATTCAAATAAGTGATTCTGCATTTTTAAGTAATTAAATAAACTCTTTTAATTTACTTTTTATGAAATTGTTTGCAGCTACATATAAATGAGTTGCATATTTTTGAATAATAATTTTTCTGAAAAATTATTAGAGAAGAAAAATGTTAGAAGAAGGTGGTTTCGACGTGTGCACTAATTCTCCTCAGGCCATCACTCTTAGATACACACCGGTGATGGCGACCACCATGCTCAGAGGTGAGGGAATTAATTTTTAATTTTTCTACTAATGCAAACTCAATATGATTTTGTATCTGCAAGTTATATTCGAGGTAAATTTCTTTTGTAAGCACTTGTATTCGCTAAACATTTTAATTGGATCATTTCACCCTTTTCACATCAACTTAATGTAAATCTAAACGACAAATTTACTCTACATTTGAAGCTTATCTAACGTCGCGCGGACATCGATCACTCTTTCGGATGGCTCCGATTAATTTAATTTAAAAGACATTGTGTTTTCACATTCCCGGAACATTAAAATTATTGGCCGCGAACCATAACACGCGACAATATATATATATATATATATATATATATATATATATATATATATATATATATATATATATATATATATATATATATATATATATATATATATATATATATATATATATATATATATATATATACACATAAAATTTCATCAAAGGTAATCGACATGGGTATCAAATGAAAGATCTTGATAAGAACTTTTCCAAACAGTTCTTAAACTGACATTTTTCGGTTCGAGGGTGCACCGGTAGTGGAAATATGCGAAAAATTTGTGTATCTCCCCATCGCGATTGGACACCTATGATTCGAAAAATTTCAAAAAATTATGGAGGTTGGTGTTTATGAGTATAACAACAACAAATACATTACAAGTCAAAATTCATTCAACGTTGTTAATAATAGTATGACTTTCGAGTTTCATATTTTCCCCAATAAAATCGTAGGAGAACCCGTAAACTCAACAAAATTCGATTTTTAAGTAGTCTTGCAAAAGGCCCTCATACTAAGTAAGTTTGATGAAAATCGAATGATATACATGGAAGTTATAGCCATTTGAAATTTCTCCAACTACAACACATGATTTTGGTATTTTGTGAACTTTCCATCGAACATTTGATTTGATTTTCTTAAAATTTTCAAATTAGGTTATCAACATAAATATTTATAGGAATTCATGATTTGAGTGATTTTTGTTTGTATGAGACAAAGTGGCGGTCGTTGAAAATAGAGAAGCAATGGATTTTCTTTTAAACATGCGCATCTCTTTTACATGTTTCTTGATTTTTTTTGTTACTAGTGACTGCATTTCAGAGAAGTTGGATACAAAACCCTCCCGACATGAGTGAAGTTCTGTCTACTTAACTTGTTTAAATGAATTATTGTCATACGTTTTTTTTGTCATACGTTTTTTCTTTATTTTTGATCAGTATTGTTGGGTTACGTTTTTTGTTTTTCTGAACTTTTATGGTCCGAGGTATGGACATCATAGCTTTTTTAGGGTATTGTAAAATCATTTTACAATACCCTAGTAAAATCGCGTCCTGTTCGTCCGTGTGTCCGTCCATCCGTCCGTCCGTGGGTCACACCACTTTTTCTCGCAAACTACATAAGCTAGAAACACAAGATTTTGTAAGTAGGTGTAGAGTGATGCCCTCTTCAAAGTTTTATCACAAAAAGAAATTTAAAAGGTTTTTAAGGGAGGTCTCCCCATATAGGGGAAAGGCCCTTGAAAAAAAAAATTTCATTGAACGTAGGCAATGTGGGTAGGTCTTAATGAGAACTTTTTAAAACAGGTCTTAAATGACGAGTTTTGCGTTGGGAGGTGCAGGGGAAGGTGAAATGTACGAAAATTTTACTGAAAAGAAGTTCGAACTTTAACGAATACAAGTTGAAACGGTGAATATCGAGTGTCAATGCAGTGACATATTGTACGCAATTATGTAGTAGGGTGCCCATCTATCTAATTCGTGGATTTGACAAAGTTTAGTAAGTATAGGGTTTTCTATTAGATACGTAACAATTTTGTATCTACATACGAATGCATTCTTAAACTTTTTTAATGAGCTCTCAATGTCAAAAAGTTAGTTAAAGTCAACATTTTTATCATGGTAAAGTTTACAATCCAGCAACTTTTGGAAATTATTAAAAATTACTATCGAAATCCGGCCATAATAATCGTCCCACCCGACAGGCTGTGCATGTTATAGTGGCTAAGTTTGAGTCCAAATTTTTCTATTTGACGTTTTGGTGCCCAAAAGATGTCGTACTGCAGTCGTAAGTGCATCGATTCAAAATGAGCCAATTAAGCGAATTCCACGTCGTCCTCAAGAATTGGGCATCGCCCAAACGGCACTCTGGGATATTTTGCGAGAAGATTTTGGCCTACATGGTTTTCAAAATGAAATAGTCTCAAGATCCAAAGCCATTTTATCAATGAAAATGCCAAAACTTCTCCAATTTGACTCTGGCAAAGCTTGAAGAAAATAAAGAATTTCATCGAAAAATTATCTTCAGCGAGAAGCTCATTTTTGGCTCAATAGCTTTGTTAATAAGCAAAATATGCATTATTGGTCAGCAACAAGGCCACATATGCCTCTTAAGATACCGTTTCATTTGCAAAAACTTACTGTTTGGTGCGGTTTTCATGTTGGAGGCATGATTCGGCCTTATTTTTTCGTGGATAAAAACAACCGTCATGTTACCGTCGATGGAAACCGCTATCGCGTTATGTTGGACGATTATTTGTCACTATAATTGGATGAACTTGACATCAACAATGTGTGGTTTCAACAAAACTCTGCCACTAGCCACATAGCACGCCTCACAATCGATTTATTGAAAGGCAAATTTGGTGGACGTGTTATCTCGAGAAATGGTCACCTCGTTCATGCGATCTAACGCCATTGGATCTCATTTTATGGGACCATATTAAGTCACTGGTCTATTTCAATAAGCCAGCAACTTTAGACAAGCTCAAAGACAACATTCAACGCGGGATTGCTAAGGCTCAAGTCGAAATGTGTGCCAGAGTGATGAATAAACGGGTACAAAGAATCGACTGCTTCAAACGGGTTCGTGGTATTCACATGATCAAAATCAAACGTTATTCATAAAATATAATGCCTGCACTACACCTACAATAAATTTGAACTCAATATCTCACATTTTTCTGTATTTTGTTACGACATAAAATTCTTATGTCCTTCATGGAAAACCCTTAGCTCATTTCAAAGCTGATGGTTTCTTTCTACTGATCCAAAAGTTTGACTAGTGTTTCAGTGATAATTTCGATATCTTTGCTCTCTATAGGATAAGCTTTTACATATTCAAAGAAATTGCAGTACACTGTGAGTATATACCTGAAGTTCTTAAATATTCTTAAGGGGCCTAATGTATCTATAGAGGTAACTTCAAATGTTTTCTTTGGCGTATCAGTTAGAGTCAGTCGTTCTTTGATGTGTATTGTTTCTTTATTTTTAAGGAATGAATCACTACCGTAGGGGGAATGTCGGTAGAAATATTCTTGGAGGCTAGCATTATTTGGGGAGTACCGCCCCCACATACCCAAGGAAATTCCCACAGAGGGAATGCTGGACAACCGGAGTACTCTTGGAGGCTAGCATTCATTGGGAGCGCCATCCCCATGGACTCGAGGATATGCTGGACGTTGCGAATTTCTTCCTGGGATAACATGTGACAATCTTGACAGAATTTGGACTAAGATTTCAATAACAAACTTGAATTAACGGTATAGGCTGGCGGATATTATTGTTTGGACCTAGTTGCTTTGTATAGGAGCCCTGACGTAACACTTGCGCTTGAATGTCTCCAATTCAATGATCATGCCATCTTTGTCTTGGTAAAACCTTAGCACACCTTGGAGTACGATCGAAGTTCACACCATTGGGATGGTGGTGTAGGTTCGGTTGAGACAGACTCCTGATTAGTTCTGAGCACTTGTCTCCATAAGAGCTTGTACCAACACTCGCAGGGCTTCTCTGCCCTGCAAAGATAACCATGGGTCCAAAAACGTGGCTACACTTGCAAGCGGAGGTAGCAGCGTCAAGGGGGCTCCCAATAAAACTGGGGCAAGAAGATCAAAACAATCCAAGATTAGAGCAAAAATATCAACAATGATGACGCAAATCGCGGTTGTAGCCACGACATCAACAGCACATCGTGAGTGGTACTAACGATAACAAGAACGACGATTAATATAATGAGAGTAAAGACAGACAAAAACATTGATTAAAAGACAATCTTGTCTAGACTGAGATTCGATTATTGCTACTGCAATTGCTACCAAATTGACTGGAAAAAGGGTCAAAAATTCCGAAATAATATCAAACTATCACCAACCACAAAGTGATCATGGCAGGAAACGAAAAGACTGACCAAACAAATAAAGCGCCATTGTGTGATTTCATCATTACTGTCAAAAATGTGGCGGACCTGCTATACTCGGAAACAACTTCTCCCAAGAAAAGTGATCACAAAGTACAGTTACTGCCCAGCAACATGAAGAAACAAGGGTAATTTGACAAATGGGAGATATTCTAAAAATATTAAAATCTGCATGCAACTCGCAAAAATCAGCAAAAGGGTATAGACTGGGCTCCCTAAAGTAGAGGAGTTCCTAGGCCACATAGAGCATTATTGGAAGATCTGGTTAAAGCCTGGAGAAAAGCAGAAGACTATAGAAATACTGAGAGCCGATTCTAGAGGGCACGCACCGATAGCTGCACCATCAAAACTCAATAAAAGAATAGCGTCTAAGCCAGTTGAAGGAATTCAGAATGAAAAAAAGAAAGAAGAAGCATCTGATGGGCATGGAATTCCAGATCAGGGATTCTAGACAGTTTTGATAAAAAGAGCGAAGAAAACCGAAAAAAACTCCTTAAAAAAGGCCAGAAAATAAAGTTCGCACCAATGCCCAACAAGAAAAAGGGCGTAATGCGAAACAGGAGAAGAAAAATTCCCAACAAAGACATCGGAAACAAGCACTGCTCGTGAATCCCCAAGGTGGTTGATCTTACGTGGAGGTGCTTTGGGATATCAGGGGAAATGTAAAGCCCAATGGCGCGAACACTGTCATTCAAGGCAGAGGCAAACAAATAAAGAGCACTCTGTGACGCAGCCAAGTAAGTCCTCGGCAAAAGCGCAACTATAGCCTCACTCGAGACAATGGAAACGATCAAAATAAGAGACATTGGGCTCTTTCACACGCGAATGGTAAAAACCCATATCCAAACAGGTTTCGCGCTTACGCCCTTATGTTTACACGTTGCATAGTTCAGCCAACCTTTTTTTGTATACGATACACGTCTTGCGAGTGGATGTGTTAAAAGGTTCATTTGATCGCTAAACGTCGTGCGGACAAGATGAAAGCGAAGACAGAAAGATAAGCGATTGAGAATTGATGTTTTAGCCTTGAATTGTGCACGAGGTAACAAAAACTGGAATGAAAAATGTATTTTATGATTGTTAAAGTTTGTCGATTCAAACTTCATTGGATTTATTAGAACCTCCGTGTTCTCCCGCTTTCTGAAAAATAAATTCCAAATTTGAATATCCTTTTTAGTCGCATATTTTTCTTGTTGTGTTGTCAACTGGCTTATTAAAATGTGATTCTATGAAGATTATGCGTACTGTTAATTTTCTATGGATTTACAATAGGCAATTTAACTTTATTGAAACCGTGATATTAGACGTGTTGGTTCCTGAAATTGAACATGGCCTCCGCTTTTATAAATTTATTAAATAACGCGTAGCTTCTCACCATAGTATACTCAAATAGTAGCCACACCTTTCATTTATCCTGTGTTGCACACTTTCTGAATTTTTCCAGGGGCACGTCAGCTGATCCGGGGCATGACAGCTGATCCCATGTTTCGCGCGCTCAAGAAACAAAGCAAAATGCAAATAAAATTTCCGACGCACGTGTTCTTTTACGCATTTCAGAACATAGGAGTGCTGCCAAATCCTAACAAAAAACTAAAAGATTGCATGGAACGAATTTGTTTTTCTGCAATGTTATTGATTTTTTAGCTCTGGTAGCCCTGAAATCTCTCATCGAAGCATATGTTTATATTCGCGCCATTCCTCGCATCAGCGTTTACCATCTACCTGCTACCGAAGATTTATGGCTCGCTGTTCGGCTTGTGTTCGAATTTTTCCAGAGGGTTGATGGAGTGTGGTTACTAGTTGAGTATACTATGCTTCTCACATCCACGCATCTATTTTTGCACGCAAATTAAAGAAAGGCAATCGTTTCATGACGACTTCCTTCTTCATCGAATGTTCAATTCGGAATGATTACCGGCGTTTGTATAAAATTTCCCCCACCAAATGATCAACAAAATGCGTTTGTGTATGTGCGTTACGCTCGTTCACCCTAAAAAATGTTGGCTTGTTTTTACCATCAGGTTCCCTCAATGCCTCTCACTCTTCTTGCCCATATAACCTGTTTAACGCTCACTTTTAACGCTGCGTCTGAAAAAGCCCATTGACTGCGTCGCAGACTCAGAAGAGGAAAAGAGACCACCAAAAGGGGGGTTGTCTACCATAGGCAGGGATAACAAGATTGACATCAGGAAACCATAGGCGATAACGCATGGCCATCATTGACTTGGCCGAAAAGGATAATGAACTATTTCTGAATAAGGTAAAGGTAAGAATAGGGTGGGTCGTCTTCAGGATATGGCTAAGAGCAGCGCCTCTTCAATGTTTCAAATGCTTGGCTGTGGTCACGCTATTGTGGATGCACGAACGTGCCGCCAAATGTCGTCGCCAGCCTATGGCATCAATACAAAAAGTATGAGGAACTTTCCACTTTACGTTGATTCACATGATACAACGTATTTTATGTGGCGCCAGCCAAAGGCATCAATCACAAAACTTATGAGCAGCATACTGCTTTACGATAAGTCACATGATACAACATATGGCAGGTATGCGGTGGAAGCGAAGAAATGGCAGTGGCATTTATTGGACAGCCAAGCACGAGTGTAAATGAGCCAGGTAAAAGCTCCAAAGAAGAGAATGGAAAACAAGAAGAAGCAGAAAAAGACAGCAGCAAGCGAAAAAACTAGGCGGAAGCTCCAGAGAAGAGAAAGCTCCAATGAGCCCAAAAGCTCTCCTCGCTCTGCCGCAAGTTTGTTTCCCCCAAAAGGATATCGTTAAGCGACTCTCACAATATATATTCATGTGAGACTGAGTTGAAGAGCTTCTCTAGAATGGGAGCTAACATTTTCGCATATTCAGCAAATTTTGGTGAAATTTGGGACAAAAGCTCGCTCTGCAACCAAATATAAACACTTGTTGGAGTATTGGCCATTCAGTTTTGGATTTGAGTCTTTGAGGAAGCGTGCCGCTATCCAATCAGTACCAAAAAGTCAACGTGTTATCAGATATGCGATACATACTCCTTCTTTCCTAGAACTTGGGCCTGCAAAAATTAGATTCAAATTATAAGGGCTGAGCCATGATCCTAAACCAGCCTTTTGGCGTTCACGCCATATTACTACCCCACACTAAAGAACTACTTTTTTGCAGGCCGGTCAGCAGTACAAGGGTGAATCCAGCCAAACCATCCAGCAAGCGCATCAACCAGTGATGCATCAGTCCTGAAAACTAGGACCATCTGGCGCCTGCGAGCTGGCTTGCTCATTAGCAACTGACGAAGTCAGAGGGATCAAGCCCGCAGGTCATCTATGCCCAGTCCTAAAGCATAGCTTGGAGCAGACACTCCAAGTGGAGCTCAGAGAAGGACCTAGGCAAGAGCAAGGTGCTTCTGGACAGCTGCGAGCGCACACCCAGCATCAAGGACCAGCGTGGAGGTCGAAGAGAGCTCAAACGCATTTGATGTCTCGTCCTATGCAGACTTGTCCACCTCTCCTCTTCACCAGCTGACCCGACACTGTTTTGGGAGCAGGCGAAGGAGCTATGCCGCGGGACAAGGGAGGAGATTCGAGCATGTCATCAAGCAAGGAAGTGCCTGTGGGGTAGTTCACGACGTGGTAGTTGGTGACAACGTGATGATATTAATTATATCAATTTGAGTCAAATAGAAGAAGAATTAAAGACGAATGTCAGTTCTTTAATTGATCAGACGGCAGCTACGCACAAACCAACTTATGCCCAGGTGACAAAAAATTATACGACGCCTCAAACTGAGCCCCGCTCAGATGTCATGTCCCAGAAAGGGATCCTAATCAAGCCAAAAAAGCATACATCATCAGATAAAACGCTTGCTGATTTTAAGTCTAGGATAAGATCATTAAATTGCAAGATTCCTCTTCAACTGCTACGGCCTATTCGCAATGGTGGGGCGACAATTAAAACAACGACCAATGCCAATGCGTCTGAGCTATACCGACTAACCATGGATAACATGCAGGGTGAGTACTACATTACCGAGACAAAAATGCATCGACCCAGACTGGTTATAAATGGGCTGGATAATCAATTTACAAATGAGGAACTACAAAAAGAAATACAAGCGCTGAACCCTGATATTGGGAATAGAGAAAAAATGGAATTCATTCGTGCCAGATAGACAAAAAACTTCAACATTGATTATTGATCATATTTTGTGAAGAGAGACTCTAACATTACGAGACGTTTTAAGTGCCAAAAATATAACCATAAGACGTCAAAATGCGAAGGAGAACAAATCTATGAAATGTGGAGGAAAGCATGAGCTCAAGGAATGCAAAAGCACACACGAGAAGTGTTACAATTGTATGGGTAATAATAAGAATACTGATCACTCACACAAAGCAGACTTGTGGGAGTGCCCAGAGTATCAAAGAAGGATTGTGATTGGTAGGTCGAGTACTGACTAAAATTTTGATGATGATTGCTAATCCTAAAATTCAACCAAGCGACCAATATAAGAAGCTTACGACACAAGGTGAGTGATATTCAAATTTATTTGCAGTAAAGTCCTGAAACGGATCTGATTATACTAAACGAAGTATGGATCTACCCTGAAGAAGCAAAGTATGACAATATTCCGGGATATAGCTCTGTTTTTTCCTGCAGACCCGGAAGAGGGAAAGGTACAGCAATTTATATAAAAAATACAATTAATTTCGTGACAAAGAGAGTAACATCCGACATATATAATATTATAATAATTGAAATAACATACGTAGGTAAAAGACTAAAAATCGGTACTTACTTTAATCCCGGTCGTCTTAATGCGCAGGACTTCTGCACAGTAAAAGATGCAATATACTCTAGTGAAAAAAATCTAATCACAGTTGCTGACACAAACATAGACCTGACTGCAGAATCTCCAGAATCGAGAATGCACAAGGATACCCTGGAAACAAACGGAGTGGTCATTGTCAATAAGGACAAAATTACTCGCCTGACTTCAAGTACCTGCCTAGATCACATAGCACCAAATGATAAAAAAATTATTGAAAATATTAAATTCACACTTGCAGACTGGCCGGAGTTAGATCATTGTGTCCTAAAAATTGTCTTCTATGGTCAAAGTCTCAATAAGCAAAAACCTACTCACAAAATGTTCAGATATTTAGACAAGGATCTTTTCAAAACGAAATTTCAACAGTTGCTAACAAACCGAAAACCTGAAAACCTTATGGAGCTCAAAAATATGATTACAGACAGATCAGATGTCGACAACATACATGGATAACAAAGAAAGTTATTGAGACTAGTATTAACAAAAGGAATGCTTATAAAAAATACAAAAAGAACGCCGAAGCTCAAGCACTTAAACATCTGTATAGCCAAGCCCTAAAAGAATCAAAACGTCTCATAGAAGAAGCTAAATTTTCATATTACTCCAGAAGATTGTAAGCAGCGGCGGACAACTCACACGAAATATGGAAAATAATAAATGAAGTAAAAGATAATTCGTCACCCTGGATCATGACATCAAATGCTGAATTTTTTGGCATGGACTCTAACAATAGAGCTCGCCTATGTGGAACAGCAAGCTCGCTAAACCACTTTTTTTCAACAATTGGTGAAAAAATTACCAGGGAGCTTGGTAAAAAGTCGAAATGGCTACTTCAATATCATAAATAGCCGACCTAAGTCCATCTTTCACATTCATCGAACGACTAAAAGAGAAGTATTAAATTCAATCGAAAATTTGCAAAAGAGTGCAACACCAGCTGAACCACTGGCAAATTTTATAAACGAACATATTACATATGGAACATTTCCCGACGAAGAGAAACTGGCAAAAATAATTCCAATATTCAAAGGAGGAGATCATCTGGACCCGAATAATTACCGCCCTGTTGCACTTTTGACAGGCTTTAGTAAAATATTCGAAAAACTTATAAATAATCGTTTAAAATTTTGCTTAATGGACAATTCCATCATAAATCCGAAGCAGTTTGGCTTTCAAAAGAACAAGAGTACTTTCGATGCGTTACTTTCTGCCTCACATTACATCAATGAAAGTCTTGATGAAAGAAATTATACTATTGTAATTTTTGTGGACCTGAAGAAAGCTTTTGATAACCAAAGGATCCATACTTGGACCAACCTTGTTTTTGATATACACCAATAATTTGAATATATGTAAACGAAAGGCTCACCACACATTATATGCTGATGATACTGTACTTCCTTAGCCAGGACACGATAAAGTTGCCATGGGGAATATTGTCAACGAGGAGCTAAATAAATATTGCTCATGGCTTATCGAAAACAAGCTGGCATTGAATACTACAAAGACAAAATACATGATTTTTAAACAGAAGAATAAGGAAGACATAGAAGTTGACCTAAAAATTAACGGCAAAAGCTTGCAAAGAGTGTTTAAAATTAAATATCTCGGTGTTACCATAGATCATCGTTTGATATGGTTGCCACACATAAATAATTTAAGGAGACAACTAGCACTAATGATAGGAGTGTTGAGAATATATGGAGGTTTTCCAATACACATAAAGAAGATTGTGTTAAACACATTTGTACAAACAAAGCTACATTATGCTGTGGTCATTTGGAGTCAATCGTCAAAGCAAGACCTTAATATTATATCCAGGATACTAACTAAAGCCTACAAAAATATTCTAAGCCTTCCGATTCTCACTCCAGTAAGATTAATGTATCAACGGACCAATGCACTCACCTTCAGTCAAATGGTTACTATGGAGAAAGTGAATTTTATCTTCAGATGTCTTAGTTCCAGTGAATCGGAATGAAGCCGCACAAATAAATCCATATAATTCAAGAAATGCCAGTTATACCTTACGCTAGAACTAATCAACTAAAGAACGATGCAACGAATGATGCTCTGCGTATACACAATAATCTTCCAGAAACAGTGAAAAACCTTAACTCATTATTGGTTTTTAAGAAAAGACTTAAGGAACATCTAATAAATTCAGATTAATGATAAGTCCGGAGGATAGAAAAGGCAGTATCTTATGGCATTTTAGACCCTAACGTCGAGATACTTAAAGACAGCTAGTTTTTATAAACTCAGAGTTTTTTTTACTACGTCGTATTATAATATTTTTTTTTATCTACATTACATTCAACAACAAAAGAAATAAATAAACTGCGCTAAACAAAGATAAAAAATAATTTGCATGAGAACAGCAATTTCCCAGCACAAACCACAATATTAGTACTATGAAACATTAGAATTCTTCTAGAAACATTAGAATTCCAATTATCTCTTTCAAATTTCACTGCAATCCACTCTCAAATCACCTAATTTACATGCAGCATTAAATGTGCCATTTCATAATATTAACAGTACGGAAACTGAAAAAAGTGGCTGTCAAGTTGGTAAACTTCAGCATTATTCCAAGCCAAAACAATCAGCAGACAACCCTTTCCTACTCATATGTCTAAGTTACACGATCGCTGGAATGAAAGCCAGTAGATCCAACAAAAGCCTCTGAGCCGTTGACGAAACTGTCAGCGGACACGCTTTTTTTTAGTTGTAAGTTTCTAAAGATACAAATAATAGCCTCTGAGCTGCCCGACTTCAACTATTAGCAGACATGCTACATTTAGTATTGTCATATTTAAAACAAACATCGATTTACCATCAAGTCGTAGCTTCTGAGCTGTTGATCCAAAATGGTTTGCAGACACGCTACCAAGCAAGTACATTTTAAATAACCACTATGTTTCCCTGATCAATGAATACATTTGAACTGCTAACTAGTAAAAACAAAGTCACCAATAAAACCACTGTGGGTAACGCAAGACAATTTTAGACCCATCCGTTTCCCACCCTTTGACTTTCTACATGACAACGATATCAAATCGCATTTTAGAATTTTACGTTAAGATTCTTCATACAGTCTTTCCTCGAGATCGAGATCGATAACGTTATGAACGGCCAATGAAGCAAAGTCTAGGACAGCATGACGCCAAACTACAAAGACACTCACTAGGAAGCATTTAGACGGAACCTATATAGGGCCTTGCATGACGTTCGAAACTATATGCTCCCAATCCCAACATATCATGATGGTGTCGCTCCGACCATCTTTTATAATACTCATTCTTGCAAGAAATTTTTAACGCAATATTTCTGCTTAACAGTTCATTGAAATAAATAAAAGTATATACCAGAACTTTCAACCTTAAGATTGAACCTTCTAATTCCAATTTGAGAAAACAGATCAAAATTATTTCTTATTTTGAACTTTATACAAAACGTCATAATAAATAGCAGATTC
The DNA here is from genome assembly GCA_963969285.1 of Odontomyia ornata. NCBI lineage: Eukaryota > Metazoa > Arthropoda > Insecta > Diptera > Stratiomyidae > Odontomyia > Odontomyia ornata. Next base: position 259,411,304 of record OZ017738.1, on the reverse strand, counting down.
TGATTTATCGAGAATCCACAACTAGTTTAACATAATGAAGAAGAAGTATGTAATACATGATTTAAGCCAATTAAACTACAATTAAATGCATATACCTTAAGAGCTTTTCCTGCTGCAAAGTCTCACAATATAGATAGATTGAAAGCCCTGCCCACTACAAAATACATTAAGCCGACTTAATTAGAAACAAATGCTCTTCAAGGCAATTACTAGCCTACCACGAACTAATCCATACATATGATATATTTCATAAGTTTCCTAGCAATTAGCGCATGTGTAAGCTACAATATATCGCTTCATTCAATTTGCTCGTCATTGCAGAAGCAATGCTAATCTTATCTTCAACGCTCATTAACAACGAGCAAAAACAATCATATAAACATTCAATCGATGTGTCCTACTAACAACATTAATCATATACATTAAGAGAGAAGTTTATGTCCCACACCCATTATCTCACACTCTTGAAAGCCAAGAAAGCTTATATTAAAGTCTTACCAATACAATAACAATGACTCGCAGACTACAATAATTAAAAGCTATTTCCTCGGCAAAGCATCTCTCGAAGCTAATTAATTCATTATCTATTCACATGTTAACTCGTTCTCAACCAGTAACCGCTAAAGCTTTTACAATAATTACGAATGAAATTTCCCAGCTAACCCATTAATACAATAGGTGAAGACACTATAACCAAAAGCTTACTCCAAGAGCTTTTTTTTATAGTGTCAAAGAAATAAATTTAATAGAGTATTAATAAACCATGAATGGTATAAAGAAAAGATTTTTTGTTACAAGTTTTTTTTGTTGAGGAACAAGACACAGAACAGTTCAACTATTTTGAATACCGTTCATATCAAATACCCACTAATGCTAACTGGTTATAATTTACTAGAACCTGTACCAATCAAAAAGTAACTCCCTAATAATAACAACGAACCAAACGAAACGTCAAATCAATTAGTAATTACAATCAATATTACGAAAAGAATACTCGTATACGCAAGAAAACACAATATAATACTATTTAAAAGAAATGAAAAGCAAAAACATTTAGAATAAAAGTCACAATAGCAAATGAAAAATATGTAGCAATGGATATCAAAAGTAATTTTCAGCTAAGTAATGTTAAAATTTCAAGAGATTCAGAACATCCAAAAGACATTGAATGGAAGTCACAGAACAGAAAATGCAAAAAATGTAACAATGGATATCAAAAATAATTTTGGGATAAGTAATGTTAAAATTCCAAACAATTCTGAATATCCAAAACAAAAAGAATGAAAGTCACAATAGAAAATGCAAAATATGTAACTATGGATATCAAAAATAATTTTGAGATAAGTAATTTTACATTTCCAAGAAATTTAGAATTAATATTCACAAAATGAAAAGCCAAAACATCTAGAATGAAAGTCACAGAGAAGAAAATACAAAATATGTATCAATGAATATCAAAAATAATAGTGTGAAAGTCACAGAATGGAAAATGTAAAATATGTAACAATAGATATCAAAAATACTTTTGTAATATGTAATGTTAAAATTCCAAGAGATTAAGAATATTCAAATATGTTTTGAATATTGAATGAAATTTACAGACTAGAAAATGTAAAATATGAAATAAGTAACGTTAGTTCCAAGAGAGATTCAAAACATCAAGTCAAAAACTTAGAAATGAAAAGCCAAAATCTAGATCGGAATAAGTTAATAAGAATTTATTTGCTAGTCACAAATTAAATAGGCATACTCGTACACTGCAACCAATTTTAATATGCAAACAAGTTGGGTAGACAGACCTACGCTCATGTCAGAAGGGTTTTGAACTCAACTTACAAAATGTAGTCACCAGCAACGAATAAAATCAAGAAACATGTAAAAGACGATTTCATAGGAGAAATTATGAAATTCGAAGATCATACTATTCTTAACAAAGTTGAGCGAATTTTGATTTCTGAGGTATTTGTTATTGTTATACCCATAAATATCTCCCTTGATAATTTTTTTAAAGATTTTTTAGATCACAGGTGTCCAATCGCGAGGAGAAAACACATTGACGCAAAAACTGTCAGTTTAAGCACTGTTTTGAACAGCTCCCATAAAGAATTTTCATTTGATACCCATATCAGCTACCTTTGATGAAATATTTTTCAGGGGCCACTCCCCTGTACTGTGATCATTTTTTCGAATCCTAGAATGGTTATAAAGTCCTTTCGCTAGGAGCTCACTCCTACCTCCAAGACTTGTTTCATCTATGAGTATTAATTGTCATCTTCAGTCATTTATTAAATTGAATCAAGTATTCAAAGCATGCATCTTAAACGTTGAATTTGGGGACAAATAACTCCAAATTATTCAAACTTTGCATTTAAAACAGCCACTTATTTACAATTACTGATACCACTAGCTGAACCGACTCTCAAAGATATTCATGATACCTACCATTTCTGAAATTTTCTTGAAAATCCTAGCAAAGCTGTAGTGTCTGAGTCGGTAAAAGCGTATATTGTTCCATAGCCATATGTTTCCATAGTAACACAGCGCATATCGTTCCATAGTTATACAGAAAAATTCAAATCGCTCTAATTTTATTAAATACCATTCGCTCCTTATGAAACTTTCAGAACAGAACAGAAGTAGTCATCTGCGTATTTTCTTGAATTTAAGGGAACCGTTCAGATTTTATTCAAGAAAACATAAAATCGATAAATCGATAAATTACTACGAGCAAATATCGACTTCTCATGCATTTGTTGTTGTTGTACTCATAAAGGCCTACATTCATAATCTATTTCAGGTTTTTTGGATGAAAGTTGTCCAATCGCGAGGGGAGGTACGCGAAAAGTTCGTACATTTCCCCTTCTCGGGCCCCCCATAGTACTGATAAGGTAATTTTAAGAATTGTTTTGTAAAGATCTCACTGAGACCTTTACAATGACACCCTACTCGACTACCAATGGTGAAAAAATTTTTTTAAAGGGCCAACTCCCTATATGGGGAGATCCCCCCCTTAAACCTCTTTGAAAAATTTTTCCACCCCAAAACTTTCAAGAAGTCACCACTTCTGACCTTTTCACAAAGTTTCATTGCTGGAGCTTCTATAGTTTCGGGGAAAAAGGCTGTGACATACAGGCGGACGGACGGACGGACAGACAAACACAGGCCGTAATTGCTATAAGTTTTTGTATCTTAGTACAAAACAACATAAAACAGCAGAATAAAAACAGATAGTAACGCCTCAAGTCTAAGTAAACAATTATTTAAAGTATTAAAAGTTAGGCAACCCAGAATAGAAAATTATATAAGGATTACACCAAACCATTTTGATTCAATATTGCAAACTGAAATAAATATTGAAGGAAGCATATCATGTCAGGAAAAAATAGATCAAGTTATAAAAGATGTTAAATCGATGATCATGATAATGCTCAGTAACAATAGTTAGACGAGTATATAAAAAAAATAGAATAATCTAATAATACAAAACAAAAAACATCAATAATAACACCCATTCATCCCATTGGATACACATTGTCATCTTTAATCAAAAATAAAAATAATATGGCAAACCGCACAACCCATTGGATACACATTGTCATCTCCAATCAAAAATAAGAATAATATGGCAGATTGCACTACCTATTGGATACACATTGTCATCTCCAATCAAAAATAAGAATAATATGGTGAACCGCACAACCCGTTGCATACACATTATACATATTGTCATCTCCAACCAAAAATAAAAATAATACGGCGAATCACACAGTCCATTAGATACACACTGTCGTCTTTAAGGAAAAAAAATCACACGAGGCACACAAGATATTGATCATATGGTGCTCGAACTGTCACATGGCTAAATTAAATAAAGAAAAACATGATATATTTTCAACGAGTCGAGACAGCCAATTCCATTTGTACGTATGTCTTCAACTAAGTCAATTAGTGGTAATCTGATACGCTTGTGTTGTGAAATGATAATTCACTGTTCTCTCCAAGAAAAGTCAATCCCGTTTGAATTGCTAGAAGAAATGTTGCAAACGCGCAAATGCGCCGCCTCATTTCGTCGCCAGCCAATGGCATCACACTGAAAAGTATGAGTAGCCAGTTTACATTGATTCAAATGATACAACGTATGTTGTGAGCATGCAAACGCGCCGCCACATGTCGACACCAGCCAAAAGCATCAATACCAAAAAGTATGAATAGCGTTCTGCTTTACGATAGTTCGCATAATACAACATATAGCAGATAAGAGAGATAAGATAAGAGAGAGAGATGGCAGCAGAATGGCAAGGCAAAAGAAAAAGGAAAAGACAGCAGTGAGCGACGGAGACAGGTGGCAGATCCAGAGAGGAGAAAGCTGCAATTAGCTCAAAAATTCTCCGCGCTCCACCGAAAGTCTGTTTCTCCTAGAAGAATATTGGTTGTTGGCTCTCTCAATTTACATGCAAATAGGAATGAGATGGGGAGGAAGAGCTTCCGTAGAACGATAGCAAATGTGTTTGCATATTCGGCAAACTTCGGTGTAATTTGGAGCAAAAGCTCACTTCGTGACCAAATACAAACACTTGGTAGAATACTGACAGTTTAGTTCGTATTCAAGGCTTTCAAGGAGCGTGCCGCTACCCAATCAGTACCAGAAATCACCGTACAATCAATTACTCGATTCATATTCCTGCTTCCCTAGAATTTGAGTCTGCCAAAAATTAGATTCAAATGGTAAGGGATGAGCTGTTGGCATGAGCCGTGATCCTCAACCAGCCTTTTGGTGTTCACGCCATGTGGTTACCCCGCACTAGAAAATCAGCAATACAAGGGCAAACCCAGCTACATTACCCAGCGAGCACACCAGCCAGCAGTACGTAAATCTGGGAAACCAGGAGCATCCAGAGTCTGCCAACTGGCCTACCTATTGGAAACTGGTGGAGTCAGAGGGATCAAGCTCGCAGGTCATTTACGCCCGGTTCCACAGCGTAGCTTGTAGCAGGTCCTCTAGGAGGAGCCTAGAGCAGGACCCCGGCCTATCACGAAGGAGGAGTACCTCACCAGGAGCAAGGTACCCCTGAATAGCTGCGAGTGCGTAGCCAGCGGCAAGTCAAAGAGAGCTCAAATGCATGGTGCCACTCAATCTACGCAGACTCGCTTACCTCTCCTCTTCAGTTGCTGGGTGGACCCATTTTCCGCTTTGCCGCAGAATAAAGAAGGAGATTCGGGCCGGTCATCAAGCGAGGAAGCGTTTGCAGAGTATTCCACGTCGTGGGAGTTGAAGGTAACGTGATTGTTTTAATTATATCAATTTGAGGCAAATAAAAGGTTTCGGTTGAACTTAAAACTGGGTGTTTTTGTTAACGAGCTCCTAGGAGGTAGGTGAAGTTAATTTTGGGCGGGGGATCGTGCATGGTCAATATAAGCGGAGAGCTTTCCAAAAGAGGCCGCAGGGTGTTCTGTTTCTGATATAGCATCACCGCACAAGTATGAAAAGGACCCGATAGGAGTTCTCTTTGTTACAAACACGGTGGAATGGGACATCAAAGAAAAAATTGTACAAAGGAAGCAATACTATGATAAAAGATCTGCATCGTCGTTTCCTGATGAAACTAACACTGACGCTATCTGGCTTCAGAGCAGTGGTTTTCAGGTAGAGAATTGTGGACGAGATGACTATTTCTTGTGTCCGGTGCTCATGTACCTCACGTCAAACGACTCATAATCTTTTTGAGCCAAGCTTGTTAATTTGGAGGGTGCTGTCCCAAACGCTGCAAAGGAACCATATTTGACGTTATATTCACTTCGGAGTCCTTACTACGGAGGAAACACAATTGGAGAGTATCAGAGGAATACTCAGCCAGTGATCATCAGTGCATTCTGCTTGAGGTCAGTGATGTCTCCCGATGTCCACGCTCTCGACTTTCTACAATTGGGTGGAACATCGGAAAGAAATACGAGTATGCCGTGGGTTCATCGAGGTGCTCGCAGCACGTGCTCCACCACAGAGAGATTTGCAGGGGACGGAAGCACTGGCAGCTCAAGGATTGATGATCTCAACTATGAGCATCATCACGACTACTTGCAACGCTTCTATGCCCCGTCCGAGACCCCAGCACGGCAAGCCCCCAGTGCACTGCTGGTCAACTGAAATCACTGAAAAGGCTATATGGGCACGGAACGGTGACGAGGCATACAACTTGGTACCAGCATATAAGTTAGACTGGAAGTGGCTTCGCAAATCGGCTCTCTGCTCGCAAGATCTAGTTGACAATGGGACCTTGGTGACAAGCTATTTATGTGGAAGCTTGGTGTCCTACCAAAACATTGCATGTATGATGCAGAAAGGATGGACGAGATAGTACGGGCACTTTTCCTGCGCATCCTATCAGTGTTGATGCTGTCCATAGTTAAACAACAGTCGAGTGTCCGCTCTTCACACAGTTGGAACGAGATAAGCCAGTGCTTCCAGTGGAAGCAAGGAAGGCTCCAGGTCTAGATGGTATTCTAGCTGAGGAGTTGCAGCTTGTCTATCACCATTATCTAGACTTGCTGCTGAGCATCTTCATCGATTGCCCACGGGACGGGGTTTTTCTGGTACGATAGTAGGTGTGAGGTTCGTGGTGATCAGCAAGGGGAAAGGAAATCCCGGATCGTCGTCTGCATATCGCCCGTTATGTATAATAGACATCGAGGGGAAAGTGCTAAAGAAACTCATCAAAGGAGGACTCACTGACTGACTCCCTGAACAAATCAGGGCGACAGCTGAGACGGCTACTTCCAGAGGATCGGCTCTGAGCTAACTTATGGCCAACGTAGCAAGAAGACACCTCTTGACGAGTGCTGTTGGGTCAGTGCCTCTGTATCGAGCAAAAATATCGGGTAATGCTCTCAGAAAGGATGTATGCCGAAAACGCTTGGCACAGGTAGAGAGAAGAGGAGTGCAGAGGATTGCATCTTCATATCCGACAGTCTCTGATTTAGTGGTGGAAGTTATTGTAGGCGTGATACCTTGGGCTTTCCTTGCTAGAGAGTACCGCGTTAGTTACCTGCATCGGAACGAGAACGTGTGAGAAATGGTTTTCGTGAGCCGAGACAGTACTCACTCGACAATTAGTGACAGTCTTGGGTGAACTGTACAAAAAGAAGGTGGACTGTGCACCTCATGACGGGAGTGGGACCGTGGCTTAATCAAAGGCATGGTGAGGCTGACTTCTATTTGAACCAGCTTTTGAGCGGGCATGGGTATTTTCAACCATACCGTGACAAGATCGGCAAGTCACGATCGCCTGATTGTTCCACTACAGGGAGATCAGAGAGCTCATCACGGATAGTATGATCGCAGTGATGTTTGAATCGATTGACAAACGGAACTAGGTAGCACATCATGCACGGGCAGTCCTAAAAGATTAAGAGGACTCACAACAGCTGGGGGCATTAGCGCTGGGGGACCGATTGTAAGGCAAGCAAGTGGGTGGCTCGTGGCGTATCAAAATGATACCTTGCCCAAAGCAATATGTCAAACGGTTCTTGGCTGGGTTCTCGAGTTGACAAGGAGGTGTTGAGGAGATGGTCCAGTCGCTTGCAAGCGCGAGAGTCCCACACTCTATGCGTAAATGATACTCAGCTTCCAACCACAAAAAGAAGGCATGAACCACAGTTTGGTTTATAATTTTCACCATTTTTTGCATGCTTTTCCGACAATAATTTTACTTGAATTTTAAGAGTTTTTGTATAATTTAAATGAGTGTTTCTCGAAAACCTTAGTGAGTATGGTTGATCATGATATTCTTTTATTTATTTATTTTGCATTGTTTTGTCAGTTATTATTTCAGCGTTTTTATATAAGAATATTTTAACTGGTGCCATATATATCTTCATGAATTTTTCTCGTGGAATACCCTTCAATTTTTTAATCGTGCACGTTTTGAATATGTCATGAGCTCCTTCTGCTACTTCAATTATATTTCTTTTGGACATTTCTGAAGACAGCTTCTCAATGTTTTTTTCTATGTTTTTCAAAATTGAACAGTTGATTCATTTTTGTTTGAAATTTGACTTTTTGATTGTTTTTAATATCTGAGAAGGACGTGCAGTCCCAAATGTGTGTTTTTGCTCATTTTGTAAGAATATAGGACATTTTTGTTTCTTTAGGAGTTTGCTTCTTTGTCATACTCAGAGTTACGGCATATATTGCCTGTTGGTCTTGATTGGATTAGGGAATCATGTCTTTCAATGTTTTTGAATCTAGTTTGATTCTTGACAACATGTCTGCACTTGTGTTCATTTTGTCTTTTTAGGGTTTTGTAAAATAATTTTACAAATGACCTGTCTGTCCGTCCGTATGCCACAGCAATTTTTCTCGCAAACATATAAGCTAGAAACATAAAATTATTTATGTAGGTTTAAAGTGGTGCCTTTTTCAAAGTTCAACAACAAACAAATTTTATAAGGCATTTAAGCACACATGGGAGAGTGGGCCCTGAAAAAAAAATTTTCATTAAAGGTATCAATTGAGAGGTCTGAATGAGAGCGATTCAAAACAGGTCTTAAACTGACATTTTTTGCTTCGAGGGGCGCACAGGGAGGGGAAATATACGAACAATGTTTGTTCTTCCTGTGATTCGAAAAATCTGAAAAAATTATGGGGCAGATGTTTATGAGTAAAGCAACAATAAATACCTTACAAGTCAAAATTCGCTCAGTTTTGTTAATAATAATATGATTTTCGAATTTCATATTTTCCCCAATAAAATCTTATGGATATCCTTAAACCTAACGATGTTCGAGATTTAAGTAGTCGTATGAAATACCCTAGTTCTCTGTAAGGCTGATAAATATCGAATCACACTCACGAAAGTTATAGCCATTTTAAATTTCTTCAATTACAACAACAGTAATACACGATTTTGGTATTTTATGGACTTTCCATCGAATCAAACACCACAGTTTTGTTATAATCTTCTTAACATTTTCAGATAAGATTGATGACATACATATTTTTTCATGATTTGCATGATTTTTGTTTGTATGCAACAAAATGGCGACTGTTGAAAATGGAGAAACAATGGATTTTCTTTTAAACGTGCACATCTCTTTGACATGTTTCTCGTCTTTATTTGTTACTGGTGACTACATTTTGTAAGCTGAGTACAAGACTTCTTGAATGTTTTGGGGTGAAAAAAAATGTTCTGTGAGTTTTAAGGGGGTCTCCCTATTTAGGGGGTGACCCTAAAAAATTTTTCACCATTGGTAATCGAATAGTGTGTCATTGGAAAGGTTTCAATGAGATCTTTCCAAGACAGGTCTTGAAATCGCCTTGTCCATACCAAGGTAGCAGAGGAGCGGGAAATGTACGAAATTTTCGGGTAACCCACTCGCGATTGCACGCCTTTCATTCAAACAATCAATCAATGACAACAAATAAGTCAGAAGTCGAAATTCACTCAACTATGTTAGTAATAGTATGGTTTTTCAATTTTAACATTTTCTTGAATAACATCGTAACGCTACCATTAAATTCAATAAAGCTCCGTACGCAAATGGCTGTTTATAAGGTTGACCTGCGCTGGAAGTTTCAACAAGTTGGGTCGACAGAACTACGTTAATGTCGGACGGGCTTTGTACTTAACATACAATATGCGGATATGCAGAATGACTTAATTCAAGAAAAACATCCACAACAAATTTATTCTTGCTTTAAAAGAACTCCATTTTAATCAGCCAACATTTTGTTTCAATATTACTAAAACATTAATTGACCTGAATCTTAAATGTATTTTTGGTATTCATATTATCTGATAATTTGGAGAAGGTTCAATCAAACGTGTAGTGTCTGGTTCGATGGAAAGTCCATGTAGTAGAAAAATTGTATATGATTGTTGTAATCGGAGGAAATTCAACTGGCTATAACATCTGTAAATTTTATTGAAACTTATAGAATAAAAGGTGTTATTTCATGGCCAACTAAATGGTGAGGTTTTGGCTTGAGCCGTGAACCTCAACCAAGTTTTTGGCAAAAGCGAATAGCGCTTCATTCAATACTGATAGTTATAGCTTTTCAATGCAATACACTGCGAAAATGTAATTAATCAATTTGGTCATAATGTAAGTGTTTAAGGAAATTAACAATAATCAAATTAACTCTTGTCTTTGCTGATAGAGTTTGAAACAGAAAATATTAGCAGGTAAGTGACATGCGGTGAGATCTCTCCCCAGGGGCCTTGATGGTGTATACAAGATGCACATCAAATCGAGCGACCAGTTCATGCCAGTATACGTAGGGTATACTGGTCAGAGACCACAGTTAAGCGCATTGTGTAACAAATTTAAATGGGCTGTAAATATATGTTCCCAGCCGATATCCGAAATCACAAACTACTGAATGGCACCATTGCTACTCATACTGTCCATAAAACCAGATCAATTTTCTTAAAAAAAAACTATGACCATATTCATCGTTTAAATAAGAAAAATCTAATATCAACATCAAAATATAATATTTATACTGTCCATCAAACTAAGTCAGTCTTTTAATAACAAAACTATAATATCAATATTTAAATTTAATACCATATTAATGCTACTCATACTAAGATTATCACTCAAATAACTTAAACAATAATAATACCAATAACGCGTACCCACATGAATAATAAGATCTAATCTTCTGATTGAATGAGGATTTGAATAATTTTCTGATGGCATTTAATGAAATTAAGCGAACAATACAATTTTAAGTCGCTATCTACTTACTTTTCAAAGATTAACCAGAACAATGCAACGATACAAGCATATTTACCCAGAAACCAATTATCTCTTTCAAATTCCACTGCAATCCACTCTCAAATCACCGAATTTACATGCAGCATTAAATGTGCCATTTCATAATATTAACAGTACGGAAACTGAAAAAAGTGGCTGTCAAGTTGGTAAACTTCAGCATGATTCCAAGCCAAAACAATCAGCAGACACACCTTTCCTGTGTCTAAGTTACACAATCACTGGAATGAAAGCCAGTAGATCCAACAACAGCCTCTGAGCCGTTGACGAAGCTGTCAGCGGACACGCTTTTTTCAGTTGTAAGTTTCTAAAGATACAAATAATAGCCTCTGAGCTGCCTGACTTTAACTATCAGCAGACATGCTACATTTAGTATTGTCATATTTAAAACAAACATCGATTTACCATCTAGTCGTAGCTTCTGAGCTGTTGATCCAAAATGGTTTGCAGACACGCTACCAAGCAAGTACATTTTAAATAACCACTATGTTTCCCTGATCAATGAATACATTTGAACTGCTAACTAGTAAAAACAAAGTCACCAATAAAACCACTGTGGGTAACGCAAGACAATTTTAGACCCATCCGTTTCCCACCCTTTGACTTTCTACATGGCAACGATATCAAATCGCATTTTAGAATTTTACGTTAGGATTCTTCAAATAGTCTTTCCTCGAGATCGAGATCGATAACTTTATGAACGGCCAATGAAGTGACCTCACAAACCACTGTACTTTCTTCCAGCAAGGTCTACGACAGCATGACGCCAAACTACAAAGACACTCACTAGGAAGCATTTAGACGGAACCTATATAGGGTCTTGCATGACGCACGAAATTACATGCTCCCAAGCCTAACATATCATGATGGTGAACTTTCAACCTTAAGATTGAACGTGCTAATTCCAATTTGAGAAAACAGATCAAAATTATTTCTTATAACTCATTCAACATTTTTAACTTTATAAAAAACGTCATAATAAATAGCAGGATCTAACTTATCGAGAATCCACAACTAGTTAAACATAATGCAGAAGACATTTTTCATAACCACCACAAATGGATAAACAAGTATGTAATACATAATTCAAGCCAATTAAACTACAACTAAATGCATATACCATAAAAGCTCTTCCTCCTGCAAAATTTCACTGTATAGATAGACTGAAAGCCCTGTCCACTACAAAAAACCATCAAGCCGACTTAATTAGAAACAAATCCTCTTCAAGGCAATTATCAGCCTACCACGAACTAATACATAACATACATATGATATACTTCATAAACTTCCTAGCAATTAGCGCATATGAAAGCTGCAATATATAGTTTCCTTCAATTTGCTCGTCATTGCAGAAGCAATGCTAATCTTATCTTCAAAGCTCATTAGCAACAAGCAAAAACAATCATATAAACCTTCAACCAATGTTTCCCACTAACAACATTAATCATTTACATTAAAATCGAAGTTTATGTCCCACACCCATTATCTCACACTCTTGAAAGCCAAGATAGCTTATATTAAAGTTTTAGGAATACAACAACAATGACTCGCAGACTACAATAATTAAAAGCTTTTTTCTCGACAAATCATCTCTCGAAGCTAATTAATTCCCGAACGTAAACGATCGTAAGGATCCTAACAAGCATTCATTCTCCATTTACATAGTAAGTAATTCTGAATAAGTAACCGCTAAAGCTGCTACAAATACCTCAGGTAAACAAAATATCACACTTTCCAAATACAGTATCGAAAATTAGTGAATTTGTGTATTAAGGTGCCATAATATATAACGAAAACCGGTAATGAAGGAAACGAAATACGCCGAAGAATACAGTCCCCAAATAAAATATTTTATTCAGATTTGACTATCTTGAAGGACAGCTGCATACACAGGAAAACAAAGCTCCAAGGATATAAATCCGTGATAAGATCTGTGTTATGCTATTTGTGTGAAACATGGACCCTAACGCAAGCATCTGCAAATATATTGAATGCCTTTGAGGAACGGGTCCTGAGGCGAATAATCGGAGCGAAGCTAAACGGGGACCAATGGTGAATTCGATACAACCATGAGACTTATGAAATTTCTGACGAGCCGGAGGCCTCAACTATTGTCAGACTACGGAAACTGCAACAGCCTGGACACATAAATCGTATGGGTGAACAATAGATACCCAAAAAGGTATTCGCTGGGAGAACTGAAGGCCAAAGACCACTGGGGAAACCGAGGAAACGCTGGTCTGACTCGGTAGATGAAGACAGTTCATTGCTGCTCGGGTTTCGAAATTGTAGGACGCGGTCTATGGACCAAGACCGTTGGAGGCGATATTTGCAAGAAGCGAAGACCCGGGAGTAGCTGTATTGCTGAAAAGAAGAAGAAAGCTTTTACAATATTAACCAATGAAATCTCCCTACTAGCATATTAACACAGTAATAAAAGAGAATGTAACCATAAGCTTACTTAAAGAGCTTTTTGTTGTAGTCTCAAAGAAGTAAATTAAGTAGAGTGTTAATAAATATATTTTTTGTTTGTTTGAGGAACAAGAAACAGAACAGTCTAACTATTTTGAACACCGTTCACATTGGACCCCCCTAACGCTAACTGGTTATCATTTACTAGAAGCTGTACTTATCAAATAGTAACACCCTAATAATAACCACAAACCAAACGTAACATTGAATTAATCAGAAATCACAATATTTGAAAAAGAGTATACGCAAAAACTCAGTAAAATACTATTTAAGAGAAATGAAGGAATAAAGAGCCAAAATAAATAGAATAAAAGTCAAAGAATAGAAAATACAAAATATATAGCAATGGATATCAAAAGTAATTTTGAGCCAAGTAATGTGAAATTTCCAAGAGATTCAGAATTTGAAGTCACAAATTGAAAAGCCTAAACATCTGAAATGAAAGTCACAGGATAGAAAATACAAAATATGTAACAATGAATATCAAAAATAATTTGGAGATTAGTAATGTTCAATTTCCAAGAGGTTCAGAATATTGTTACATATCCAAACATTTCTGGGAGTTACTGTCGTAATTGTTGTCGCAACTATTAATAACATCATGATCAATAAAAGAATGTACTTGAAAGCACAAGAATCGACCAAGCATGATCAATATCTGAAAGTGACCTCGCTGCGGGATATTCAGAATTGCTCAAATATTCCAGGTAGTTTTCGCCAGAACCTTTATTAAGCCGAGCTGAATTAATGGGGAGGAATAGTAAAACTGCGATACTAAGAGCTGCGATAAGTGAAGAGTGCGAATTAAAGGCGATATTGGTTGATAGTTAAGGCAGTTGAAATAAAAATTTATAGACAAGTGAAACATAAAATTTTAATTAATTTTTGTAAAAATAGTGAAATTAATGATTGTGCATTCTTAGTAAATAAACGCTTTTAACTTAATTTAAAATACAGTGCGTTTTCACTTTCCCGTAACATTGAAATAATCGGGCGCGAACCATAACGCACAAGAGTGGCGTCAGCAGTGAGAATGGAAATTTTGCAAGAGAAAATTTAAGCACATGTTTTTAAATGCACAATAGTGAAACGTATCGGGAAAACTGGGGAAAAAGATAAGCTAAAATAATAAATATACCACTAAGCTACTAGTTAACGAATTTACCATGTTGGAGCTTAAGGGGAAAGCCGAAAGACCAAAATCAACCGAACCAGAAAATGCGCTCATGCAAATGTTGATGCTGATGCAGCAAGAGCAGCGACAAAAGTCTTCCAGTTTAACTGCGAACTAAATGAACAGTTTAACTGTGAAGCTAGATGAACAATCAGCGAAGCTGGAACAACAAGCGATCGAAGTCAAAGAAGTGCAAAAACAGTCAACTGAAATATAAGCGGAGCTCTGTAGTCTGAACAAACAAATTAAATGCGTCAAGAAAAAGGTTTACCAGGTCGAAGAGCAGGTCAGACAGGTCGAGGAGAGTATCAACCATGAGATAAGCCAGGTTAAGGAGAGAATCAACCATGAGATGGAAAAAGTGAAAAAGGAATTGGAAGCAGCGAAGGCAGCAGTTACCACCTCATCAGCCCCGCTTATAACTGCAGCGCAAAGCACATCCAGAAATGTGAAAGCACCAAGATTTGACGGGAAAACACAGTTTGAAGCCGCCACCAGGACAAATCACTGGAATGAACAGGAACGAGCAACTGCATTAATTCTTGCTCTAAGAGGCCTAGCTGCCGAGCTTCTGCAGACTATCCTCACTGAGTTGCACTCAAATTAGGCTGCTATAATGAATGCACTTGACATCATCTGATGCAAATTCATTGGTCACAGCTACGGCATCGGATGCAGGAGTCTGGCTTAACCCTACAGCAGCTAGCCCAAGATATTGAGTGACTGGCACTTTTGGCTTACCCAGCATATGACCAACAACATCGAGATGACGCAGCAGCAAGAGCATTTATCAGCGCACTAAAGGACCAGGAATTACAACAACCCGTGCGTTTAGCCAAAAAGCAAACGATTAAGGATGCATTGGCCTGTAGTCTGAACATTGAGGCAGCGAAAAATGCGACTCGTACCACTGCTCGGATTCGCGAGATAGTGCCAGGCAAGCGCAAGTGTGGGTGAGTGGAAATTGAGCAAGAGCGGCATGTTAATGGTGCGCCTAGATGCTGGAATCGCGGTGAGAAGAGGCACTTGCAAGAAAACCGAGCTATTGTCCAGGGCGGATGAGACCCAGACCGAGTCAGACGCTCAGAATAGAAGCTTTTAAAACTGAGAGGGCCAACTTCGTGGGGCAGAGGTTGGCTACAAGGATTGACTTCCCCAGCACCACCATCACCGTGTCAAAACTATATCGGGGAGAAGCAGACTTATGCCTTCTAGGTCAAGTTGACGAAGAGCGTTGCACCATAACAATCGACACTGGTGCAATCCGATCGATTATCTGACCAGGCCTAGTGAGGCAACAAATACTTCACAAGGGCAGGATTATCTCACTCCGGACAACTACGGAAGAAACTGCACCTGTCCATGGAGAGGTCAACCTCCAGATATAGTTGGGAGACCTTGTGTTCCGACATAATTTTCTGGTCGCGAACATTATGGATGACTGCATCCTCGGAATGGGTTTTCTGCAACCACATGGAATCACGTTGGATTTGGGCAAACAGGTATTGAAATGACAGAATGTCGAAGTATTGATGGAGGATCCCAGCGTCCAAATTCCCAAGATGAATGCAGTAGTATGTACCGACACTGATGTACCAAATTCTTCCAAAAGCATTGTATGGGCCAAGCTTGATGGTGATGCTGGAGACCACCGATTTTATCTGATAGAGCTAACGAAGACATCCACATTGCGCAGTTTGATTGTAGGACGAAGCCTTGTAAGATATATTAAGAACGGATGCGTGCCACTGAGAGTCCTTAACACCGCAGACTCTACCACGAGCATCAAAGCGGGGGAAGTCATTTGCAGCTGCCAGCCTGTTTCCACATCACCTCTTTGGGAGCCATCCAAGATCATCATTGTAAAAGGAGGCTCGGGAACTCGCATCTGCAATATACAAGCAGGTCAAATTGCCAGTGCAGCTATTCAAGTGAGCCTCAGATCTGGTCACCAAGTACCGTGACATCTTCTTAACAAGCCCGGATAACCAAGGCGGAACGAGGATGGTAACTCGCATCATAGATACACAGGGAGCCAAGCCGATTTGACAAGCACCGAGACGTCTTCCTATAGGCAAATAAGGAGAAGTGAGCGCACTGATCTCGGACATGAAAAAACAAGGCGTTATCAAACCTTCTGTTTGTCCATGGGCCGCGCCAGTAGTTCTCGTAAAGAAAAAGGATGGTAGCACTCGTTTTCGGGTCGACTTTAGGCAGCTGAGCTATGCCACATAGAAAGATAGTTACACATTAGCCGACGCAAAATGCTTTGCTACACTTGACCTCAGGAGTGGCTACTGGCAAGTAGAAATCGACAGGAAGGACCGAGAGAAGACCGCATTTTCAGTTGGGAGTGGTTTGTGGCAATTTGTGGTGATGCCGTTTGGGCTTCGCAATGCTCCAGCCACTTTCGAACGCCTGCCGGAATGCGGCCTATGAGGCTTTACCTTGTACACCTGCTTGATTACATCAGTGTTATCGGAAGAACGTTCGAAGAGCGACTGGCGAATCTGCAACTTGGTCCTGACACGTGTACCCTTTCTGCAGCTGAAGTAAAATACCTGGGGCACGTTGTATCAGCAAAAGGGGTCAAAACAGACTCTGAGCAGATTAAAGCATTGAAAAGCTGGCCAACACCAAACAACAAGCGCCAACTACAAAGTTTTCTGGGTCTGGCAACCTACTATCGAAGATTCGTCAAAGATTTTGCCAAATAAACGAAGTATCTACATCAGCGAACCGAGACAAATCGTCCGTATGCCTGGAATGAAAAATGCCAGGCAGGTTTTTAGACATTGAAGGAGAAACTGTGCGAATCACTTGTGCTGGCATATCCAAAACCCGGAAAAATATTTGCAGTTGAGACCGATGCAAGCAACGGCGGTATTGGAGCTGTACTCTCCCGGAAGATCGATGGTGAAGAAAGAGTCCTCTCATATTATATACTAGTCGAGTTCTCTCAAAATTGACAGGAACGACTGCGTGACCAGGAAGGAGCTATTGGCTATACTCGAGGCCACCAAGCAGTTCCACAATATATGGCCAGAAATCGGTTCTCCGAACAGACCATGCATCGCTGAGATGACTATTTAACTTCAAAAGCCCTGAGGGACAAGCTGCGAGATGGATCGAAAGATTGCAATCATACGACTACAAAATTGTTCATCGGAAGGGCGGAGTTCATGGAAATGCCGACACCTTATCTCATTGTCCATGTCCACTGAACTGCAAGCATTGCCGGCAGATTGAGAAAAAGGAGCCGACCGTTGATCTGGGAGTGATAACGTCCAAACTCAATGAAGGTTGGTCATCGAAGGAGATCCGAAATGCCGATGAAGACATCGGACCATTGCTTGTACGGAAGGAGACAACTGAGCAACTTCAATGGAAGGACGTTTCGCTCCCTTCAGGTGGAGGGTGGTGTACTCAAGCGGAAATGGAAAACGGTGAATGGCAACTCCTATAGGATGCAAACTATACTTCCCAAAAGCCGAATCCGCGATGTGGTTAAGGAGAAGGGATCCTCGGGAGGCGACCTTGGTGTTAACAAGACCTTTGCGAGAAGGCGTAGAGAATTGGTGTCGTAGATGCACAATTTGTGCTTTCGTCAAAGGTCCAAAGCGACGACTGAGAGGACAAATTCAATCCTATAACGTGGGGATACCATTTGAAAGGATTGCTGTTGACGTCGCAGGACCCTTTCCTAAATCCCAATGGGGAGGTCGATACACGCTGGTTGTGGCTGATTATTTCAGCAAGTGGCCCAAGGTCTATCCCATTCCCAACCAGGAAGCAACTACTGTAGCCAAACAACTAGTGTTAAATTGGTTCAATGGATACTGCGTAACTTGTGAACTTCATTCGGATCAAGGGCAAAACTTTTAATCACTTGTTTTTGGTGAAATGTGCGAGCTGCTGGGAATACGGAAAATGAGGATAACACCACTGCAACCCCAATCCGATGGAATGGTCGAACGTTTCAACGGTCAATAAACACCTGGCCAAGATCGTTGACGAGAATCAAAGGGACTAGGACCGCCACAGTGCATTATTCTTGATGGCGTATAGAGCTGCTGAACATGCATTGACGGGCAAAGCCCTAGCCACAGTCATTTTTGGAAAGACTTTTCGTCTGCCGGCGGATATAAAAATCGGAACACCCCCTGAGAAACCCCAATCGATCTCGGAGTACAGAAGTGAGCTAAGGCAACGATTGAACCTCATACACTGGACAGTGCGAAAACACCTCGAATCGGCTGCTGACTGCATGAAGACCAGGTATGATCTAAAGGCAAATTCTACTGGATTCCGGCAAGATGACTTAGTGTGGCTATATAACCCACAACGGGGGAAGGGTGGGTCTCCGAAATTGCAGCACAATTGAGAGAGGCTCTTCTGAGTTACAAAGCGAATCAACAACGTCGTATATCGCATACAGGAACACCGAAAGCCGAGTGCCAAAATTCAAAATCGTGCATCTGGACCGTCTTGCCCCATATTACATCCAGGGAGACAACTACAACTTGCGACACATCTCTTTGGAGCGAAAAGAACTGAGGTGGGGGCAGTGTTACATGTCCAAACATTTCTGGGAGCTACTGTCACAATTGTTTTTGCAACTGTTAATAACATAATGATCAATAAACGAATGTGCTTGAAAGCACAAGAATTGATCAAGCATGATCAATATGGATTGAATGACTGGAGACCTTATATCAAGCCGAGCTGAAGTAATGGTGAGGAATAGTAAAACCATGATATTAAGAACTGCGAAAAGTGTGGAGTGCGAATTAAAGGCAATATTTTTTGATAGTTAAGACAGTTGCATTAAAAATTTATGGACAAGTGACACATAACATTTTAATTAATTTTTGTAAAAATAGTGATATTAACAATTGTGTTTTCCTAGTAAATAAACTCTTTTAACTTAACATTGAAATAATCGGCCGTGAACCATAAAAGAGTGACGGGTCGTTTTATTAGTGATACTCAACGTTAGGAGCGCCTTCAACTCCGCAAAGTGGATAGATATTCTTGATACGCTGAAAACCCCTTTTGAAGTTCCAGAATATCTAGTGCAGCTTCTGTAGGACAACTTGAAGGACCGAAGCCTGATTTACGACACGATACAGGGCCAATGAGAGATTTGAGTTACATTGGGTATTACCCAGGGATCTTTCCTTAAATCAAAGCTCTGGAGCGTGTTTTGAGATGGGCTACTGAAACAAAATGCCAGCTAAGTCGTGCTTGGTTGGTTATGTGGATGATATTGCGGCTCTGGTCACTACTCGCACCATTGAACAAGCGCAACTCAGGCTGGGCATGTCAATGCGCTGAGCGAAGGTCTAGGTGACTACTCGTGGGTTCAGTTTAACACCGAAGGAAGCCGAAGTGATTGTCTTGACAAACCAGAGAATCTTTAGAGTAAGGATGAATAGTAATGGGGACGTGTTAATCGAATCAAAGCCAAGGGTGAAGTACCTGGCGGCTACTGATCGACTCGAAGATGAGTTTCTCTGCGTAAATCAGGGCAACGGCTGAGAAGGCTGCTTCGAGAGTATCAGCTATGAGTAGACTTATTGCCAACGTAGGGGGACTCAGCCCACCAAGAAGGTGCCTCCTGACGATTGCTGCGGGGTCAATGCTACTTTATCGAGCAAAAATATAGCGTGATGTTCTCAGTAAGGATGTATACCGAAAACGCTTGGCACAGGTACAGAGAAGAGGAGCACTGAGGATTGCATCTTCATATCCCACCGTCTCTGATTGGGTGGTGGAAGTTATTGTAGGCGTAAGCCCTTGTGCTTTCCTCGGTATTGTGTACTGCGTTAGTTACCTGCATCGAAACAAGGATGCAAGGGAAATGCTTTCCGTGAGGCGAGACAGCACTCACTCGACTATCGGTGGCATTTTTGGGTCAGTTGCAGAACAGGAAAGGGGACTGCCCACCTCATGATGGATGTTAGACCATGGCTTAATCAAAGCCTGGTGAAACTGATTTTTGTCTGACCCAGCTTTTGAGCGGGCATGGGTGTTTTCAGTCTTATCAGCACAAAATTGGTAAGTCATGATCTCCTAATAGTCAGTTTTACCCAGGAGGAGAGGACGATGCCCCCACACGTTTTTACATGCAAACAGGCTGTAAGGGAGCTCTACAGGGTGATCAGAGAGCTCATCACTAATAATACACTCGCGATGATGCTTAAATCGGTTGACAAACGGAAGCAGGTGGCACATTATGCTCGGGCAGTCCCAAAAGATTGAAGGGACTCACAGCACCCGGGAGCATAAATGCAGGGGGACCGATTGTCAAGCAATTTCCTTATCTCTGTCCCCTCTCCCTAGACGAAAGATTTTACAGCTTCAAGGTGCCTCATGGAGTATCAAAACGAGACCTTGCCCGAAACAATGTGTCAAATGTTTCCAGGCTAGATTCTCGGGTTGACGGAGGAGGTGTTGAGGAGATGGTCCAGTCGTTTGCAAGCGTGAGAGTCCCACACTCTGTGCATAAATGATACTCACCTTCCAACCACAAAAAGAAGGCATAAACCGCATTTTGATTTATAATTTTTCACCACTTTTTGCATGCTTTTCCAACTTTAGTTTTGTTTGAATTTTAAGAATGTTTTTTTTTACACCTATTTGAGCGTTTTTCGGCAACCTTAGTGAGTATCATTGATCACGATATTCTTTTTTTTAATTATTTTGCATTGTTTTGTCAGTTATTATTTCAGCTTTTTTATATAAGAATATTTTAACTGGTGCCATATATTTCTTCATGAATTTTTCTCGTGGAATACCCTTCAATTTTTTAATCGTGCACGTTTTGAATATGTCATGAGCTCCTTCTGCTACTTCAATTATATTTCTTTTGGACATTTCTGAAGACAGCTTCTCAATGTTTTTTTCTATCTTTTTCAACATTGAACAGTTGATTCATTTTTGTTTGAAATTTGACTTTTTGATTATTTTTAATATCTGAGAAGGACATGCAGTCCCAAATATATGTTTTTGCTCATTTTGTAAGAATATAGGACATTTTTGTTTCTTTAGGAGTTTGCTTCTTTGTCATACTCAGAGTTACGGCATATATTGCCTGTTGGTCTTGATTGGATTAGGGAATCATGTCTTTCAATGTTTTTGAATCTAGTTTGATTCTTGACAACGTGTCTGCATTTGTATTCATTTTGCCTTTTTAGGGTTTTGTAAAATAATTTTAACAAAATCCTACTAAAATCACGACCGTTCTGTCCTTCTGAAATTTGGGTATTGCAATATGAGGGTGATTGTAAGTTTTTGTTTTAGTGATGCAAAGGCTTCTTGGCATGTCTTATTTCTATTCAATTTTATATTTTTGTTTGAGAGTTCTCGCAAAGTCAGGTAATAAGCGTGAATTTTCGCAAAGTCAGGGAATAAGCGTGTACAGTAATTACAAAACGCTGCAAAGCGTCTTAATTTGTCTGCATCTTTAGGTATTGGAAAGTTTTGTATAGGTTTGTATTTTACAGGTGACCGAGATATATAACTTCACTTCTGTGGAAATTACATTTACTAAGGTTTAGTTTTAAGTTATACTTTTCTAAGCGATTGAAAATTTTTATGAAATTTTAGTTTAGGTGAACTAGGCCACGTCCAAATACGATGGTGTCATCCACATATAAGAATGCAGTAGAATCTAGTCTACTAAGAGTAATGATCATCATTCTTTGAAAACTGTTTGATGATATGTGTAGGTCAAAAAGTAATCTTTTGAGCTGGTAATGTCCTTTGTTTGTTAGAAAGGCTGTTAATGGTTTTGATTATTCTCTTGATTCTATATGGTGGAAGGAACTCGTCATATCTATTGTTGAAAGATACTTTTCTTGACCTAATTTACCCAAAACATCCTTTAGTCTGATTAGAGGAAATTCATCGTTAGCTATTTTCTTGTTAAGCTGTTAAAAATCAACGACAAGTCTCAACTTCCTATTTCTATTTTCACTTTTGTTTGGGGCTAATAAAAGGGATGTGTTATAAGGACTTATGGAGTGTTCAATAATTTCTCAGTCGTTTTTAGGGTTTTTTTACTAAAATACAAAACCCTGTTGATAACACGACCTGTGTCCGTCTGTGCCTCCGCCCGTCTGCATGTCACAGCTGTTTTTCTCCGAAACTATAGACGCTACAGCCATGAAGCTTTGTGAAAATGACAGAAGTAGTGAAGTAGAAGATTTCCGTTGAACTTAAAACTGGGTGTTTCTGTTAACGAGTTCCTAAGGGATAGGTAGGAGTAGTAGTACTCGTAGAAGTAGTAGTGGAAGCTTCAAGAGTGCGAAAAAAGTGCAAAGTAGGTATAAAAGTGGTATTTTTCGGAAGAGTGTGCAATTCGAAGCTGCTAGGAAGCGTGCCGCTGCCCAATCATTAAAAGACACCACAACGTACAAGTAATTACGCAACATCCACGATCAAAGTTTTAAACGGAGGTGTTGTTTGGTGATCAACTAAATGGCGAGGGATGAGGGGCGAGGGGTTGGCTTGAGCCGTGAACCGGAACCGGCTTTTTGGCGTTTCACGCCACCCGATCTAGAAGCTTGACTTCCCGGCTCCCTCTGCAGGCCAACACTCACATGGGAAGCTCAACTAGTCCCACCGACATCAAGCAACTCCAAATCAAATTAAAAGTGAATAGCACTTCATCTAATATTGACAGTTGCAGGTTTTCAATTCAATACCATGTGAAAATGTAATTAATCAATTTGGTCATAATGTAAGTGTTTAAAAAAATTTAACAATAATCAAATTAACCTTTGTCTTTGTTGATCTAGTTTGAAATGGAAAATAACAGCAGGTAAGTGACATGCAGTGAGATTGAAGCCCAGGAGGCTTGATGGTGTATACACGATACATATCAAATTGAGCTCCCAGTTCATGCCAGTATACATAGGGTATACTGGTTATGTTGTAAATTGATGCAGCCAGTAGGACATCTGTTTTACAGAGATCACAGTGGAGAACATTATGTATGTGTATTTAAATGGGCTGTAAATACCAGCCCTAGCCAGTATCCAAAATCACTAAACTCCTGTTTGACTCCATTGCTGCTAATACTGTCCATGAAACTAGATCAATCTTCTTTAAAAAAATTAAATAATCATATTAATCATTTAAATAAGAAAAATATAATATTAATATCAAAATATAATAATAATGATAATATATTTATACTATCTATCAAACTAAGTTAGTCTTCCTTAAAAAATCATTCAATTATATCGAGCATTTTGTTTATCAAAACAATGCAACAATTCAAACCAATTTGCCCAAAAACCAATTATCTCTTTCAAATTCCACTGCAATCCACTCTCAAACCACCTGATTTACATCCAGCATTAAATGTGCCATTTCATAATGTTAACAGTACGGAAACGGCAAAAAAATGGCAGTCAACTTGGTAAACTCTGGCAAGATTCCAAGCCAAAACAATCAACAGACACAACTTTCCTATGTCTAAGTTACACAATCACTGGAATAAAAGCCAGTAGATCAAACAAAAGCCTCTGAGCTGTTGACGAAGCTGTCAGCGGACACGCTTTATTCAGTTATAAGTTCCTAAAGATACAAATGATAGCCTCTGAGCTGCCTGATTTCAACTGTCGGCAGACACGCTACATTTAGTATTGTCATATTTAAAACAGACATCGATTTACCATCTAGTCGTAGCCTCTGAGCTGTTGATCCAAAATGATTTGCAGACACGCAACCAAGCAAGTAGATTTTACAAAACCACTATGTTTCTCCGGGCAATTAATACATTCTAACTGCTAATTACTCAAAACATAGTCACCAATTAAACCCCTGTGGATAACGCAACACAATTTAAAACCCATCTGTTTCCCACCCTCTGACTTTACACATGGCAACGATATCAAATTGCATTTTAGAATTTTACGTTCGGTACTGTCTTCCTGCAAGGCTTAGGACAGCATGATACCAAACAACAAAGACACTCACTATGAAGAATTTAGTACCCAAAATTGCAAATGAATCACAAAATATTGAAATACGAGTATTCATCAATATTTATTTTGTTGCACTCAAAGTGATCCTCATTAGATGGACTACACTTACGCCAACGATTTTTTCAGTCCACAAAACACTTTTCATTAGCACATTTTGGGATGGTTTTACCTGCTTCAGCGAGTTTTGTTTTACATTGTGACAAAAAAGAACCCGGAAATCGCAATTAAAACGGTGAATGTGGTGGTTGATTGATGGTATTTATGCATTTTTGGCTTTAAATTCGATCACAATGAAAAAAAAAATACTAGATCACAAAAATCACAAAACACTACTGAGGTGTACCGACTTCAGCAGCTGCTGTAAATAAACTGGTTGACAGATCACGCTCATATTTGACATAGTAATTAAGGACAGTCTTGCCAACTTAACAAAAGACAGTTTTTTGAAATATCACAAACCCGGGAAATTTAAATAATAATTTCTGGGTACTTCGTTGTCACAATGTATGTAGGGTCTTGAATGACGGCCGAAACTAAATGCTCCCAAGTCCAACATAACATGATAGTGCTGTTTCCAACATCTTTTTAGGGTTTTGTAAAATAATTTTACAAAACCCTACTAGTTTCGCGACCAGTCTGTCCGTCTGTCCGTCCGTCCGTCATGTATATCTTTGAGAATCGGTTCAGCTAGTGGTATCAGTAATCGTAAAACAAAATAGTGGCTGCTTTAAATGCGAAGATTGAACAATTTTGAGTTATTTTTTCCCAATTTCAACGTTTAAGGTGCATGTTTTGAACACTTGATTCAATTTGATGAATGACTGAAGATGAGTACCTACAATTAATGCTCATAAGTGATACAAGTCAAGGAGGTGGGAGAGAGCTCCTAGCAAAGGGTTTTGTAACCATTCTAGGATTCGAAAAATTGGCCATTAATCGATGATAACAGTACAGGAGACTGGCCCCTGAAAAAAAAATTCATCAAACGTAGCCGATATGAGTATGAAATAAAAGTTTTCATGGGAGCTTTTCAAAACAGTTGTTAAACTGTCAGTTTTTACTTCAGTGGGGGCACAGGGGGGAAATACATGAAAAATGTGTTTCCTCCGTCGCGGATGGACATCTGAAATAATTATCAAGGGAGATATTTATGAGTATAACAATACCAAAAACCTTAGAAGTCGAAACTCGTTCAACTTTGTTAATGATAGTATGATCTTCGTATTTCATATTTTCTCCAATAAAATCATCTTTGAAATGTTTCTTGATATGATTCGATCTGGTGACTGCATTTTGTAAATTGAATACAAAACCCTTCTGACATGAGCGTAGGTCTGTTTACCCAACTTGTATAATGCTCATTCTCGCACAAAAATTTTAACGCGGTATTTCTGCTCCGCAGAACTTTCAAGCTTACAATTGAACCCTCTAATACCAATTTGAGAAAACAGATCAAAATCATTTATTATAACTCATTCAATATTTTTACACTTTATAAAAAATCTGATTTGTCGAGAATCCATAACTAATTAAACATAATGCAGAAGACATTTTTCATAACCCTACCCTTTTTACCACCACATATTGATAAACAGCCAATTAAACTACAATTAAATGCATATTCCTTAAAAGCTCTTCTTCCTACACAGTCCCATAGCATAGAGGGATTGAAAGCCCTGCCAACTACGAAATACATTAAACCGATTTAATTAGAAACAAATGTTCTTCAAGGCGATTGCCAGCCTACCACAAACTAATATATACATATCATATCATAAATTTCTTAGCAATTAGCCCATGTAAAAGCTACAATATATCGCTTCATTCAACTCGTTCAAGGAATACTGATCTTATCTTCAAAGGTTATTAGCAACGAACAAAAATAATCAACATTAACCATTTGCATTAAGAGAGAAGTTTGTGTTCGACATCCATTATCTCACACTCTTGAAAGCCAAGATAGCTCATATTAAAGTCTGAGGAATACAACAACAACTCGCAGACTACATTAATTAAAAGCTATTCTCTCCGCAAAGCATCTCTCGAAGCAAATTAATTCCCGTCCGTAAACGATCTTAAGGATCGTGTCAAGCATTCATTCTCCATTTACATATTTACTCGTTCTCAATGAGGAACCGCTAAAGCTTCTACAATAATAACGAATGAAACTTCACCGCTAACATATTAACACAGTAATTATAGAGAATATAACCAAAAGCATGCTCAAGGAGCTTCTTGTAATAGCGTCAAAGAAATAAATTTAATGGAGTATTAATAAACCATGAATGGTATAAAGAAATTATTTTTTATTATTTTTTTGGTTTTTTAGGAACAAGAAACAGAATAGTTTAACTAACTTGAACACCGTTCACATCAAATTCCCACTAGCGCTAACTGGTTATAATTTACTAGGAACCTGTACCAATCAAATAGCTACACCGTAACAGTAACTACTAACCAAACGAAACGTCGAATTAATTCGTAATTACACAATATAATACTATTTAAAAGAAATGAAAAGCCAAAACAAATAGTAGAAAAGTCATAGAACAGAAAATGCAACAATGAATATCAAAAATAATTTTGAGATATGTAATGTTAAAATTCCAAGGAATTCAGAATATCCAAACCCTATAGAATGAAAGTCACAGAATAGAAAATGCAAAATATGTAACCATGGATATCCAAAATAATTTTGAGATGAATTTAAATTTTACATTTTCATGAAAATTGAAAGAAAATAAAAGTGTGAAGTGAAGTGTAAAAGTGTTTTTGATACGTTTTGCCTTCCCCTGCACCCCCTAATTCATCAAATGAATTTTTTTTTTCAGATTCTCAAAGTTCACTCGATTACCTTTGATTAAAAACTGTTTATAGGGGGAAGGCTGTTGAAATTTTTTTATATTTTTGATAAGACCTAAACTTTTAAGAGACCATCGCTTCTTACCTTTTCTCAACGTTTGAGTATTCTAGCCTCTATAGTTTCTGAGGGAACTAGCTGTGACGCATGGACAGACGAACGGACGGACGGACAGATGGACGGACAGGTCACGAAACTAGTAGGTCTTATTAAAACAAATTTTTACAAAGACGTAAAAAAGCAGAATAAAAACAAAAAGAAATGCCTTAAATCTAAGTAAACAATCATTTAAAGTATTAAACGTTAGGCAGCCCGAAATTAAAAATGATGTAAAGATTACACGAAACCATTTTGATTCAATATTGAAAACTGAAACAAATATTGAAGGAAGTATATCATGTCAAGAAGAAATAGATTCATCTAACCCATTTGTTCCCAGTGTTGCGTTCACGCAACGCAAAAAGTATGTTTAAAAGTTTGAATGGGCTTGTTCTGTTATGTTTCGTAGACGTGCAGATTTATTCTCAGTTTGAATTTAGTGTTTCAAAGGCTTAGATAGTGAACTTCAATGGTGTTTTTCATTTAAAATTCTATTTTGTTTTACAATTTGGAAAATTAGTACTTTTCGTTCTGCTATGAGCTCAAGCAAGAGAGGTAAAATGCAAATAATATTATTGTTACATTGATATTTTAGAATCCATTTTTGAAATTAGATGTGACTGCATAGTTCCTATTAAAAGTTGTGCCAGTTTTCTTGGAATTTTCTACAAAATTCTTTGTATAGTTCTAGGAACATGAAAATGTTGCGCTAATGTAACACTAGGCACCACTATTGTAAAACCCGTTGCGTTTGCGCAACTTTTGGTACCCAATATTGAGCAAATAACAAGGTTTTTCGTGTTAGTTTTAAAATAAAAATGTATTGACACGGTAATACATTTAATTTCAGACCATTTAGGCTCGACGAAATTTTGGAGGAGCTTGAAAAGCCTCTGTCTGAAGATGAAATGGAAGACGAAAACCTAGATCCAGGTTCAATTATCATTGAATCTGAAGAACACATAACTGTGTACATATCACCTCTAGATAACGAAGGTATAACTGATGAAGGTTCGGGAACAGAAGAAGATGTCCAACTTCAAAATCTAACCTGGAAGACAAATGACTTCCTCAGCAATAGTTAACACAATAAAACCTATTCAAGATGATAAAAAAAAAGAAAAAGAAATATAGAAATTGAAAGTGCAAAAATTTATTGAGGAATGAAAAAGTTAGCCAACTTTATATAAACTTACTGCTGCCGATATTAGTGGAAGTTCACTTGCATTCTCCCAATTGTTTTTTGATGAGGATTTGATTCAACCTTTATCAAATCAATCTATCTAATATGCACAGCAAAATGGGGACCACCAGTTTTCAATTGAAACAGACAAAATGAAAGTATTCATAGGAATTCTTCTTCTATCTGAGTATAACAGCGTTTTAACGACGCAGATTGTATTGGTCGAATGAATCAGACTCAAGAAATGAGCTCATCATAAACTCAACGCACCGCGATCGCTTTGATAAGATTATGAAGTATATCCATCTTGCAGATGAAACTGCAATATCTAAAAAAGACAAGTTTTCCAAAAAACAATATGACCGCTCTAAGACAGTTTTAGTAAAAAAATTTTAATTTTTGGAAAAGCTTTTGGACCTAGGAGCATTTCAATTGACGATTTAATGGTACCATATTATGGTAGACATCCAACAAAGCAACTTATACGTGGCAAACCATTACGTTGGGGCTGTAAGCCTTGGATTGCTGCATCTTTATTGGGCTACGTGTACACTGCGGGTTTTTACCAAGGTAAAACAGAGGACAAAATAACTACTAAGTACAAAGCTGAATTTGGTTTGGGAGGAGAGGTTATGCTAACATTTTTAGACAGGAAGGAAAGCAAATATACTGGACAGAAAGTATCACTCTAATTTGACAACTTCTCCACTTCACTGAGACTGATGGGGGAAATAGGGAAAAGGGGGCATTACGCAATCGGAACATTTAGAGCCAACAGGCTTAAAAAACTGCCTAACATCTGATATTAAAGTTTTCAAGAAAAAACCAAGAGTTTCACAGGAGCATTTTCTGGATGACGAGAATAACATAATTCTTGTAAAGTAGATTGACAATGGAGTTATTTAAATTGATTTCAATGAATTTGGCGTTTTTCCTCAAACGAAGGTGGAAAGTTATTCAGCAGCGCTAAAAAAGAAGGTTTAAGTTATCATTCCTGAAGTTTTCACTATGTACAATAAGTACAGCAGATGAGCTCGACGAAAATGTATCTTTGTACCGTATTCCCATTCGTGGAAAAAAATGATATTTTTCATTATTCAGCTACCTGTTAAATACCTGCATGAATAACTAACTGGCTATTTTCCAGACAAGGTGGATACGCGGACGATTTACTAACGTTTACAATATCAGTCGTCAAGCACATGCAAAAAAATATGGAAGCATGCCGAAAAAAATCAGGAAGGACTAGATCCCTAACTAATATGGATCCCGATGCTCGGTATGACAATATTGCACACGTCATTGCTGTAAGTGCAGGCAAGCAACGAAGAAGATGTGCTCAGTGCAACAGTCAGACAATTTTTAATTGCAATATGTGTACCGCTGATTTACACCAAAATTGCACAGTTAATTTTCATAAAATAAGTTCAAATTAGATTTTTTTAGTTATAAATTCATTTTTGTTTGTGCGAAGTTCACTCTGTTTGTACAATAAGCACAATATATTGATGATTACTTGCATGGGATGCTATATTATTCACAAAATACATTTTCAGGAGTATAGAAAACTATTTTTATTATTAATGTACATGACCTGGATTCCCGACGTTGCGTTTACGCAACACTTCATTTTTGCTTCTAATGTGCGTAAAATTTGAAGTTCTTTCACAAAAAAGTTTCAAAAATAAACAAAATAATGTTGCATTCAAAAATGAGAGAATTTTCAAAAAACATTTTTTCCTGGGAACAAATGGGTTAAACACAATTAAAATAGTAGATGTTAGATCGAATGCTAAGTAACAATAGTTAATAGCGTTTATAAAAAAATATATAGAATAATCTAATAATACAAAACAAAAAACGTCAATAATAACGCCCACTCATCCCATTGGGTACACATTGTCATCTCCAATGAAAAATAAAAATAATATGGCAAACTGCACAACCCATTGGATACGTATTATACATATTTTCATCTCCAATCAAAAATAAAAATAATACGGCGAACCACACAACCCATTGGGCTCTTTCACACGGGAATGGTAAAAACCTATATCCAAACAGGTTTCGCGCTTACGCCCTTATGTTTACACGTTGCATAGTTCAGCCAACCTATTTTTGTATACGATACACGTCTTGCGAGTGTATGTGTCAAAAGGATCATTTGATCGTTAAACGTCGTGCGGACAACATGAAACCGAAGACAGAGAGATAAGCGATTGAGAATTGATGTTTTAGCCTTGAATTGTGCACGAGGTAACAAAAACTGGAATGTAAAATGTATTTTATGATTGTTAAAGTTTGTCGATCTATTGGATTTATTAGAACCTGCGTGTTTTTCCGCTTTCTGAAAAATATATTCCAAATTTGAATATCCTTTTAAGTCGCATATTTTTCTTGTTGTGTTGTCCACTGGCATATTATAATGCGATCCTATAAAGATTATGCGTACTGTTAATTTTCTATGGATTTACAATACGCAATTTAACTTTATTGAAATCGAGATATTCGTCGTGTTGTTTCCTGAAATTGAACATGGCCTCCGCTTTTATAAATTTATTAAATGACGCGTAGCTTCTCGCGTCCACGCATCCATTTTTGCACGCAATTAAAGAAAGGCAATGGTTTCATGACGACTACCTTCTTCACCGAATGTTCAATTCGGAATGATTACCAGTTTGTATAAAATTTCCCCCACCAAATGATCAACAAAATGCATTTGTGTATGTGCGTTACGCTCGTTCACCCTACAAAATGTTGGCTTGTTTTTACCATCAGGTCCCCTCAATGCCTCTCACTCTTCTTGCCCATAAAACCTGTTTAACGCTCACTTTTAACGCTGCGTCTGAAAAAGCCCATTGGATACAACTTGTCGTCTCTTAAGAAACACGAGCCACACAAGATATTGATCATATGGCACTCGGCCTGGTACACGACTAAAATAATTAAACAATAACATGATAAATCTTTAGCGATTTAATGTAGCTAATCACGTTTGCACGTTTTGCCAGTGCTTCAACTAAGCCAATTAGTGGTAATCTGATACGTTTGTCTTGTGAAACGACGATTCGCTGTTCTCACCAAGAAAAGTCAATCCTATTTTGAATTGCCGGAAGAAGTGTTGCGAACGCACAAACGCTACGTCATGTCGTCACCAACCAATGGCATCAATACTAAAAAGTATGAGTAGCTTTCCGCTTGACGTTGATTCGCATGATACAATGTGCTAATGCGCCGCCTCATGTTGTTGACAGCCATGGCATCAACACTGAAACGTCTGAGTAAGTTGCCGGTTTACATTGATTCGAATGATACAATGTACGAGTATGCTGTGAACATGCAGCGAAAGACATCAATACCAAAAAGTAAGAGCAGCATACTGTGTTCATCGTCATCTTCGCCGCCAACGTCGTCATCATCATTCCTCATTCAAAGACTCTCTTTTAATTGCATATTTAAACACACAAGAGAAATTAAGAATATTAGACTTCTTTAAATGAAAATTTTCCCGCAAGCAACCAGATGCGTCGTCAGCAAAATACACTAATTCTAAGTCAAGTTCATATTTACTATTACTGGCACTCGTGCATATCTCTTCTCGCATTGCATTTTGGCTATGTGACACCAAGACTGCCAGGTAGTCAAGGCTAATGTGTATTTTGCTGACGACGTGGGAATTACGTTTGATTTGTTAAGTAAATTAAATGTATATAAACAATTAAAATTGTAATAAATTTGGTTAGTCTGATAACAGGAGTTTTGATTTCAACGAGTTACAATCATCATCGCAAACATCACGGTTACAAGTGCTGTTGTTGTTTATTATTTACTCAAAGGGATAACATGGTTACAAGTGCCATAGTTATCCAGGTGAATTGAATTAAAACTTTTATCATCGCTCAGGCGCCGTTAATACCAAGATCAAAGAAAATTCAACTATCCCGGATTGACAAAAGAGCTATTCCGTAAACATTTTTTTTTTGTGGTAGGGAGGTGAAGGCATTTACATCCGCCGAGTCTGGCAGTGTGGGACTCCCATGGAGGATACCCTTGGACTACCCACTAAACACCTCCCCTGTCAATCTGAGAACCTAGTCTGGAACTGTTTGACACATTACTTCGGGCCAGGTCTCGTTTTGTTATGCCGTGGGGCGCCTTCAAGCTGGGGAGTCCCTTTCTTAGCGGGAGGGGAGAGGGGAAGAGGAAATGCCAGAAGAGCGATCCCCCAGCCCCAGCACCTCCGGCTGCTGTGAGTTCCTTTTATCTCCGTAAACATTGGCGACCGTGACACGACACGAATCTGCAAGCATCGAATTTTCAACGTGGAAAAACTCATCGCCAACGAAGAGGTCACATTCAAAAGATTACCTCCAACGTGGGAAATGATCCTTCACAGCAAGAGACCCTCGAATAATACCAAGAACGTTTGCAGTTGCTGGAAACGGCATGGTATCAGTTCGAGCTTACCGATACTGTTATCAGGAACCATCTTGATGTTCAACAGCAGGACGAATATTTTATAAGTGACTACTACACTTCCATCGCATCACTCCATTCAAAATACAAGAAGTTATTTGAAGCACAAATCAAAACTTTTTCGTCAAATATGGAAGCAAGCAAGGCATCCAATATTGAAGAGATGCGTGCAACAAATGGATCAGGCTGCAAAAGGAACTCTACAGGGAGACGGCAGAGCTCACTCCGGATAATATAGTTGCGGTGATGCTCGGATCGGTTGACAAATGGAGCCAGGTGGCACATTATGATCGGGTAGTCCTAAAAGATAAAAGGGACTCACAGCAGCCGGGGGCGCTGGGGCTGGGGGATCGCTCTTCTGGCATTTGCTCTTCACCTCTCCCCTCCCGCTAGGAAAGGGACTCTCCAGCTTGAAGGTGGCCCACGGCGTAACAAAACGAGAACTGGCCCGAAGTAATGTGTCAAACGGTTCCAGGCTGGGTTCTCAGGTTGACAGGGGAGGTGTTTAGTGGGTAGTCCAGTCGCGCATGGGAGTCTCACACTCTGTGCATAAAAAGCATTCACTTCCACAAAAAAAAATATTAAAGAGAAGGATTCAGCCATAGTAAATCCCATACGCCAGTTGCTGAGGAAGGCCAACACCATTAGCGGCCAGTTGGATCACATTCTACGCAGACTGGCAGATACGACATCTAGGCAACCAACGGCCTTCTATCAACTTCAGAAAGAAGCTATTTTCGAATACTGGAAACAAGTTGAAGCTCTACATCATCAGATATGTGAAGCTGTTGATAGTCTCGAAACTTTTGGCTACGACTTTAAGGGATTCTTGAACCGGCAGGACCAAATTTTTAACGCCAATGTTTCATTTGCTGATCATCTTCAGACAAATGGGCCACAGCAGATACTAGTCACCAATCAAACATTACCATCCGATGGTTGCATGAAAATTAAGCTACCCAAAATAGAAATTCTGAAATTCGACGGGAACTATTTAAATTGGCGTCAGTTCTACGACCTGTTTTCGGAAGTGGTTCACAAGCAGGATATTTCACCATGCAAAAAGTTGTTGTATTTTTGATCCAACCTATCATGAGAAGCCGGAAATTTAATCAAATACTTGCTAGTCTCCAATGAAAGCTATTTTGCAGCATGGCAAATTCTCAAAAAACGCTATGAAAATCCGAGATTAACTCCAAATGCGCTATTATCAAATCTACTTGGGCAAGCATCCCACACGATTGAGTCAGCTGCAAACATTAAATCACTCCGCGATACACCACGCGAATGTTTAAAAGGGTTGGAGAACGTTGGAATCGCAACCACAGAATGGGATCCCTTGTTGTTGATACTAATACGCAAGTTGCACAAAACAACACACGTGCTGTATGAGCAGTCATTAGCTCATCCAAGACAACTTCAAACCATCAAAGGGCTCTTGAGTTTCTTAGAAAATATATTCCAATCCCTGGAAGCGCTCGGCTCCAGGATCAAGGCAGAGGACGATAAACGGTCAATATCCGCAAAGGCTTTAAGGGCAGTGAACGCCAACAATTGTATTGTTTGCAACGTCTTACACCCACTTTTTGCGTGCAAAACTTTTCTGACATTCACCCCCGAAAAGGGACTGAAACTTATTCAAAGGCGTTCAAGATGTGTAAAATGCTTACAAGCAGCCCATCCGTCGAAAAATTTCACCAGGGGAACCTGCAAACATTGTTCCAAAAACACAATACGTTGCTGCACCTCAAAAAGAAGCAAGACGCATTAGAGGCCTCATCGTCCATCACGAAACAAACTATTTCGGTAAATCAGGAAGGCAAAGCATCTCCTTTGGCGACAGGTACAATCAAACCACAATCGAAATACATGATACTGAGTACAGTGTTAGTCACAATCCAAGGAAATAATGACGACAATGCAACCTGCAGAGCCGTATTGGACTCAGGGTCCCAAGTAAATTAACTATCAGAACGGGTTTGCAGAAGGCTTCAATTGATCAAAGATTCCAGCAATCTCCAAATACTTGGCATTGGGAACGGGCGTTAGCATGCAATAGCAAGAGTCAGCTTTCTGTTAAGAACGGCATTTACTACAAGTGTGGAGTCATATGTACTTCCCCGCATAATAGCCCAACAACCATCCCGAGAGATCAACGTGAGTGATTGGAAGATTCCCGACAACATAAAACTGGCTGATCCCCAGTTCTATAGACCAGACTGGGTAGACCTGCTACTGGGGGTAGAATTCTACTCTCAACTCTTGTCAATAGGCTAAATAAAACTGGGAGAGAACCTTCGCACTCTGCAAAATACTGTTCTTGGTTGGATTATTGGTGGTGGCATAGGCGAAATGAGTAGCGATAACGTTACTTGCGGGATGAAGCAATCTCATAACAAATCGAACGGTTTGGGAACTTGGACAATTTGCCTCGAAAGGTGAAACACTTATCTCCAAGTGAGAAGAAATGTGAAGCTCATTCCACCCGCTGGACAAATCGCAACGCAGATAGCAGATATGAAGTTTCATTGCCCTTCACTACTGATCCATCCACGTTGGGTGCGTCAAAGGACATGGCTTTGCGAAGGTTTTACAGTTAAGAACGCAAACTAGCACGACAGCTTGACCTACAGCAAGAATATACAAAGTTCATGAATGAGTATTTAGACGTGGGCCACATGGAAGAAATTACTGAAGTTCCCTGCATACATTACTATCTTCCTCATCATTGCTATACCAAGCCAGTTAGTGTCACAACCAATGAGCGGGTAGTTTTCAATGCATCGGTGAAAACAACATCTAATGTTGCGCTCAATGATATCCTGCTTACTGGTCCTACAGTTCAGAAAGATCTTTTTCTATATTACTACAGTTCAGATAACATCGATGCGTGCTAACAGCGGGTATTGAGAAAATGTATTGGCAGGTCAGTGTTAACCTAGAACAAAGCATCATCCAGCTAATCTTTTGGAGACGCTCAATTCAACACAGCAACTTTTGGGACTCGACCAGCATCGTACTTAGCAACAAAATGTTTAGTGAGCCTCCTAGCAAGGAAAAATCAGTCACAATTTGCGTACGCATCTGCAGCGTTACTTCGGATTTGCTACGTTGATGATATCATGACTAGAAGCAACAGCTTGCCGGAACTATTAAAAACTCAGTCAGAACTTAAAGCTCTACTCTTGCAAGCTGGATTCGACCGGAGAAAGTGGCGCGCAAACGACGCTTGCCTACTCGATCAAGTTCCACCACGAACATTCAACTCAATTTCAATGAAAGCAGTGATGACCACATCAAAACGCAAGGTATGACATGGTTACTAGCATTTGACGTATTTTGAATAAAGTTCGCAACGACTAACTTAAATAAATATACGAAACGCACCGTCGCTCCCGATATATTGGATAGTTTGAAAAGAACTAAGCCTTTTTTGTCGCTAGATGGTGTTCGTTGTCATATATCGGGCAATACTAATCAGATTGAATCAAACTGACATGCGTTTGAAAGGTGACATTCCGGTCTACAATTTTCAGTTTTGTATTTTGCCATTCGTGTCAAAAGTTGTATTCATTTAAAAATGAGTGAAATTTCTGAAAAAATTCGTTAAATTTTATAATATCACTAAGATCAAGGTGAGAATGCATCGCAGGCTCGTGAAAAAATTTGTGGTGTCTACGGTCAAGATACTTTATCAAAAGCCATAGCCCAGAAATGGTTTGCGTGCTTTCGTTCTGGAAATTTTGATGTCAAAGATGCACCTCGCTCAGGTCGACCACGCACTGAAAAAGTCGGGGAAATCTTACATAGAATTGAAGAAAACCGACACATAAGCAGCCGTGACATTGCGTAGGAACTGAATATCCATCATCAAACAATTTTGAATCATTTTCGTAAGGCTGGATACACAAAGAAGCTCGTCGTTTGGGTGCCGCATAAATTAACACAAAAAAAATGGAAATAAAACGCAACAAAATCGAGCCATTTTTGAAGCAAATCATGACGGGTGATGAAATACCTATTACGAGAACGTCGTTCAAAAAAGATCATGGTCAAAAACGTTGAATCATCACAAACGACTTCAAAGACAGGATTGACACCAAATAAGGTTATGCTGTGAGTATTGTGGGATTGGAAGGAAATTATTTATCATGAGGTGCTAGAACCTAGCCAAACATTTAATTCGGCTCTGTACTATCAGTAATTGACCACATTGCAACAAACAATTCAAAAAACCGGCCAAAATTGATCAATAGAAAGGGCGTTGTCTTCCATCATGACAATGCCAGACCACATACATCTTTGATGACCCGGCAAAAATTGACAGAGCTTGACAGGGAAATTTTGATGCATTCACCGTATAGTCCAGTTTTTGCACCATCAGGCTACCATTTGTTTTGGTCTTTGCAAAGCTTCCTTGATGAAAAGAAATTCACTTCAAAAGGGGACTGTGAAAATCACTTCGCCAAGTTTTTCGCCGATAAACCATGGACAATGTGTACTTAAATAAAATTTATTTTAAATAAAAGAAACATTCAATCGAATCAAAAAAAAGGCTCACTAATAAAACAATTTCCTAGTATTTCGCATCTTCGACCCTTTAGGATTTGTAGCCCCAATCGCAAAATAGCAAACCCACTGCAAAAATACAACTTCAAGCGATTTGGAAGCTCAAGCTGGATTGGGATACTGCTTTGCCTATGGAAACATTTCATTGCGAACTAAAGGCTATAGAAGATATCATCATACCACAACACGTGTACTCCCATGGCCTTTTAAAATCAAAAATGCTTCATATATTTTCCGATGCCTCAACGGAAGCTTTTGGTGCTGCCGCGTAAATATGCTCCGTCAAAAAAGATAACACTATCGTTGTTCGACTATGATATGCTAAATGACGTGTAGCACCCATCAAAAATTACACTCCCCAGGTCAGTGTTTTGTGCAGCCAAGCTGGTGACAGAACTGGCAGATTGCATCAAGCTTATTCTCAATATGACCGATGTTCCAACTCATTATTCGACTGATTCTCAAAAATTTTTATCCTGGATACAATCGCAATCCTCAGATTTTTACACATTTGTAGCCAACCAAATTGGCGCAATTCATGAGCTTTCAAATTTGGAGCAGTGGCAGCACATAGTAACAAGAATGAATCCAGCTGATGTTTTAACGTGACCCATAGCACCAAGCACCTTCAAAACCTATAAATTATGGTTCTTCGGTCCAGTTTTCTGACACGGCAGCAAAAAAAGTGGCCAGCGGCCTATAATACACACGTAGACTCAGCCAAAGACGTGGAACGAAAAATAACATCCCTAGCAGCAACGGCTTCAACCAACTTCGTGTTTGAAATTGAGCATAAAAACTCGTTTGGAAGATTGTTAGGGATAGCTGGATATAGTATGTTTCATTAACCGGTGTAAAAGTGGAACTCGGAGCAATCGAATCCAGCTCTCGCACTAACCCAGTCGGAGAGGCAGCAAGCTCTACGTATCATCGTCAAGGCAATCCAATTAGAGGACTTCAAGACAGAAATTAACTATTTACAACGGCATCATCAAGTGTATACCCCGAGTTCACTAAGCAACCTCACCCCATTCTCAGACGAACACGGCATTTTAAGAATTAGAGGAAGGTTAGATGCAGGGAGTTCACCTTTTGAGGTAAAACATCGTTTGTTGCTGCCATACTTGGACAATATAAGAAGACTAATAATGGAGGACATTCATCGGAAGCACTCACACGTAGAGCCTCAAGTTCTTGAAGCCATTACGGAACAAAAATGTTGGCCCATCAAATGCCAAACATTATCAATGTCAATTGTACACAAATGTCTAAAATGCACTCGAGCCAATCCCAAGTTTCTCACCCAAATAATGGGTAACCTACCAGCATCAAGGGTACAACCTAGACGACCATTTATTAATACCGGGGATGATTTTTGCGGCCCTGTATACTATCACTTCCAAATCAGAGGAAAGAGGCCGCAAAAGACGTATATTGCAGTTTTATGTTGCTTCGCGACAAAAGCTGTGTATTTGGAGTTAGTCCTTATTTTGTCCACTGAAGCCTTTTGAGGTGCTCTCAAAAGGTTCATTGTAAGGCGTGGCCACTGTTGGAGAATTTATTGCGATAGTGCAACTAACTTTGTTGGCGCGAGTAACCAGCTGCAAGAAATTTCAAATTCAATTTATTCAGACTCAACTCAAAACATAATTACCACCCAATGCAGTGAGAAGGGTATTGACTTTCATTTCATACCACCTAGGGCCCCATACTTTAGAGGGCTCTGGGAAGCCACTGTCCGTCAAAGAACTGATGAAGAAAACTATTGGACCAGCTTCATAAACGTATGAGATGCTATTGACCGTTTTAGTGGAAATCTAGGCGATCCTTAATTCAAGGCCTTTGACGTCACTATCCTCTGACCCAAACTCCTCCTTCTCACTCCTAGGAGAATATCGTTTGTTGGCTTCCTCAAATTAAATGCGAATTAGATGGGATGGGGAGGAAGAGCTTCCGGGGAATGGCCGCTGACGTGTTTGCATATTCAGCAAATTTCGGTGAAATAGGGAGCAAAAGTTCGCTCTGCAACCAAATATAAACACTTGGTGGAATACTGGCAGTTCAGTTTGTGTTCGAGTCTTCGAGGGAGCGTGCTGCTACCCAACCAGTACCAGAAATCAACGTGCGATCAATTATGCATGCATATTCCTGCTTCCGCAGAACTTGAGTCTGCGAAAATTAGATTAAAACCTAGCGAGCGCACCAGCCAGCAGTGCATCAGTTTGGAAAATCAAGAGCAAACTGGCCTATTCATTAGTAACCGGCGGAGTCAGAGGGATAAAGCCCGCAGGTCATCTACGCCCGGTCCCACAGCGTAGCTTGGAGTAGGCGCTCCAGGTGGAGCAGCGAGCGCGCAGCCAGCAGCAAGTACTAGCGTGGAGGTCAAAGAGAGCTCAAATGCATGTAGCTTTACAACCTGCGCAGACTCGCCCACCTCTCTTTTTCAATTGGTGAGTGGATCCGTCTCTGGGATCTACGGTTGAACTTAAAACTGGGTGTGTTTGTTCACGAGTTTGTAGGGGATAGGTGAGTGTAGCTTCAGGTGTGCGGAGGATTGAGCGCGGTAAGTATAAATGCCTGGCTTCCCAGAAACGGTAACTAGGTCTCCGTTTATGAATGAAACAACACCGTACAAGTATACAAAGGAGCCGATAGGAGTTCTCTTTGTTACAAATACGGTGAAACGGGACATCAAAGAAAAAAGTATACAAAGGAAGCACAATGTATTCTTTGCAAGGACGCTGACACAAGACCGGATTTTGGGCACGTATCGGAATAAGGGTAGTTGAACTGTGGTGTCGGCTTAGCTGCCAGATGTTTTCCAGAAAGCCCTAGTCAGGGCAAAATCAGACCTTTGAGGACGCACATCTGGCAGCTGAGCCGACACCACAGTTCAACCACCCAAAACCTGCTTGAACAGCTTGCAAGGGATAGAAAATCCGACTTTTTGCTGCTGAGGGAGTAACACTATGATAAAAGTTCTGCATCATTGTATTCCGATTAAACTGTCGTCCTTTGTGTTTGGAGCAGTGGTTTCCAGGTAGAGAATTGTGGACGGAAGGACTATTTCGCTGGGGTTTTGGTGCTCAGTGACCACCATATTTAGTGTGTACTTCACGCCAAACGAACTCATATCATCTTTTTGAGCCAAGCTTAATAAGTTGGGGGGTGCAATCTCAAACGCTGCGAAAGAACCATACCGGACGTAATATTTGCCCCGAAGTCCTTACTATGAAGGAAACACAATTGGAGAGTATCAGAGGAATACTCATCCAGTGATCATCAGTGCATTCGGCTTGAGATCAGTGATGTTGTGTCCCGACGTCCATACTATCGACTTTCTACAATTGGGTGGAACATCGAAAGGATGGATGCCGAGAGGTTCATCGAGGTGCTCACTCCATGTGCTCCACTACAGGGAGATTTGCAGGGGATGGAAGAACTGGCAGCTCAAGGATTGATTAACCCAACTATGGACATCATCACGACTGTTTGCAACGCTTCTATGCCCCGTTCAAAACCCCAGCACGGCAAACTCCCATCGCTATAAAGCAAAGGGAGTGTCTCGCAAGCTTTGGCGGAGCATGGGAGTCCCACACTCTGTGCATAAATAGCATTCACCTCCCTATCACAAAAAAAAGTTTTGGCGTGAGGCTACATAGGCACAAAACGGTGACGAGGCATACAATTGACTAGCAGCATGTAAGTTTGACAGGAAATGCCGTCGCAAATTGATTGAAAAAAGTAAGGCTCGCTGCTGGTAAGACCTAGTCGACAATGTGACCTTGGTTACGAGTTAGTTATGCGGGGGCTTGGTACCCTACGGGAAGGTTGGACGAGATAGTAAGGGTACTCTTTCCCACCCCTTCCCACTAACTTGATGCTGTCCATAGTAAAACAGCAGGCAAGTGTCCACTCTTACACAGTTGGAATTGGATAAGATAGTCCTTCTACTGAAGGCGAGAAAGGCTCCGGGTCAAGATGGTGTTCCAACTGAAAAGTTGCGACTTGTCTATCGCCATTGTCCTGACTTGCTGCTCAATATTTTCAACGCTTGCCTACGGGATGTGATTTTCATGGTACGATAAAAGGTGTGAGGTTCGTGGTGATCAGCAAGGAGAAGAGAAATTTCGGATTACCGCCTGCATATTGCCCTTTATGTATACTAGGAACCATAGGAAAAGTGCTAGAGAAACTCACTGATGCAATTCGCGCTGCTGGGGACCTATCTTTTTGGCAGTAAGGCTTTAGAGCAGGACTCTGCGAAGTGGCTGGATATTCTTGATGCACTGGAAACCCCTTTTCAAGTTCCAAAATATCTAGTGCAGCTTCTGACGGACAACATGAAGGACCGAAGCCTGCTTTACAACACGATACAGGGCCAACGAAGGATGAAAGTTACATCGGGTGTTGCCCAGGGATCTAGTCTTAAACCAGAACTCTAGAACGTGTCTTAGGATGGGCTACTGAGACAAAGTGCCAGATGAGTTGCGCTTGATTGGCTATGCGGATGATGTTGCTGCTCTGGTCACTGGACGCACCATTAAACAAGCGCAACTTAGGCCAGGCATGTCAATGCACTGAGCAAAAGACTATGTGACTACTCGTGGGTTCAGTTTAGCACTGTAGAAAGCCGTAGTGATTATCTTGTCAAACCAGAGAATCCCTAGAGTATGGATGACCAGTTTTACAGACATACTAATTGAATTGAAGCAAGCAGTGAAACAACTGGGGATACTGATCGAATCAAAGATGAGTTTCTCTGAGCAAATCAGGGCAACCGCTGAAAAGACTGCTTCGAGAGTCAACTCAACCCACCAAGAAGCTGCCTCTTGATGAGTGCTGTAGGGTCAGTGCCACTGTATCGAGCAAAAATATAAGGTGACGCTCTCAGTAAGGATGTATACCGAACACGCTTGGAACAGGTACAGAAAAGAGGAGTACTGAGGATTGCATCTTCATACCCCACAGTCTGTGATTGGGCAGTGGATGTCATTGTAGGCGTAATACCCTGTGCCTTCCTTGCTAGGGAGTGCCGAGTTAGTTACCTGCGCCGAAACAATGACGCGAGGAAAATGGGTTCCGTGAGACGATACAGCTCTCACTCGACTACTGGCGTCAGTCTAGGGTGAAATGCACAAAAAAAAGGTGGACTGCACACCTCATCCTGGATGTGAGACCGTGGTTTAATCGAAGGCATGGTGAGACTAACTTCTATGTGACCCAGCTTTTGACTGGGCGTGGATGTTTTCAGTCTTATCTGCACAAGATTGGTAAGTCATGATCCCCTGATCGTCGATTTCATCTAGGAGAGGGAGACGATGCCCTCCACACGTTTTTTACATGCAAAACATGAAACAAGCTGCAAGGGACCTTTACAGGGTGATCAGAGAGCTCATTACGGATAGTATTTTTGGGGTGATGCTTGAATCGGTTGACAAACGGAAGCAGGTGGCACGCGAGGAAAATGGGTTCCGTGAGACGATACAGCTCTCACTCGACTACTGGCGTCAGTCTAGGGTGAAATGCACAAAAAAAAGGTGGACTGCACACCTCATCCCGGATGTGAGACCGTGGTTTAATCGAAGGCATGGTGATACTAACTTCTATGTGACCCAGCTTTTGACTGGGCGTGGATGTTTTCAGTCTTATCTGCACAAGATTGGTAAGTCATGATCCCCTGATCGTCGATTTCATCTAGGAGAGGGAGACGCCCTCCACACGTTTTTTACATGCAAAACATGAAACAAGCTGCAAGTGACCTTTACAGAGTGATCAGAGAGCTCATTACGGATAGTATTTTTGGGGTGATGCTTGAATCGGTTGACAAACGGAAGCAGGTGGCACATTATGCTCGGGCAGTCCTAAAAAATTGAAGGGACTCACAGCAGCTGGGGGCATTTATGCAGGGGGACAGATTTTCAGGCAATACCTCTCCCTTCCCCCTAGACAAAAGATTCTGCAGCTTGAAGGTGCCTCATGGCGGATCAAAATGAGACCTTCCCCAAAACAATGTGTCAAATGGTTCCAGGCTAGGTTCTCGTGTTGAAAGGGGGGATGTTGAGGAGATGGTCCAGTCACTTACAAGCGTGAGAGTCCCACACCCTGTGCGTTAATGACACTCATCTCCCAACCACAAAAAGAGGGCATGAATCACAGTTTGAT
The DNA here is from genome assembly GCA_963969285.1 of Odontomyia ornata. Lineage (NCBI taxonomy): Eukaryota > Metazoa > Arthropoda > Insecta > Diptera > Stratiomyidae > Odontomyia > Odontomyia ornata. The sequence continues at coordinate 259,367,535 of OZ017738.1, read as the reverse complement.
TTATGATTTTTCACAATTTTTTGCATGCTTTTCCAAATATAGTTTTGTTTGAATTTTAAGAGTGTTTTTGTACACCTTTTTGATTGCTTTTTGGCAATTGAATGATATTCTTTTATTTATTTATTTTGCATTGTTTTTATATGAATGAATGAATTTTTCAATCGTGCATGTTTTGAATATGTCATGAGCTCTTTCTGCTACTTCAATTATATTTCTTTTGGACATTTCTGAAGCCAGCTTCTCAATGTTTTTCCAATCTTTTTCAATATTGAATAGTTGATTCTTTTCTATTTGAAATTTGACTTTTTGAATATTTTTAATGTCTGAGTAGAACATGCAGTCCAAAATATGTGTTTTTGCTCATTTTGTAGGAATATAGGACATTTTTGTTTCTTTACTCAGAGTTACGGCAAATATTGCCGTACTCAGAGTTACGGCATATATTGCCTGTTGGTCTTGATTGGATTAGGGAATCATATCTTTCAATGTTTTTGAATCTAGTTTGATTCTCGACAACGCGTCTGAATTTGTATTCATTTCGCCTTTTAAGAGTTTTGTAAAATAATTCTACAAAATTCTACTAAAATTGCGACCTCTCTGTCCGTCCTTGTGTCACAGCGATTTTTCTCGCAAGCATATAAGCTAGAAACATAAAATTATTTATGTAGGTTTAAAGTGGCACACTCTTCAAAATTCAACTGCAAACAAATTTTATAAGGTATTTGAGCGGGAATCCCCATATGGGGGAGTGGACCGTGAAAAAAAATTTCATTAAAGGTAGCCAATATGTGTATCAATTGAAAGGTCTGAATAAGAGCTTTTCAAAACCGGTCTTAAACTGAAACTTTTTGCTTCAAGGGGCGTACAGGGAGGGAAAATATATGAAAAATATGTGTCCTCCCATCGCAATTGGACACCTGTGATTTGAAAAATTTGAAAAAATTATGGGGCAGATGTTTATGAGTTAAGCAACAATAAATAGTTTACGAGTTTCATATTTTCCCCAATAAAATCGTATGGATACCCTTACCCAACGAAGTTCGATATTTAACTAGTCTTAGTTGAGCTCAATAAATATCGAATTATAGTCACGAAAGCTATAGCCACTTGAAACTTCTTCAATGACAACAACAATAATACATGGTTTTTGTATTTTATGGACTATTTATTGAATCAGACACTACAGTTTTGATTTAATCTTCTTAGAATTTTCAGATAGGGTCGATAACATACATATTGGTGATTTATGATTTGAATGACAGTTTTTTTTGTGTGGCAGGGACATGAGTGCCCATTTACGCACAAAGTGCGCGACTGCCATGTTCACAAGGAGGCGACTTGACTACCCACTAAATACCCTCCCTGTCAACCTGTGAACCCAGCCTGGAACCGTTTGGTAAATTACCTCGGGCCAGGTGTCGTTTCGAGATCCCTTTTCTAGCGGGAGGAGAGAGGTGAAGAGGAAGTGCCAGACAAGCGATCCCCCAGCCCCAACACCCCTGGCTGCTGTGAGTCCCTTTTATATTTTAAGACTAACCGAACATAATGTGCAACCTGGTTCATTTTGTCAACCGATTCGAGCATCACCGTGACTATATTATTCGGGGGGAGCTCTCCCGTCTCCCTGTAGTGGGCCCTTTGCAGCTTGTCTCATTTTATGCACACAAAAAATGTGTGGCAGGCATTTTCCTCCTCTCCTGGGCAATACCGGCAATGGAGGACCGTGACTTATCAATCTTGTGCAGTTAAGACTGAAAACACCAATGCCCGCGCAAAAGCTGGGTCAGAAAGAAGTCAGTCTCACCATACCTTCGATTTCGCCATAGTCTCACATCCGGGATGAGGTACACAGTCCACCTTTCCTTTGTGCAATTTATCCAAGACTGCTGCCAATTGTTGAATGAGCGCTGCCTCTCTTCACGGACCACTATCTCCCACGGATCCTCGTTTTGACACAGATAAATAGAACGGTGCTCTCTAGCAAGGAGACCGACAAGTTTCACGCCTGCAATGGCTTTCGTCGCCGAATCACACTGTCGGGTACGAAGAAGCAATCCTCAGTGATCCTCTTCTCTGTAACTGTGCCAGGCGTTGTCGGTAAACCTCCTTACTGAGAGCGCCGCCCCAAACCTCTGCTCCGTACAGCAACACTGACCCTTCAGCACTCATCAAGAGGCGTCTTCTTGATGGGCTGAGTCCCCCTACATTGGCCATAAATCGACTAGAGCCGATACTCTCGAGCCAGTCTTCTCAGCCGTTGCCCTGATTTGCTCAGAGAAATTCATCTTCGAGTCAATCAGTAGCCCCAGGTACTTCACTGCTGCCTTCGATTCGATTTCTATGTCTCCAATACAGATCATCCTTACTCTAGGGATTCTCTTTTTTTGTCGAGATGACCACTTCGGTTATCTCCAGTGCTAAACTGAGCCCGCGAGCAGTCATGCAGTCTCTCATTCGGCGCATTAGCATACCTAGCCTAAGTTGCGCTTGCTCAACGGTGCGTCCAGCGACAAGAGCAACAACGTCATCCACAAAGCCGATCAAGTGCGACTCATCTGGCATCTCCAGTCTCAGTAGGCCGTTGTAAAAAACGTTCCATAGGTCTGGACCAAGGATATATCCCTGGCTTAACCCGCTGTAACCGCCATTTTTCGTTGGCCCTGTGTCGTGTCGTAAGGCAGGCCTTTCCCGCTCATATGCAAAAAACTTCCTCCAAGCTGGCAAAGATAAAATCGTACATATCGTAGAATGGCTCTCATCATCTACAAACTAATAAGGCGTGGCGGAGAGTAGAAGTTCCTGGTAAATGAGAACACACGTTCTCATCACCTCAGCTAAAATTGCTGCAAAGTAGAACAAAAGCTCGAGTTGAGTTAATATTTATAGTCATGAAGGAACTGTTGAGAAGTCAATTGAAAAATCAATACGCGTTGTTTTGCAAGTACCACGGTAGTTCTGCGTTCAACATATCAATCAACGTACCGAGACGTCTTTCGAGGGAAGAAAATAAGGGTTTGCTAAATGGTGAGGTGTTGGCTTGAGCCATGATCCTCCTTCGACTTTTTAGTGCCCAGCGCTGTGTAGTCCCCAGTATAATAGTATTGCCTATATTCAGACCAACAGCAGTAAAGCACCGTTCAAGGAACTTGGGCAGATGGTCCCTGCGGACACAGTTCAACGAGGAAAACCCGCATCTTCATACTCAGGAAGACTTCCGTGCCAACGCCAGCTTGCCAGCATCCCGATTTACCCGCTGGCAACCGGTGCAGTGAAGCTTCACGTTACCGCAAGAAATCACGATCCGGCACCACCCAAGAGTCTCGAGCAGGCGCTTCAGGTGGAACCCTGAGCAGGACCCTGGCGTATCACGGTACAGGGATATCTTGCCAGGTAGAAGGCACCCCCAGACAGCACACGCCACACCAGTCAGCAGGAACGGTCGCAGGGAGTGCAAACGAAAGGAGCTCTACGAATTGCTGTGACTCGTTCACCTCTCCATGACAGCAGCGGAGTGTGCCCTTTTCCGGAGTCAGGCTAAGGAGTTGAGCCGCAAAGTGAAAGAGGAGATCAGGGAGCCAATCCAGGCAAAGAAATATAATAAACCTTGTACCCGACATCCGATCAAATAACACAGCAATTAAAGATACAATCCAAAGGGTGTTTGCTATTAATATTAAGAGAACTTAGAAGAAGGATTATTTTCAGGTGCGTGGACTGAGTGGAGGATAGGTAAGTTGATACAGGGAACCGGGGAAGTAGCCGGTAGGACCCTGGCTAATTCTATAACATTGGTGCAGCCGGTTTTAGATTTCAAACAGCTCTAGTAGAGTTACTTGCTGTAGAGCGGCCAATATTAGTACATACTAATTTGGTGAATTTAACAGAATTGGAACTTTTTTCTTACACTCTCAATTTATCAACACTCGTCCATGCAGCTTGATAATTCGAAGCTTCATCTTCCTGGATCCGTAGCAAATACAATTCAGTTAGCGCTAGGGGTACAACAGATCACGGAAACTGAAGGAAGGAATTCGCTGCGGGTAAGGTAGACTAGAAATCCATTGTTATTTAGCTCAGGCGAAAAAACGATAAGAGTCAATCAGCTGGAGAAATTAACCAGTCAACTCCAGAAGAAATTAGCAGCCTCATGCTACGTAGCGGCAGAACACTTTCAACTCCAAAAAGTAAGTCTGAATCTTCCTCTTTCAGCTTGGACGCGCAGGTGAAGCGAGAACCGGAACCCACTGATTCAGACTCAGTTCTCAAATTAACTGATACGGTTGATAAGTTGCAAGTACATCGTTTAGAGCAGATTAATCAGTTCTGTGAACAAACAGGACAATTTAAAGAAAAAATTAAACATTTCAGTGGGGTCTCGCAAACTCGACCAGTTTCTTCGATTTATCGAAATCATTGAAAACCCTAATTACATCCCACGATTGAAATTCATCATTTGGGAAAAGTTCATCTTTAAACGCTATCATTAACCTAGCTGTTCCTATAAGTTCTTTTTGTATGATTGATAAGCCAGCGGAAGTTAAAACTCATCCAGTGAATATGGCTAACTATGCAAATGTAGCCAAATTGGTGGGACAGATGATCCCAGCGTTTTCAGGAGCTCCAAGCTCGTCGATGGTTGTGGAACTGCAGACCTTTATTGGATGCAGTAAACAAGTTTGAAAGTGCCTGAATAATCAGAAGCAAGTGGCTTTTACGCAGATTTTCCCGACCCGTCTTCTAGTTTTCATCTAATCATTTAATTTTCCATCAACTTTAGAGGCAGCAGAGGAACTTTTGAATCATGTATTTTTGTCGAGGGAAACGTATTAGGAATTGGTAATTGGGCTGATATCAGCCAAGCAAAGCCCCACGGAGACGGTACTTGCCTACACATCACGACTGAGGCACATTCTTAAGCAGTATCAGAAGGCTACAACCATTAAATATGGTCCAGAGCTGGAGGATTTCGCCAAGAATGTCTTCAGAAGTGGGGTTAATTATCCTCACCTTTGCTTGTATCTTTTGTCACTTGAAACAACTACCTTTGAGGATCTAGTCACTAAAGGTTTGAATATCTAAAAACTACAGCAAGGGTCTTGCCTTTTTCAGGGCAATCTAACACAGGTATACCCACAGATGTCGCAAGCCCATCCACTTGCAGTACTTGAGTGTCCAACCAACATGCATTTACACCTCAGCAGGTTAGCTCCACACCTAATCTGTCCACCGTACCATTCCAGTCACAAGTAGTAATGGCATCGGATCCAAGTTCTGGGTCGAAACCACCTAAATTTACAAAGAATCCTAAGATCACTTGTAATTTCTGTCATAAACGTGGTCATACTTATACAGACTGCTATAGCCGCAAGAATGCACCTTACTGCCCTACATGTAGGGAGTACGGCCATTACCAGAAGGATTGCAAGGCAAAGCCGGCTGCAAGTCCAGTTATTAACGATGGCCCAAGGGTTTATAGTATCCAGGACAGATGTGATTTCTGTGTGTGGAGGGGTCATGGTATAGACGCATGTTTTCAGAAAAAAATATGGGGGGGGGAGGGCAGCAGGGAAACGAGGTGTAGTCGAGTTGAAAATCCCCGGCTCGACTTCAGGAAGAAGGGCGCAACAGAAGAGCCAAGTCCGCGGTGGCGGGTCGAACAAAGGGTAACCCAGAAAGTCACTGAAGGGCAGAGCATGATGGGTAATATTCGGAAAAAATCAAGCCTTGTTACGGCTTTCCTGCCATTAGACATTGGGAATTTCTCGAAAATAGCCAAACCTCTTACGAATTTGTTGCGGAAGGATGTTCACTATACATGGACAGATAAGTGTATGGAAGCAATTCAGCTTCGAAAGAATTCGTTGGTAGATTTTTCCAAGCCATTTAAACTTACCACGGATGCAAGTAACGAGGCCCTGGGAGCGTCTTTTTTTCTCCAAGGGGAAATTGGCAAGGGCCACCCCATAGCCAATGCAAGTCGAATCCTGAACAAGGCAGAGCGGAATTAATCCACGATTGAGAAGGAATTTTTTGTGATTGTTTGGGCCGCCAAAAACTTTAAGTGTTATTTGCAGGGCTGACGTTTTACCATCTACATGGATCATAATCCTCTAAAGGAGGTTATTCCTGTTATTTTCTATGGAATTGACGTCACAACTCAACAACTTTTACTTCTAACTGATAATCCAGGTCATACAAAAACTAGGCATCCGCAACCTGGTGACCTATATGTGGCCCCATTAACTACGCCAATTATTCAATCCCCACCTTCAATAAACGAAGTAATATCACTTTTTCAAAACCTACTCAATCTGAAGATAGAACTCCCTCTTCGAGTAAATACATCAATAACTATACTTCCTACAAACGGAAACAATATACTTCTTACAAACGGAAATCCCAATCCATATCCGCTGCGATGCCAGCATCACTACACATAAGTTGATTGGTCAAGGAATTCTAACACTCCACCTTCCCTGTACAATTCAAATTAACGAAATGGCTATACACTATGAAGTGGAAAGCACTCACCCGTTCGAAGTAATTCAACCACCGTATTTTTCTGAAGTGGATCCGAGAATTTCGGACCCAGGCCTTACTACTTAAGGAAGTAACCGCAGCATGGAAAAAATGAAGATCGTAACGACCAAAGACAAAGGCATACAATTTGCGGCCGACACACACGGCTTAACTGAGATTTATATGCATCTCGAGCAGATCAAGTTTAAGGAGTCAACCAGTAGACATGTGCCTCGTTCAGTCTGACTGCGGTCTCCCTAGTTGTTGTCGGGATGTATCTGGCACTGAGGTTTATTAAGGGACGTTGTCGAAGGAAGTCGAACAAACGATGCTCCCCAGGGGAGTCGAACCCTGACATTGCCTTACAAATCCATACTGTAGAAGCAAGCCAGTGGGACCCACCAATACCAATAACGCCTAACAGTCCTCAACAAGACGTCACTTGCAAAGAGCGGCCCTTAGCCCAAATGTACAAGCACCCATATCCCAATCTCCTACTTACAATCCCAACCGTTCTTTTCAATTTGTTAAAAAAAAGGAAATAAAAGAAAAAAAAACCAAAAACGAAAGGACAAACAAAACAAGGCAAAAAAAAAACAAAGCACAAAAAAGCAAGAAAATACCGTTAAAAAAATAGCAAAAAGAAAAGACAAAAGCAAAAATAAAACAAAAAAAAATAAAACATAAAAAAAAACAAAGAAAATAAAAGTTAAATTATTTTTTTTTAAACTCCTGTATAAACCTAGATAAATAATAAATTGTATTTAAAAAAACTAAGACTGGGAACTGTATTCAGAATAAACTCCGATAATGTAAACCAAGCATTAATTTATTTGTAAACCAAGCACTAATTTATTCGTAAACCACGCATTCATTTATTGTTAAACAACCGCTATTGTAAGACTACAATAAAACAAATTTTAATTTCTACATTACTAATTGTACGTAAATTTGTATTCAATATAAACTCAATATTACAATATAAAGATCAATTTAAAGTATGGGATATTTCACCTAAAAATGAGCGATTAAAAATGTCTACACTTATTTATGGTACGTAAGTTTCCATACAGAATAATCTAAACAATAATTTAAAGCGGATTGCTAGATAATTCCATTTAAAAACTATAGCGATTAAAACAAATTAGAATTACTACTTCACTAATTTGTACTCAAAATAAACTCAATACTATAATCCAATGATTAATTTAAAGTATGTGATATTTGACCTAAAAATGTAGCGATTAAAAGTGTTCACACTTATTTATGGTACGTAAGTTTGCATACAGAAAAATCTGAACAATAATTTATAGCGGATTGCTAAATAATTCTGTAGCGAGTAAAAATAAACTAAAATTACTACTTTACTAATTTGTTTTCAAAATAAACTAAATATTACTGTCTAAAAATTAATTTAAAGTAGATTTCTTTTCTCCTAGCACTATAGTGAATAAACTTGAACCCAGAACAAATTTCAGTAGTATGACCAAAACAGTTACACATTAATTTATAATTATATTAATGAACCATGCCTAAGTATTAAAGGGTATTTGTAATTCCTGATAAACGGAAAAAAGAAGTAATTTCAATTTTCACAAACAATCATTCAGAAACAATTAATTAATTAGCAAAACCAACTATATTTACGAAGCAAACTCCAGCGATTGACTAATATTTCATACATTGTAAGGTTGTTGACCATAATGGAGAATATGTTAAGAATCGAAATGAATCATCACGATAAATTAAAAGCTTCCCGACGGACATATAACAGAGACCAGCAATGCCCGTAGGAATGTAAAGATGAACAGAAAGAGAATTTATGTACAAATAATCAATTTAATTCGCTAAGAAAAGAACACCGATTTAATGTACTCTCCAAGTACATTTAATTCTATTTTCAATTGCCGGAGGAAATGTTATGAATGAGTGAAGGAAACTCCCCGCCAACCGTTTAGCATAAGCAAACAAACGCTTAATGTTATGAACGAGCAAGTGGAACTCCCGCTATGTACGTTGCGGCCGATATAGCGCTGTTAAGTTTCAGCATATGGATAAGGCGTACACGTCGGCGATTGATTACAAGCGAGAAGCTCTATGTATGAGCAAGTCAAGGGAGCTTATAGCAATCAAATGTAAAAGCTTTCACCAGCCAACTGAGAGCTGCGCCGAATTCCCCGTTCATATGTAAAATATATACCCCCAAGCAAGCTACGATAATATCGTAAATATCGTAGAATGGCTTTCATCAGCTACAAATTAATAAGGCGTGGCGGAAGTTAGAGACTCCTGGTAAATGAGAGCTCACGTTTCATCACCTCAGCAATTTCAAAGGCAAAGTAGAACAAAAGCTCGAGTTGAGTTAATATTTATAGTCATGAAGGAACTATTGAGAAGTCAGTCGAAATATCAACACGCGTTGTTTTGCAAGTACCACGGGAGTTCTGCGTTCAACATATCTATCAACATAGCGAGACGTCTTTCAAGAGAAGAAAATAGGAGTTGCTAAATGGTGACGTGTAGGCTTGAGCCATGATCATCCTTCGACTTTTTAGTGCTCAGCGCTGTGTAGTCTCCCGTACAATAGCGTTCCCTATTTTCAGGCCAGCAGCAGTAAAGCACGCTTCAAGGAACTTGGGCAGATGGTCCCTGCGGACACATTTCAACGAGGAAAACCCGCATCTTCATACTCAGAAAGACCTCCGTGCCAACGCCAGCTTGCCAGCATCCTGATTTTCTAGCTGGCAACCAGTTCAGCGAGGCTTCACGTCACCGCAAGAAATCACCACCCAGTACCACCCAAGAGTCTCGAGCAGGTACTCCAGACGGAATCCTGAGCAAGACCCTGGCCTTTTACGGTGCAGGAATATCTTGTCAGGCGGAAGGTACCCCTGGACACCAGCCAGCAGCAACGGCAGTGTGGGCCTCGCAGGGAGCGTAAACGGAAGGAGCTCTACGAATTGCGGTGACTTGCCCGCCTTTTTATGACAGCAGCGGAATGAGCCCTTTTCCGGAGTCAGGCTAAGGAGTTGCGCCGCGAAGTGAAAGGGGAGACATCCCGACATCCGGTCAAATAAAACAGCGATTAAAGAAACAATCCAAAGGGTGTTTGCTATTAATATTAGGAGGACTAAGAAGAAGCCTTATTTTCAGGTGCGTGGACTGAGTGGAGGATAGGTAAGTTGGGGCAAGGAACCCCGATAGTGGCCGGTAGAACCCCTGCTAATTTTATAACAAAGCTTCCGCATGACTAGCTTGTAGCCAAGGCCTCACGGGTCCTTGTTCACATTGTCCACAAGGTCTTCCCAGCAGTGAGCCTTGCTATTGTTAATCAATTCGCGAAGGTCCTTTCTGGCTGACTTATTTGCTGCCACCCTGTTGCATACCTCATCACAGTTCCATGCCCGTTGAGCCTCACATCGAAGCCTGTGACACTCCTTTCGCTTTTCAGCAATTTTAGTTGACCACCAGTATATTGGGGGCATGCCGTGCCGGGGTTTTCGGCGGGGCATAGAAGCGTTGCAAGCAATCACAATGATGCTCATAGTTGAGTTCATCACGTCTTGAGCTGCTAGTTCTTCCATCCCCTCTGAAGCTCTCTGCAGTGGCTCACCTGCTGTGAGTACCTTGTCGAACATCTCGATGTCCATCTTTCCGATGTTCCATCCAGTTGTAGAAAGCTGAGTGTATGGATGTCGGAAGACAACATTACTGATCTCAAACAGAATGCACTGATGATCGCTGGCTGAGTAGCCCTCTAATACTTTTCAATTGTGTTCCCTCCGTATTAAGGACTCCAAGGCAAATGTCATGTCCGGTATGGTTCCCTCACAGACAATACGGCGGAAAGACGGCGTATTTCCGGTGTTTAGTACGATGAGCGCCATCTTGGCCACCATTTCTAGGATTCGTTTTCCCTGCGGATTGAAGTCTCCCCCAGCGTGCACGTTGCCGTCTGCGTTCGAGACAGTGCCCTCCAGAGCATTAAGTTTGGGTTGGAAAGATGATATCGTTTCATTTGGTGTGAGGTACACACTAAAGAAGGTGGTCACTGAGCACCGAACCTACACGAAACTATCCCCCTGTCCACAACTCTCCACTTGGAAATCACTGTTCTGAACTAAGATGGCGGCAGTACCAGTTTTGTCAGGATACCAGAATGTAAGACTTTCATCGTGGTGTTGCTCAATTAGCAGTAAAAAGTCGGCTTTCAAGTCCCTTGCAAATTGCGCAAGCAGATTTTGGGCGGTTGAACTGTGGTGTAGGTTTAGTTGTAGGATGCGGGTCATTTAAGTACTGCTTTTGCCTTGGCTAGGGCTTTCTAGAAAATACGGCATTTTCGTGATCTCAAGTCGTATCTAAAATCAGGTCTTGCGTCAGCATCCTTGCAAAGAATACAGTGAGCTTCTTTGTACACTCTTTTCTTTTATGTCCCATTTCACCGCATTTGTAACATAGGGAACTTCTATCGGGTTATTTGCATAATTGTGTGGTGTGACCATAGCCAAGGCATTTGAAACGTTAAAGAGGCGTTGCCCTTTGCCGTATCCTACAGACAACCCATCCTCTTCTTGCTTTGCCCTTGTTCAGGGATTTTTCGGCGTCCTTTTCGGTCAAGTCAACTATGGCCATGCGGTGTCCCCTATTGATTTCTGGTGTCAGTCTCGCTTTGATCCTTCCCACGCTAGGTACCTCCCTTTTGATGTTCTCTTCTAACTTGGCCAGATCCATGGCGCAGTCAATATCTCTTATTTCGAAAATAGTGACCGTTGAAAATGGGGAAAGCATGGATTTTCTTTTAAACGTGCACATCTCTTTGACATGTTTTTCGACTTTATTTGTTGCTGGTGACTGCATTTCGTAGGTTGTAGCGTAAGTGTAAGCGATTGCAAATTTTAATTAGATTATGGTTGTGGTGAGCTAGGCTACATCCAAATACGATGATGTCATCAACATACAAGAATACAGCAGAATCTAGTCCACTAAGGGCAATTGTCACCATCCTTCGCTAACTGTTTGATGATATCTGTTGGTCCAAAGGTAATCTTTTGAGCTGGTGATATCCATTGTTTGTTAGAAAGGCTGTTGGTGGTTTGGATTATTCTTTTAATTCTATCTAGTGTCATAGCTCCCTCCTCCTCCTCTAGTCTGATAAGAGGAAATTTATCGTTAGCTATTTTCTTGTTAAGCTGTCAAAAATCAACGACAAGTCTCAACATCCTATTTCTATTTTCGCTTTTCTTTGGGGCTTACAAAAGGGGTGCGCTAGAAGGACGTATGGAGTTTTCTATTATCTCGTCTTCCAATAACTTTGTACTTATTGGTTGACCTCTTCTTGTTGTGAGTTGGGCAGTCATTCGTTTTTAAGGGGTACTAAAATACAAAGCCCTTTTAAAATCACATTTGTACGCCTGTACGCCACAGTACATTTTCTCCGAAGCTATAGACGCTACAGCCATGAAACTATATGAAAAGGTCAGAAGTAGTGACGCCTTGAAAGTTTTGGGGTGAAAAATTTTTCATTGTGTTTTAAGGGGGGTCTCCCCATGTAGGAGGGTGACTCTTAAAGATTTTTTTTCACCATTGGTGATCAAATAGGAATCATTAGAAAGGTCTTAATGAGATCTTTTCAGAACATGTCTGGAAATTGCCTTGTCTATACCGAGGGGGGCAGAGAAGCGGAAAATGTCCGAAATTTTCAGGTACTCCCTCGCGATTGTATACCTTTCATACAAAAAATCTGACAAAAGTCATGAATGTAGACCTTTGTGAGCACAACAAAAACAAATAAGTGAGAAGGCGAAATTTACTCAACTCGGCTAGAATTAGTATGATTTTTCAATTTGACATTTTTAACCAACTTCCAAAGGAAAGAAGGTTATTATTTCATCACGTATATATATTTTTATTTCCTATTTTTTTTTATGTATGTTCACGCATAACTTTTCAACGGAGATAGATGGATGAGTCCTGTTTCTGGCAAATTATACGTCTTTCTTCCTGTTAGGTCTCATTTAAAGGATAAGAAATTCAAGTAACGGTACCGTTAAAACTAAAAAATTTCCAACTTTCACCCCGATTTTTCAGCAAAACTGATCTACGTGTGTAAGGATTTTGATTGTAGAGGTTTCAAATGAAGGACAACATATTGATCTAAAATGTATCGAAATAGAATTTTAATGCAAGGACTCTGTTGATATTAAAAGTTCAATATTATACATTCATGCCGAGAAATTGAATTTAAATAATCTTTCGTACGCAAAGTGCCAATTAGTTGGCACTCTTAAAGGATTTGATGGAGATACCGAGTCCTTTAGTGATGAATAATAAAAACGATCAGTATCTTTAATTTTCTGCCAAAACGGTACATTTTAGTCAATCATTTCTACCGGAACTAACCAATAAATAACTTCTAAATGTGGCATAAATACAATTCAACAATAGTTAGTAAATAAATAAATAAAAGGATCCTTCTTACATCCTTAGACGTAAACGTTACACAAAGGATTTATAAAATTCCCGAAGAAATAATAAGGATTGGGTCATTGCAAATTATAAAGTTGATTTGCTACTTACCAGTTAATATTATACATTATAACACACATATGCCCAGAAATCTAAAATTAATAACTTCCATATTCAAGACCGGCGAGAATCGCAACCTAAAAAGAGATACTTTTCTTTCTATAACTGATCATAACTTTACAGATGAAGATAAAAATACATAGCCGAGCTTTCATTGAACTATAGGGTATAATTTTCTTGAAACTTTCATGAAAATAAGGTACCATAGTTAATTGAAAACTAAGCCGATGTATATCGAATAAAAGTGAACAAGTAATACCGTTAAGAAGGATCTTTTTAAGTAAATATCTTGAGATTGATTGTGGAGTAAACTTAATGTTTACATATATAAATACTTATGCCTACATATATATATATATATATATATATATATATATATATATATATATATATATATATATATATATATATATATATACATATATATATATATATATATATATATATATATATATATATATATATGTATATACGTATATATATATACATATATATATATATATATACCTATATATATATACATATGTATATACATATAACATATATATGTATATATATATATATATATATATATATATATATATATATATATATATATATATATATATATATATATATATATGTATATATATATATATATATATATATATATATATATATATATATATATGTATGTATGTTTATATCTATTGTGTGATAAAGCTCACAATAAAAATTCCAATGTCGAACAATTTGAAACAAAATGGCGGCCACACAAAGGTCGAAAAAAGTTTAACGAAGAAAAAGCATTTCAGGGGCAGGTCAGAATATAAAAATGGCGGGTAGGTAAAGTTCTAAATTTGAAAATTACTCAAAGCTATAACTTTCACTCTCCTATTATACGAATGGTAAGGAATCATGATAGGCTTGAGCTTGGTCCTTTTTCCGACACATACCTAGTTTTTAAATTGAGGTTAAGAAGCCTGATTCTCAAAGCTCAACTGGAGTAAATATTAGACTTTATTTTCTTTTTTTTTGTGTGCTTTAATTTAATTTTACACGCATATTTATTGTTGTTAGTACCATTGAATTTCTTTTTTTATATTAACTTTAACACTTAATTCTAATTTTCATTAATCTTCTTTTCTGTTTGTTTTGTTCCATTTTGTAATTGGATAATTTTGATCTGTTAAATGGAATTTAAATAAATAAATAAATATTGGGTTTTTATGAAATCTAAAATCAAAGTAGACGTTGATGCGACCATGTATTAAATGTACCAGAATTAAATTCGATTCCTATGAACGCTGCAGGTTTTAGCCGTAGTGGTTTTTGCATTGAAGTGAAAAATTATATTTTAATATACGAGTACATGATACAATGTATTCAAGAAACTGAGTTTTAAAAGGTTTGAAATAAAAAAACTTGCCACTAAAAAGGGAGAAATAAAAAACTTGTAGAAAAAAAAAGAAAACCGACTTCGAAATGCCCTAAAAAGGATGGAATAAATATTATGGAAGCGGTGTCAAATCATTTCGACATAAATACTTCCAACATCTGCATGATCACAAAAGAATGGGGGAAAAATATGATATGGCACCGCTTCCATAAAATTTATTCCATCCTTTTTAGGGTATTTTGAAGTCGGTTTTCTTTTTTTTCTGAAAGTTTAAATTAAATAAAGTCGTAACACTACCTTTAAATTCAATAAAGTTCAGTACGTGAACGGCTATTTATTAGATTGACCTAAACTGGAAGTTTCAACAAGTTGGGTAGGTAACTACGCTCATATCAGAAGGGTTTTTTACTTAACATACAATATGCGGATATGTAGAATGATTTAATTCAGGAAAAGCTTTTATGACATTCAAAACAAATATATTCTTGCTTTAAAAGAACTCCATTTTAACCAGCCAATATTTTGTTCCGAAATTGCTAAAATCATTGACTGACCTGAATCTTAAATGTATTTTTGGTATTCATATTATCTGAAAATTTGGAGAAGATTCAATCAAAAGTGTGGTGTCTGGTGCGATGAAAAGCCCATGTAGTAGAAGAATCGTATATGATTGTTGTAATCAAAATAAATTCGTCTCGCTATAACTTGTGTAAATTTTATTGAAACTTATAATAGAATAAAATGATCATTGTAAGAACTACTTAAATGGCTGATTTCATCCAATTTAGTATTACTAATACGGATTTACTGACGACAATGTTAAATCCTACGATTATTAGCAAAGTTCATCAAATTTCAGCTATTTGTTATTGGATGTACCTCCCTGATTTTTAGGGCTCTGTGAAAGAAATTTTACAAAAACCTGTTCATTTCATGGCCTTTTTGTCTGACTATCCACCCGTCCGTCCGTCTGCCCATCTGTTCGACTGTTTTTCCATCTGTCTGTCTATCCGTGCGTCACAAAAAATTTCTTCGGAAACTACAAAAGCTACAAAGCTCAAACTTTGTGAAAAAGTCAGAAGTAGTGGTCTCTCAAAAATTATCAAAATCAAATATATCTAAACCTTTTAAGGGGGCCCCCATATAATGGAGTGACCCTTAAACAATTTTTCTCATCAAATGTTGTTGAGCTAGGTATCAAATGGAAAGTGGTAGGATATTCAGAATCTGAAAAATAAGTCTTATTTTATATTAGAAGTCTACGGGGAGGCAAAATACCTGAGCAATATTTTTACCCCCCTGGTATGATTTTTAAATTTTAAGTTTTCCCCCTATTAATCGAAACAGTGTCCTTAAACTTCTTAAAATTTTACATTTATGTAGGTTAATATAAGTCCCTTTTGCCTACGAAATTTCATGGAAATCAAATCATATTCAATTCAGTTATTGCCATTTCAATTGTATGGAATTGCAACCACAATAACACGCTTCAGATTTTTATGAAAATTTTTGGTCCTTTTTACGATTTTGTAATATAATTTTTGAAAAACCTACTAAAATCACGTCCTGTTTGTCTGCCTGTCTGTCTGTCCATCCGCCCGTCCGTCCGTGTGTCACAGCACTTTTTCTCGCAAACTACTTAAGCTAGAAACATCAAATTTCGTATGCAGGTGGAAAGTGGTGTTCTCTTTAAAGTTCAAATATGAAAACATTTATAAGGTATTTAAGGGGGTCTCCCGATACAGGGGGATGTAGCCGATATGCATATCAGATGAAAGGCCTTGGTAAGAGCTTTTCAAAACAGGTCTAAAACTGTTTTTACTTCAAGGAGCGGAGATGGAGGGGAGATACACGAAAAATTTGGTTCCCCCTGTGACGCAGGTATGGAGGTAGGTGTATATGATTACAACAAAAATAAATATCTTAGAAGTCCAAATTCGCTCAACTTTGTTAATAATAGTATGATATTCGAATTTTGATATTTAAGTAGAAGTATAGAAGGTCCTTAAACTTCGTAAGTTTGATGAAAATCGAATGATATACATGGAAGTTTAGCCATTTGAAATTTCTCCAATTACAAAAAAAAAGTACTAATTTTGGTACTTTATGGACTTTCCATCGAATCAGTCACTGCAGTTTTGATTTGATCTTCTTGAAATTCTCAAATAAGGTCAATAACATTAATATTTTTGGGAATTCATGATTTGAGTGATTTTTGTTCGTTTGCAACAAAATGGCGACCGTTGACACGTGCACGTCTCTTTGACATATTTCTTGGCTTTATTCGTTGCTGGTGACTGCATTTTTGAGAAATTGGATACAAAGCTCTTCTAACATAAGCGTATGTCTGTCTACTCAACTTGTTTTTTAACTTGAATATGTTCAATGAGTTGAGCATCTAGAAAAATAATTTAACCTGGAACAAAACTGTAGCTATTATGTGCTTATGGAAGGAACTCTGAATTTTTCGGATGAATTTGAACGATTTCTTAATCAAATATTTATAGTCATCGATTCCTGGCATCAGAAAATTTCTTTCGAACCCTAGGATGGTTACAAAGCCCTTCCGTTAAGAGCTCTCTCCTGCCTTGCCTACTTGTTTCACTTATAAATTGTAGGTACTTATCTTCAGCCATTCATGAAATTCAATAAAATGTTAAATGCATGCAACTTAAATGTTGAAGTTGGGGAAAAATAACTGAAATTTATTCAATCTTCACATATAAAACATTGACTATTTTGTTTTACGATTGCTGATGTCATGAGGTGAACCAACGCTCCAAGATATTCATGACACCCATCATTCCTGAAACTTTCATGCACATCCTAGAAAAGCTGTAGTGTCTGAGTTGGTAATAAGCGCATATTGTTCCGTAGCTATTTGGTTCTGTAGTAATACAGGGCATATTGTTCCATAGTAATACAGGAAAATTCAAACCACTTTAACTTCGTTAATGCAAATTCTAATAAGTCCGTAGTGTCTGAGTTGGTAGGAAGTGCATATTGTCCCAAAGCCATGTATAGTTGCATTTGTCATACAAGAAAATTTCAACCCCCATAATACGACTCTATCTGTCTAAAATTTTAAGTAATGATTACACTTGTAAATTTACATTTACTTATTGAAACATGTTGATTTTGAAAGGGCACGATTTTATTCAAGAAACTATAAAATTGATAAATTATACTATAACCAACAAAGTTGATTGAATTTCAACTACTGGCATATTTGTTGTTATAGTACTCATAAAGGTCTAAACTCTTAATTTTTTTCAGGTGTTTCAGATGAAAGGTGTTCAATCTGGAGGGGTGTACGCCTTAATTTCATGCATCTCCCCTTCTTCTGCTTCCCTCGACATTGATTAATTGATTTTAAGAAATGCTTTGAAAATATCTCATTAAGACCTTTCATATGATACTCCACTTGACACCCTTTGCTGACTCCTCTTCTATATGTGGGGCCCCCTTAAAAGTCTTTGAATTTGCTCTGGGCAACGTTTTCCTGACCATTTAAACTTCATTGGAACGTCTTGGTCGTCAATGAGTGGCATTATGACAACCTCGCAATATCCTGGGGTCAACAAAATTCGACACCAAACGACGAGCTTTATTGTCAAACGGTGCCTGTTGGCCACGGTATTTTCGATGATATGTGCGTTGAGTTACCACAACTAAATGACTATTTTCAATGCATATCGTCATTATTTCAGGTCGTTGTTTTGGAGTGGAACGATTCATGGCGAAAATTTTTCAGACTTTACATTTCAAAAACATGCCTATTCTAATCAATCAGTTGACAAATGTCAAAGTTATTCAATATTTACTACCGACATACAATATGGCGCACCCTATATATACATTTGTATTGTATATATATACATATTTATATATATATATATATATATATATATATATATACATATATATATATATGTATATATATATATATATATATATATATATATATATATATATATATATATGGTTCGAGTTTCGTTGGCGTCAACGAAATTTAGTTCAAGTGATTCTTCGGACGGACTTTATGCCTGTTCAGTTATGATACGTGCTGGTTTAAAATCAGAACGTATTGCAACTGTGTGGATGGACATATGGCCAAAGCGTGATAATGATCACATCACCTTGCAGAGTGCCGATACGTTCGATTATGACAATGAGATACTCTAACTATCTCTAAGCGAAGGCCCGAAAGGGGCTGTAGAGCTACGGAAAAAAAAAAAAAAAAAAAAATATATATATATATATATATATATATATATATATATATATATATATATATACGAGCATATATATATATATATATATATATATATATACATATATATATATATATATATATATATATATATATATATATATATTTATATATATTTATATATATATATATATATATATATATATATATTTATATATATAAAATATATATATATATATATATATATATATATATATATATACATAAATAATATATATATATATATATATATATATATATATATATATATATATATATATATATATATATATATATATTTATAAACATATATGTATATATATATATATATATTTATATACATATATGTATATATATATATATATATATATATATATATATATATATATATATATATATATATATATTTATATAACAGACCAATTAAAATGTCGCCGGTGTAATACACAGATGGCGCTGATAGTATTAAATCCATATAATTTTTAGTTAGTACCAACCTTCAAACGATACGTGTCAAAATTTGACAGCAGCCGGACCATTAGTTTGTGAGATATTGCTTTGTGATTGTAGCTACTTTTCTTATTTGAAAAAAGATGGAAAAAAACGAATTTCGTGTGCTGATAAAATATTGCTTGAAGGGAAAAAATACAGTTGAAGCAAAATCTTGGCTTGATGAAGAGTTTACGGGATCTTCACCAGGAAAATCAACCATCGTTGATTGATATGCTAAGATTAAACAAGCTGACATAAGCACCGAAGACGGCGAACGCAGTGGACGCCCAAAGAGGCTGTCACCGACGAAAACATCAAAAAATTTCACAAAATAATTTTGAATGACCGTAAAGTGAAGTCGATCGAGATGGCAGACATTGTGAAGATATCATCTAAACGTGTACATCATATTATTCACGAATATTTGTACATGAGAAAGCTGTGTGCGAAATGGGTGCCGCGAGTTATGTTGCTTATCACATTGATTTATAAAAAAAACAAGTTTTCTGTGAATACGTCTTTATTATTCGACAGCTATGATGTTCTTAGCTGAACATAATGAATATTTTATTTTAGTAAAACGGCAAATTTAAGTGTGCTTACGATGCACCAGACAATTGAATATGAAACTTTAGGAATTTGCAAAAAATAGGTTGAGCGGATATGATGTGCAGACAAATATGAAACTTTTGTATTACATTTGCAAAAACAAGTTAAGTGAGGAATTGTGAGTAGTGGGTCACGTGGACGTAGCGTTGAACCTGGTGTGATCTGGGCGATGGGGTCACGATGACCTTGTGGACGTAACTCCTCCCCCTCGGACTGAAGCGTAGGGAACAGGAACTGTAGTTTTGGTGTTACTGTGGCTGTAGCGGAAGATTCGATCTCGAATTTGAATTTTCGCAATTTCCAAAGGATATATGCAACTACGATGAGGACAATGGCACCTTGAAGAGTTTGTAGAGAGAATAAGATTGCATATTTCCGGTTTGAGATGATTTCCAACTCTTTTATAGATGATGTTGCGTTGAAATTGTTTTCTTTTAGCGAATGTAAGGTGAAATTTTCTTGCAAAGTGGTCATGTTAATTTTTCCAAAAGTGATAATATGTAGGGATATGTCGTCCCAAAATTTTTTAGGTACTCCTTCGTAAATTATCCCGTTTATTTGGATGTTACAGCTTTCAAAATGAATGAATATCGTTCCAGATACACTGTCCGGAGTGAATGGGCAAGTAGAGTTAATTGGTACTTCTGGGCTTTTGATAAGCAGGATGTAGTTATCTTCTGGTTCTTGGATCTTGACTTTTGCATCCAAGGTTACGAATTCGCAATCTGCTGGTTTGTTCTGGACCAAGTTACTGATGCAATTTGACGATCTTCTGTTTTCGGTGAGGAGTGGCTTTTGGCAGTAGAATACTTTTTCAATCTCAGGACATCTTTCTTCAAAATGCTGGATATTGTTTGGGTTTAGGGTAACATAGGGTTTTGAAATAATCGAAAGGTTGTTTTTAGTTGGGATTGGGATTAGATGGAAAAATGTGTAATTTTCTTTTTGGAAAATGGGAATTTGGACATTAAATATTATATTTGTGCCATTTTGATAGGCTTGTAAATTTAATAGTTCGTATATATTCTCTTTCGACTGCAAATCAATCTTTTCTTCTTTGAAGGTTTTATAAATTTTTGAGAGTTCCTGGGGGCTTAAAATTTGCTTTCAAATTATACTAAGTTTTGCTAGTATAACCGCTTCAGATATTTTGGATAATTGATAACGAAGTATGTCTATTTGGTAGTTTACCTGATTAAGGAACTAAATGTGTTGAAGAAGATCGAAATTTTTCCTTATACCGTTATTAATCTGATCTTGATTTAGCCGAAAATAATTGCTGACGATGTTTTGTTGAGAGTTTATGTGATCTGTAATTTCTTCGAATCTTTGAATCATTTGATGATTAAGGAATGTCTGGTGCTTTGCGGCTTCCTGAAGATTAAGCTTGTCTGACCGTAACTTTTCGATTTTGTCGTTTAGACGGACAGCATCACTTGCGTCCATGTTGCCGGTAAGAAATTGGATGGCTGTTCCCAGACCATTGATTAGCCCACGTTTGTTTCGATATTTAGGTAAGAGTGATCCTAGTTTAGTTTGTAGTTCGTGCAGTTTAAGCTTTGTTGTGTCTAATGTATCTTTTAGTTCATGTATGCTTTCAAGTCTTGAGAGTGTTTCTTCAATTTTATCTAAGGTTGTTTGATACGTTTTCAATTGTACGATGTGTATGAAGTCCTTGTGTCCATTCGTTACTTTAGCCGTCCCTAGTTGTAGTGGTAGAAGTCCCCGGTTGTTGCGTAGGTCGTGTATTTCCAATCTCTGTCCTGGTGTCATGGTCAACCTGAAATTTTTTGTGTTTCTTTAATTTAGATTTATGTAGTTTCTTGTCTTTATAAGTGATTATCGTTAATCTGTTATTTCTTTTGACTTTTTGTCTACTAAACCGTGGAGTTAGTTTATTTCTCCTATTTTCCTTCCTAAACACAGTTTTATTTTCCTCAAATGTTGCGGGGCGTTCTCTTTTCTCGTTTAATTTGTTTATATTTTTGTCTATTGCATTTTTGAGTTCATTTTCAATAGTTGGATTAATTTTTTCTTGAAATTCGTTGAGTTGTCTTAAAAATTCATGTTCGTTGTCAAATTTCACTTGTTTTAAAAATTCGTAGGTGCGTCTAGTAAAGAGTTCGTACGAGGTATGGTTGGTTGCAGAGTGTGTGGCATTATTGTACGTTATTACCGTTTCATTAAGGATGTCGTCATGGTCTCTGTCTCTTGTCTTGTTATATATAATGCGGTAAATTTCTGTTAAGGTTGAATGTACTCTCTCTATAGGAGAATTGCTGGTACTTTGTGAAAAGGAGGTTGTATGGAGTTGTATGTCATATTGATTACAAAAATCCTTAAAGAGATTTGAAGTGAATTCAACGCCCTAATCGGTGATAAGACTTTTTGGTACGCCGTGGAGACTGATGAAATGTTTTAGGGATTTAATTATAGTTAAGCTGTTTTGTGCTTTTAGTGTGTACGTAGCAAGAAATTTAGAAAATTTGTCAATGACAGTAAGGAAATTTTTATGATTTATGGTGTAAACGTCAATGTGTATGATATCTAATGGTTTGCAAGGGGTAGGTGGTTTTTCGAATTCGTAGCGGGGAGGGTTTCTGTCGTATTTCATTGTTTGACAATCGTGACAATTGTTAATAGTTTTAGTGATTTTATTTTTCATAAATGGGAAGTAATAATTTCTCTTGAGATGATTTGCTGTTTCATTTATTCCCCTGTGGTTATTTTTAAGGTTATAACCATTGATTATTTTATCTTGTTCGTAATTTTCCTTAATATCTGTAAGTATAGATGTACAACGAATAAGCCTGAAGAGTTCGCTTCGAGAGAAAAATTTCGAGTACACTTCTTGAACGGTTTTGAACGTTTCATCATCTGTGAAAATAGCGTTAGTTTTGTTGGTAGCCAAAAACCTTTTTAAAAGCTCGTAGTGTTTTCGATATTAAAGCTATTCATTTTGATGGTGCGACGTTGTTTATTCTTGAAAGGGACTTCCACTGTGGTAGATGGCGGTCCGCTGCTAACTTTAAGTATAATTTGTAGATTAAATTCGTTCAAAGGACGTTCTCAGATGTAAATATGATCGTCCAAGTTTTCAGCAGCTGAATGAATTGTTGCACATGTGGAGCTCATATCCTGGTTGTTTACACCGTGCAGATTGGTCTCTACCTTTGTAGGATCGGGTATTTTGATCCGGCTAAGTGCATCTGTATTAGAGTTTAGTTTCCCTTTTTTATGTATCACCTTGTAGTCGAATTCTTTCAATTTTAACTTCTAACGTATTAGGTTGGAATTTGGATCTTTCAGGTTCATAAGCCAAGTAAGGGGTTGGTGATCTGTGACTATCTGGAATTGGTGACGGAAGAGATATGGGCGGAAATATTTTGTAGCCCAAACTATGGCAAGTAGTTCTTTTTCGGTTGTAGAATAATTAATCTCAGTGTCCGTAAGGGTTCTACTTGCGTAGCAGACCGGCTTGTCAGAACCAATTGGACCCTGGGATAGTACAGCACCAATCGCAAAGTTGCTTGCATCGGTGGTGAGAACAAACGGTTTGGAAAAATCTGGATATTGAAGTATGGGCTCATTCATCAGCAGCTGTTTTCAAAGACTGAATGTCCTTACGTACTCTTCGTTAAGGTCGATAGTTTTACCTTTTTTCAAACAATTTGTGAGGGGTTTCGTTAGGTGGGCAAAGTTTTTGATAAACTTACGATAATAGCCAAGCCATCCTAGGAATGCTTTGATTTCTGTTTTGCTTTTAGGGATGGGATATTCAGTGATGCTTTAATTTTTTCTGGATTCGGTTTTAAACCTTGATTTGTAACAATATGGCCCAGAAAATTTACTTCCTTCTTCAAAAATTCTGACTTATCTAATTGAACTTTAAATTTTGCTTCTCTTAGCTTGCCGAAAACTTTCTTCGGGTTTTCCATGTGCTCTTGAAGTGACGTAGAGAAAACAACTCTTGAAGTGACGTAGAGAAAACAATAATGTCATCGAGATATACGAGACAGATTTATCCTTGTAAATCCTTCAAAAGATTATCCATTACCCTCTGGAATGTTGCTGGGGCGTTTTTCAATCCAAAGGGCATACGGACAAATTCGTAATGCCCATAGTCAAGTCAAAAGCGCTTTATTTAATACTGATCGTTATAAATTTTAAAAGAATATAAAGCAAATTCCAAACGATATCAATACAAAACTTAATGGCCCAAATGGCTCTCTAAATTTATACGTTATCATTAACACATTTCATCAAAAAAAAACTATAGCAAATTCAATTAATTAGGATTATTACATATTTTTAGAATTCAATTGGAAAAAGGAGAAAAAACCAACCAACACTATCCTAAAATTATTTATCATCTTAACACTACAGTGAACTTTGATCCTACACCTAATATGTTTTAACTTAATTCTAATAAATGCAGTCAAAAACTTTATCTTATACTAAAAAAATCTATAACTATGTTCCTAACCTAAGCGTTTTACCTTATCTCTAACCTAATATAATAAACATAATATAAACCTAACCTATCCCTAATTTTTAACAAAAATAAACAATAACACTAAATGTAGCAATAATGAGCTGAAACTCAAAAACTAAATAACGAAAAACACCAAAACTGAAAATAAACACGAATAATTTAGACATTGTCATTCAGCCACCAATACCTAGATTGCCCCGTCTCAACTCGATCAGCCTCAACGAATCTAGCAAATGAGTATCTCCATTGGAATTGTTGGTCTCGTGAACTCAAGTTCGGAGGATATTTTATCTTCTTATCGGTGGCCCGTCGATATATGTGATATATGACTGGGACGCCGTCAGAATCAAAAACATATCGATTCATGTCCAAATACACGAATGCTTCTGGAGGAATGAAGCCAGTAGCGAGGCAAGTCGCTATATACCCATCTGTAGGGTGGAACGGCTGTGAAATCCAAGGGTTTTCACTCACAGTCACAGATCTTGCGATATGATTCCGAAGAAGTTTCAATATAAAAATATCGACTCTAGTCACTTCAGCAGTTTGATAAATTCTTCTATTCGATATATAATGTTTCCAATCCGTCTCAGGCTTTCTGTACAAACCAGTACACGCACGAAGACATTTCCTTTCGAAAACTCTTAATTTTTCCATAGTACTAGCACTCTGGTTGTACCAGATCTGACATCCATATGTCAAAACTGGTCTAACCAGTGTCTTGTAACAGATAATTTTGACCTTTTGATCAATGTATCTGGAATGAAAGAGTTTTCGAAGGGCCATGACTACTTTAAGTGCCTTACTGAGCATGATTTTCACATGTTCAGTATAGTACAGATACTGATCGAGATAAACACCGAGGTATCGAACACAGGATTTATGTGGAACCCGTTCTAGACTACCCTCACCAGCCATGATGTGGAAATCTTTCCAATTACGTTTCAGGTCTTGACTGACCCCCTGCAGCGTTGTCCGAAACAAGATTGTTTCACACTTCTGCGCATTGATTTTCATTCGCCAATTGTCAGTGTACAGCTGTACATCATTGAACATTTTTTGGAGATTGCTCTGAACTATTGTGGCTTTTCGGTCTGCCGTATAGATGATCAGATCATCAGCAAACGCTACCAATGATCGCGTTGGCGAGACGTTAAAATCAAAGCCGTTCAATAGCTTGCGAATGAATATTGAGAAGAGCAGAGGCGCAGTAACTGTTCCCTGCTGTAGACCATTCAAGACCTTGAACTCGCGCATTGTTGTCAGATTTCCATCAGTTACAACAAACGATTTCCCGTATAACATATTACACATCATGGCGACAAGGTGTCTGGGGAACTTGTCCTGAAGGAGTTTAAAAACTAGTCCATCTAACCACACCGTATCGAAGGCTTTCTCCATATCAATGAGACATGCTCCAACACATTGTTTATCATTTAGTTTCCAACAGATGTCTGAGGTTACTTTCGTTATTGCATGTGTGGTCGAATGCCTGGCACGAAAACCAAATTGGCAATTCGGCATCAACTCATTTTCCTCAATGTGGGCGTTTAATGCTCTATTGAGTATCACTTCAAACACCTTGCTGATGTTAGGCAGCAAGCTGATTGGGCGATAGCTTTTCGGGCATGAAGATTCTTTTCCTTTCTTCAAGATCGGAAATACCTTAGCCCTTTTCCACTCATTTGGGAAATATGAATTGCTCAACATGTTGTTGAACAATATGCAATAGTTCCTAATAGCAACCTCAGGCAAATGTCGGAGAACTACATTTGGAATACCATCAGTACCACATGATTTCTTGTTGTTTATTTTGCGAAATATGAAACACAAGTCTTCATAGCTGACAAAATAATCAATAAGATTCAAGTTCGGTATGAGGTCAGATGTTAATGTTTCATTGAAATGAAGAATTGATTGGCCGTTCAGGCTTGACTTGAAGTCGGAAACTTTTGCTTCAACGATCTCTGAAACTATTTCATTCCCTCTCTCAAGGTTTGGTAGATGAACCAATTCAAAATGTGTTCCAATCAGGGCAAGTTTATCTAATCCTTCACAAATGATCCTGTTTCCATTTCTATCCGGAGTCGTACTATCAATTTCGATACCAGCCCTATCGAGAAGATTTATCTCATCACTAGTGACTTCAAGATTCGATACCTTCACTCGAGACTTCTTGCGGAATATGCTATTCACTTTCGTGAACACGCCGTCTGGGTCCTGTGGGCTAATACCCCTTAATTTTTCCGCCCATTGATTGCTGACCTCACTCCTGAAGTATGACCGGATTAAGTTCCGGACATTCTTCAGATGTAATTTCAACAAAGCCAACGAGGGATGGTTGTAATCCAAAAATCGTCGATAAATATTGTTGACGCGTGTGAGAAGAAGGCTTTTCAATCTTTTCAACCTTGCGATGGTTGGTGTTTCATATCCTTCCATATTGTTTCGATGTTTTATCTTGGGAACTACTTTCTCAATCGTTTCCAACGTCAGCTTCTCTAACTTCGACAAATAGACATCTATTTCATCGTTAGTTAAATTCCTGTCATTAGGAACCATTGAGCAAGAGTTGCCACCGTCAGAAGGGGGACATTGCTTCTGGTACTCCCGATTAAACTTCTTTTGAAACTTTCCCCAGTCTGTTTTTTTGAAGTTCAACCGATGATTTTCATGTTGAACTGGAATGAGGAAGAAATCATCCCTTTGATGATTGATTTCCATTACGATTGCGTTATGGTCGCTATCATAAGGAAGCACCTGCAGTTTCCGTTGAGGACTATTAAAGTTGAATTCGAGTCTTGCGTCAGCAATGCAGAGGTCCAAATATGAATTTGTCCTAGGGTATGTTGGGAACTCCGACCCATATAGATTGCACCTGTATTCAATCTGGTTCTCTGTTATCCACGATTTCAGGAATACACCTCTTGGATTATTGGTGGCGTTCAGCCATGATGTATGCTTGGCGTTCAGGTCACCAGCAAGAATATAATAATTATGAAGCCTGTTCAATTCGAGTATTTCAAACAAGGAATTGAGTTCCTCCTTGAGCCTGAGAACAGTTCCACCAGTTGCATAGGCAGAGATAACGAAGAGGTTATCCCCACCTGGCAGTGAAATTTTGATAACGGACACTTCAAGAGATTCAAAGCTTTTGAATTCGACTTTTTCAATATTTTGGAAACGATAGGGTCTTCGAACCAATATCCCGGTGCCACCTCCCCCATCACCTATTACCCTATCGTTTCTTACGAATTCAAAATCCTTGAATGCCATGGAGTGCCATGAATTGAGGTGGGTTTCGGTGAGAAGCATGATGTCAGGCTTTTGCTTAACAATGAATTCAAGGAGATAATCACGCCGATGTAAAGTAACAATGGAGTTGACGTTGATCGAGATGAGACGAATCCTATCCATGGGAATGTGACTGGATGACAAACTATTTTGGAGCATGTTGACCTAAACTTTGAAAAACGAAATTGATTTTTTGGTCTTGCTTATTAATTCTATCTGAAAGCGATTCAAGTTGCTGGTAGATTTTAAGAAGCAGCTCATTATTGCCACTTACATTATTTATTTTATTTATATTGTTGTCTGCTGGTCCTCTGGCAGCAAGTGCAAATGATACCCCGGGTTTGATGAAGTTGGGAGGTAACAGATTCTGATTTACTTTGGTTTGCTTTGGGGAAAATTTAGCTCTTGCATCTTGATACCGAGGGCATCCTCGGTATGATGCTGGATGACCAAATGTACCGCAATTAACACAATACAATTTTTCTTTTGGCTCCACCTGAGCCAATTTGCATTCACCGGGGGCGTGGATATCTTTGCACTTAACATAGCGATAGTGCATTGCACAATTGGCAGCCGAATGACCGAATCGTTGACACCTGTAACACTGGTTGACCTCAGTTTTTTGGAGGCGTTCCCACCTCACAACTCTAAAGTTTAAGTACCTTACCTGTTGGAGGGCACTCGGACTGCTGTCGTTGGAAATTTGTACCAAATAAAATGGTAATATTTTACCTTCCACAGTTGATCTCCTTGTAGCAAAATTTTTCACACACATGAACTTAACAGCTGGTGCTGCTTCCTGCAACATCTCAAGGAGATCAACTGTATTCTCCCCACAGTCCAGGCCCTTCAACAGGAAGGTCTGAATTTTTTCCGCCTTTGGCGTATATGTAAAGTGGGGAGCTTGGACACTATTAAGAGCATCTTTCGCCTGTTTGAAGTCAGCCAGTGTCTTTGTCTTGATCGAGAGCTTATCACCGGTCACTCTCTTAATTTCAAAGTTTTTGATTTGATGTTCGGCTGCCAATAACCGAACCATATCTCCTCCACGCTGCCCAAAAACGTTTATTGGAGGAACTTTTTCATTTACCACATTAATTTTATTAGGAGGACCAGCAGACACACCGGTTGGCTTCTTCTCCTTTTGCTTATTTTTTAATTTTAAATATTTAATGAAATTATTATCGCTATCAATATTACCTGTTTTATCGTTGCTCTCCATCTCGACGTCCATTTCCTCGTGCATTGCAGACAGCACCGCATAATAATTGGCGCTGTCGTTCGCTCCTCCTGCGCTCAGGATATTTTCCGCATCATGGATTGTCTTGCTCATATCTTGCGATTTCATTTTATTTATTGGTACTCCTTTCCCGTTGGTCTTGCTTGTTGTTTCCAGTTTTTCATTCTTCTTAGTGAGTATCGGCTCTTCTTGGCCGGACGTATTCTGCGGCTTGGCTTTTTGTTTGTTCCCATTTGACAACGTCCGGACCATATCTTCTAAACTCTGTATCCGGAGTTTTAATTCGTCATTTTGTTTCGTAATCCTTGTATTCTCCATGGTTACTTTTTCATAATCTTCGCTTGAAATCGTAATTCGCTTTCCATGCTCACAATTGTCTTGTTCATTTTTCCGCTTGTTCATTTTGTCATTTGTAATTTTCAAAATGCCTGGCTCTGGGTCCCCCAGCGGTGGGAAGCCGTCGGGCTCCTCCATCCCCCGGTGAAAAAAACTTTTTTTTCTTTTTTGAAACTTTCTCGCAGGTAAAGTCCAGATACTCGATAAATTGTTCGAATAGTTCGACGATGTAATAAGTTTCTTTATAAAATTACTTTGTAATTGACGTTTTTTAAAAATTATTTTAATTTAAAAATTCTTGACAGGAGCGAATTAAAAACACGTCTACACGCAACGAGTGCTAGACGTAGAATTCGTAATGCCCATTTTCTACCGTGAATGCTGTTTTACATACGTCTTGTGGATCCACTTCGATTTGATGGAAACCACTCGCCAAATCGATAGTGGAGAAATATAAACATTTCCCTCATTTGTCCAGAATGTCGTTAATGTTGGGGATGGGATATTTGTCGTTGATGGTCTTTCGTTAAGCTTTCGGTAATCAATTACCAATCGGCATTTCTGTTTCCCACTAGCATCTTTCTTTTTTTGGGATAATCCAAATCGGAGAGCTCCAAGGTGAAAAACTAGATTTTATTATTCCTTGCTCTAACATTTCCTGGATTTGTGCTTGAACTTCCTTTTTGTGGGATGAAGGGATACCTGTATGACCTCGTGTAGATGGGTATGTCGTCTGTTGTTCGGATGCGATGCTTGATATTGTTTGTAAATGTGAGATTATCCCCTACTTTGAAGAAAATATCTTCGTATTCTCTACATAATTGAAGGATTTTATCTCTTTCTTCTGCATTTAAATGGGAAGTCCGGATCAGGTTGTTTATGTCGCAACAGTTTATAGGGTTTGAAAAACTGGTAGAAATATTAAAATTTTTTACTTTGCAAAGGTCTGCTTTATCGAATTTCCGAACTTTAAGAGTTTGATCTACATACGAAATTTCGTCCTGGTTCGAATTATTGATTACTTCAATTATACTAAACCAATTTCTAGCGTAGTAAATACCTTCGGATGTGGTTATGTTTCGGGAAATTATGATTTTAGGTAGATATATTTCTCCATTTTCAATATTCACCGGTAGTTTTGCTAAAAATTTTGAATGAGCTGGGACGGTGTATTCAGCTGAAACGAAGTTGGGTTTGAAAAGAAGAGCTATAACTGAATTTTTAATTATAAGCGTTTTGTTTCCCAGATCAACTTTGGCTGACAATTTAGATAATGCGTCTAGTCCTAAAAGGCCATCGAAGTACTTGTGGAATTTGAAAATAAGAAAATGTTGGCTACCCGGCTGGTTGAATTCTATAAAAGTGGGTAAGGTGATCCGCTTGCACAGTTGATGATTATTAAGGATTGTTGTAATGTTGATAGGGTCTATGGTCTCTAGATCTTCCATGCGAACAAATTCTGGATTAAGAAAGGATGCAGAAGCTCCTGTATCCATGAGAAATGTAAGTGGGTGACCGAATGGGGAAGATATATTTATAAAGGGAAAGGTTGATCCGTGTTTGTTAATATCTACGTACCCGATAGGGTCATCGAGGCTGTTGATAGAAAATTTAGGTCCACAATTTCATTGTCTTGAATTTGTTCGGGTTGTTGGTCCAGGTATTTGTCTTCAGGTTGTTGATTGAAGCATTTGTCTTGTACCTGTTCTAGTTGTTGATTAAAGTATTGGTCTTGCAGGTTGTCGTTTTCGTAGTAGTTATCGAGATTCTGAAAATTTGTACTCAGATCCTCGGAAGAATAAACATTAAATAGTTCTTTTGAAGTGAAGTTTGGAGGCCCAGTTGGTCAAAAGTAGTTATTTTGTTGGTGTTGGTTATGCCGTGAATTGCATGTTTGTCTGGAATTAGAAGAACCTATCTCCATTGGTTCAGGCTTAGGTTGTTGTCGACTGGGTATTTTTTGCCAGTTAGATCCCCTTGTAAGCGAAAAATTTGCAGTTTTCTGCAATGTTTGACTGGCTTGAATGTTTGGTACTGTTTTATTGTAATTAAAATTTGGCATTTTGATTACGTTACTATACGAGTATGTGTTAGGAAAAGAATTTTGTCTATTATTTTCAGGCATGCTAAAAGGATTTTTGTTTGCGGTATATAAGGGGTGGTTTTGCAAAGTATTATATTGATGGTTATAGGGGTTATTTGTTTTTAACTGGTAGGTTATTGTTTGGTCTATAGATTATGGCCTTGTGTATCGAATTATCATATCTGGAATAAGATATATTTTGCTCCTTAATACAATAAGCGATCGCCATCGCCGAATTTTCCGGTTTCATTGCTCGAATTGTTGAGTCAAGGGGCTCTCTCAGACCTGAAAGAAACGCATTTAAACACATTTCGTTATATAAATTACGTTTTGCTGCGATTACGCTTTGGTTGCTTTCATGGATTTGAACGTTATTTAGTATAGTTGCCGATATTTCGATGATTTCGCTTTGGAATCTTTCGATCGTTTTATTTCCTTGTTTCAGGCTGTATAAGTCCCTTATAAGCGACGTTTCGTTGCGCTTATCTGCGTAGTGCAGTATTAAGTTTTGCCTTATTTGGGACCAATCGAGAGGTGTTCCGTACATGTCCAATACCTTGTTGGCCGGCCCATCTATCTTGTTCCGTAGGGCTCGAAGTAAAAGATTACCGTAAGCTGTACCTTCCGTGCAGGAAATTAATGAACGAATTTCCTCAACATTGTGAAGGAATTCGAACAAAAGTTTAGGGTTCCCATCGAACTTCGGTAAATCTTTTATGGCGTCCGGCACACGTAAAGCATTAGCGATATCGTTTGGAGTGATCACCGCGTTCCCTCTGGTAGACATGCTTAAAACACCAAACGATTCAAATATATTTCACTCGAATAAATTAGTGTATTTCTCTTGAAATATTGACAAATTTAAGGAAAAATTACAGTATCACTTCTTCAGACTTTGGCAAATACACAAATAGACACACAAATAAACGCGAAATTTATGCACACAATTAATCACCTTCAATATAATTCCTTAATTCCACTTTGGATAATTTGTTAAGTTGTTAAAAATATTATATTTAGTTTTGATAGTGAAAAAATAATATGGTGAAAGGGAAGAAAAGGAAACAATATCCAACTTACATCAGATTTGTTAAGCTTATGATGAAAAGCTTCATCGTTGACTTTTCTGCCACTTTTTCCTTTTTGTTTTTCAACACTGATTCTAATGTTCACTAGTTGATTTTGACCTTCGATTTCGAGAAAGTAGGCATTCCGATTTACTGACTTCGATATACCTTCGAAACTTTTCGCGATACAATAATATTCGATAAACGGTCGATATTACTTTAGGCGAAAATTTTAGAAAACCGAACCGTTCGACTGCGCCAGTTATGTTGCTTATCACATTGATTTATAAAAAAACAAGTTTTCTGTGAATACGTCTTTATTATTCGACAGCTAAGAACATCATAAAAATAATGAATATTTTATTTTAGTAAAACGGCAAATTTAAGTGTGCTTACGATGCACCAGACAATTTAATATGAAACTTTTGGAATTCGCAAAAAATAGGTTGAGCGGATATGATGTGCAGAAAATTATGAAACTTTTGTATTACATTTGCAAAAACAAGTTAAGTGAGGAAATGTGAGTCTTGGGTCACGTGGACGTAGCGTTGAACCTGGTGTGACCTGGGCGATGGGGTCACGATGACCTTGTGGACGTAACAAAAACGCTCACAATCAACAACGTGAAATGATTCTGAGCAGTGTTTGAAGCTGTTTAAGCGCAATAAACGTGAATTTTTGCATCGATATGTGACAATGGATGAAACATGGCTCCACCATTTCACTCCGGTGTCCAATCGACAGTCTGCTGAGTGGAATGCACACGATGAACCGAATCCAAAGCAAGGAAAAACACAACAGTCAGCTGGCAAGGTTATGGGATCAGTATTCTGGGATGCGCAAGGTATAATATTCATTGATTACCTCTAAAAGGGCCAGACCATAAACAGCGATGATTATATAGCGTTATTGGATCGTTTAAACGATGAAATCGTTAAAAAAACCCGACATCTAGTGAAAGCTTGCTGACATTCGGTTCAGTGGAAGGGAAGTTATTGCGTCTAAGATGACAGTATGTTTGTGTCATCGGTACAAACATGAGTTTCGAACAAAGAGCTAATATCAAATTTTGTTTTAAAATTGATGAAACGATTTCCGAAACATTTGTTTATGGGTTATTGTCTATCTCGTGCCAGAGCTCATGAGTGGTTCACACGTTTCAGAGATGGTCGTAAGAACATAAATGACGATGAACATACGAGCCGTCCAAAATCAGTGATCACCGAAAACTCCATCGAAATTGTGCGCAAATTTATCAAAAAATTCATGAAATCGAACTTTAATATCTCCAAAACATCGATTTATTGCATTTTAACCGATTATTTGGGCTCACGAAAGGTCTGTGCACGTTTCGTTCCACTCAAGTTAACTGATGACCTAAAATTGCTCGGAATTAAACATTCGAAAGACATCATTAAAGAGGCGGGAAAAGACGAGAACTTCCTTTACAACATTATAACTGATGACCGAACAATATGAATATCAATATGAACCTAAAACCAAGCATTAAAGTGCCGGACGAAAGGCCTCAGACAAGCCACCATCCAAAAAATCGCGTTTGGAAAAGTCAAAAATCAAGTCGATGCTCATTTGTTTTTACGATTGCAAGGGAATCGTCCACAAGGAGTTCAAACCGTCAATGCAATTTTCTATCTTGGCGTTTTGAAGCGTTTGTTGCATTGCATTCGTCGTATTTGGCCTGAATACCACGAAGGAGAAAGCTGGCGCTTATTGCATGATAATGCACCATCTCATCGATGTGACTGATTTTTCGACTAGAAATCGCATTTTAACCATCAATCACTCACCGTATTCGCCTGATTTGGCATGAAAGAAAATCGCTTTGCGTCAGTACAGGGCATCCAAAAGGCTTGTACCGACATCCTGAAGGACATTCCGGTCAATGACCTTAAACACTCTTTCGAAAAGCTTTTCGATCGCACAAAGCAGTGTTTCGAGGCTGGAAGAGACTATTTTGAATAAATAAACTCGAATTTATCAGAACAAAGCTCCTGTCGTTTCTATTTGAGCTCAGTCTCGTTTATTTTGGAACGCACCTTGTGTATATATATTCCAATATATTGGGTGTACAACTTAATAACCGGAATTTGACGCTAGGTGTCCGTACTAACAAATACCGTGAAAGCTCAAACTTTATGTATATGTCATTTTGAAGATTCATCTGACAGCTATCAAAATCAGTCAACAAAACAATTTAACTTGTGTGCATCATTATTATTTTTCACGATGAATAACTTCGAAAATTTGAGAAAAAGACAGCATTTGCGGGAGGTTCTGTTGGGTCATTTTTTTGGAAAGAAAACTGCTGCGGAAAGTCATCGTTTGTTTGTAAAAGTTTATGATGACGATGTTTTAGCAAAAACACAGTGTTTTGAGTGGTTTCAACGCCTTAAAAGTGCCGATTTTGACATCAAAGACGAAGAACGCTCAGGACAGCCAAAAAAGTTTGAAGACGAAGAATTGGAGACGCTACTCGATGAGGATTCATGTCAAATGCAAGACAAACTTGCCAAATCATTGGAAGTGACTCAACAGCCCATTTGAAAACGTTTGAAAGCCGCCGAATACATTCAGAAGCAAGGTAATTGGGTCCCCTATGAGTTGAAGCAGAAAGACGTTGAACGGCGCTTCTGTATGTCTGAAATGTTGCTTGAGCGCCATAAAAAGAAATTATTTTTGCATCACGTCATAACTGAGGATAAAAAATGGATGCGTTATGACAATCACAAGCGCAAAAAGTCATACATGAAGCCCGGCCAACAAGCCAAATCAACGGCGAAGCCAAATATCCAGGGCGCCAAGGTTATGCTGTGTATTTGGTGGGATCAGAAGGGGCCGTTATATTATGAGTTGTTGAAATCGGGCCAGACAATCACAGGCGACCTGTACCAAATACAGTTAATAAGTTTGAAGCGTGCTATCATCAAAAAACGCCCGGAATATGCGACCAGACACGGGGCTATAATTTTTCATCATGACAACGCTCGGCCGCATGTTGCAAGACTCGTGAAAAACTATTTGGAAAATAGTGGATGGGAAGTTTTGGCCCACCCACCTTATAGTCCAGACCTTTCTCTGTCTGAGTTTTATTTATTTCGCTCGATGCAAAACGCCCTCACCGGAAAGCGCTCCACTTCAGAGCAAAGCATCCGAAATAGGATAGATTCGTTTTTTCGAAATTGGATAGATTCGTTTTTTTTTTTGGGATGGAATTCATAAATTGCCTGAAACATGGGGAAATATTGTAGCTTCCGATGGACAATACTATTACATATACTCGTATTGTAAGATTTTTCCACAGTAAAGCATCAAATTTCGCTAAAAAAATTCCGGTTGTTAAGTTGTACACATATATAATATAAATATATATATATATATAAATACGTACATATATATATTTACATATATATATATATGTACCTATATATATATATATATATATATATATATATATATATATATATATATATATATATATATATGTATATATATATATATATATATATATATATATATATATATATGTATATATATATATACATACATATATATATATATATATATATATATATATATATATATATATATATATATTATATATATATATATAGATATATATATATATATATATATATATATATATATATATATATATATATATATATATATATATATATATATATTTATATATAAAACAATCTAAAGGTGTCACATCCCACGATTTAGGCGGCTGATTTACTGGTACAAAACATGAAATCAGGTTCTCGCCTAAGTGATTTCTCAAGAAGTCCATTGTTTCTCCGTAAGCCCATCTTGTTGAAACCAGCGTTCACCGATACCACCGGCTTCAATTTCAGGTAGCAAAAAACGGTTATCATGATGCGATAGCAGTCGCCATATACGGTTGCGTTCCGATGGGACTCATTTTTCAAGAAATATGGGCCGATGATTCTGCCGGCCCATAAACCTTACCAAAATGTGCATTTCTTCAGCTCCAGCGGTTACTGCAGGAGCTTTTTAGGTTAGTCATCAGCCAAAATATGGCGATTCTGTTTTATTACGTATCCATTGATTAAAAAATGCCCTACATCATTGAATGAAATTTCGCAATAAAGTTGCAGATTCAGAGCCCATTCACCAAAAACATGTTGCGTAACCTAAGTCGGCCGGCTTCAATTCTTGCACGAGTTGAACTTAGTGTGCTTAAAAACCAAGATCTTTACGTAAAATACACGAAGTTGTTGCGTACAATAAACCAAGCTTTTGAGAACGATGCCAAATCGACTCGTTAGGGTCTTCGGCTGCTATATTCTCTTCACTACATACTGGATGTGATCTAATCGGTCGAGTATCATCCAATAATGTATGCTGAGTTTCAAATTTGCGAATGGCATTGGCTATAGTGGTTTCGGTAGGTCAAAGATGCACACCATAAGCTGCTCTCAGAACACGAGAAACATATCTCATAGAGTGCTGACTTCCATAATACAACTGATTAATTTGGATACAATGTTGCAATGTAAGTCTTTTAATGATAATTTATCAAATAGTACAGTATAAAAGTTAGATCACAGTTTGACAAGATTCACGCGTGATCCGTCTATTGAAAATCTAACCTCATAATGAACCCACACTACACGCATACACACACAGATATATATATATATATATATATATATATATATATATATATATATATATATATATATATATATATATATATACATATATATATATATATATATATATATATATATATATATATATATATATATATATATATATATACTTGTATATATATATATCGGCCATTTTGAATGTTCACTTAATTGGTGATAGCTGCTTTACTTGCACGTGTTTTCAATCGTCTTCGATTTTCACTTATTCAAAAAAATGGATCAAAGAATGTGTATCAAATGTTGTGTGAAAAACGAAATTAAGTGCGCGGATGCATTCCGAATGTTGACTGTGGCATACGGAGAAGCTACCTTGGACCGAAGCAACGTTTATCGGTGGTACAAAATGTTTTTAGAAGGCCGAGAAGATGTGAACGACGAAGAGCGTGCCGGACGCCCGAGCACTTCAACAACAGACGAAAAAATTAATGAAGTGGAGAAAATGGTATTGGTCAATCGTCGAATCACCGTTAGAGAAGTTGCTGAGGACCTAAACATATCAATTGGCTCGTGCCATTCGATTTTTATCAACGATTTGGGCATGAGACGGGTCGCCGCCAAATTCGTACCAAAATTGCTCAATTGCGACCAAAAACAGCAACGCATGAACATTGCTAATGAGATGTTAAACTCTGTCCGCGACGAACCAAATTTGCTCCAGAGGGTCATAACTGGTGACGCATCGTACGTTTATGGTTATGACGTGGAAACCAAAGCTCAGTCATCTCAATGGAAGCTGCCGCATGAACCAAGACCGAAAAAAGTGCGCCTAGTTCGGTCGAATGTGAAAGTTTTGCTGACAGTTTTCTTCGATTGCAGGGGCGTGGTGCATCATGAGTTCTTGCCACAGGGAAGAACGGTCAATAAGGAATATTAGCTGCAAGTTATGCGCAATTTGCGCGAAGCAATCCGCCAGAAACGCCCGGATTTGTGGTAGAACAAAAATTGGCTTTTGCACCACGATAACGCCCCTGCTCACACATCGTTGCTTGTGCGCGACTTTTTGGCCAAAAACAACACACTAATGATGCCGCAGCCACCGTATTCCCCAGATCTGGCCCCCTGTGACTTTTTCTTGTTTCCTAAACTGAAGAGGCCCATGAAAGGACGACGTTACGCTACGCTTGACGAGATAAAGACGGCATCGAAGGAGGAGCTGAACAAGATTAAAAAAAATGATTTTTTGAAGTGCTTCGAAGATTGGAAAAACCGTTGGCACAAGTGTATAATATCTCATGGAAATTACTTTGAAGGGGACAAAATAGATATTCATGAATAAATAAATAATTTTTGAAAAAAAACAAAATTCGCGATATTTTTTGAACACACCTCGTATATATATATATATATATATATATATATATATATATATATATATATATATATATATATATATAAATATATATATGTGTGTGTGTGTGTGTGTGTGTGTATGTATCTATATATATATATATATATATATATACATATATATATATATATATATATATATATATATATATATATATATATATATATATATATATATATATATTTATGTGTTCGCGTTTCTCTGCTGGGCAATTACACCAGTTGCGTGGATCACCAGATTAGCCCAAATAACTCGTTCTGATGGCCGACAATAATTCAAAATCGAGAGTTGTTGTAATATTTTTGATGACCAGGTGAATCACCCAGCCACTACAACTTCTCTCCAATCTCCTGATTGCCAGTTACTATTGCTAAAGCAACAAGATTCTTTTGTGGGTCAATAGGTGAAACAACAATTGCCTGAATTGAAATTGCAATATTATTTTTTTGCAATCTTAGTATTCCTCAGAAGAAACGCCCCACAGCAGCCTCACTGCAGGAAAAGGAAATGCTTGGTCCACGTTTTCTGAATGAATACTTACATTTTATTATATTACAATCTCTTTTATACATATTTTTTTCTTACTTAAACTAAATAGACTAAATAGCTATGTACAATGGTATGCAATGTGCATCGAAACAAAATATTTGTTTCATTCTAATTTGACGATCTTATTGTCAGGTTCAAGTTTACTGGAAAATATGATGTGAATATGAATTTATTACAGTCTACCTCAAAAAAAATGTTAACATGTGAATTATGATATTTATAATAATTTTGTTAATGTGAATCTAATCTTATAACATGATATTTAAGCCTACTATAATGACAGTCTTTGAAATCTTAACAATATATATATATATATATATATATATATATATATATATATATATATAAATATATGTATATATAGATATGTATATATATATATATATATATATATATATATATATATATATATATATATATATATATATATATATATATATATGTATATATATATATATATATATATATATATATATATATATATATATATATATATATATATATATATATATATATATATATATCTTCTTCTTCTTCTCACTACAGCCCCTCTCAAGCCTTCGCTTCCTGCAAATCCGAGCAGCGATGAACTGTCTTCGTCGATCGAGTCAGACCAACGTTTCCTCGGTTTCCCCACTAGTCTCCGGCCTGCAGTTCTCCCAACGAATACGTTTTTGGGTATCCGTTGTTCGTCCATACGATTCATGTGTCCAGCCCATTGCAGCTTCCGCAGTCTTATAATCGTTGAGACCTCCGGATAGTCAAAAATTTCATACAACTCATGGTTGTATCGAATTTGCCATTGGTCCCCGTTTAGCTTCGATCCGATTATTCGCCTCAGGACCCGTCGCTCTAAGGCGTTCAATATATTTGCGGATGCTTAGGTTAGGGTCCATGTTTCACACCCATAGCATAACAGAGGTCTTATCACAGATTTGTATACTTGGAGCTTTGTTTTTCTATGCATGCAGCTGGTCTTGATGATCGTCACTACTGAATAAAATATTTTATTTGCGAACTGTATTCTTCGGCGGATCTCGTCTCTTTCATTGCCCGTTTTCGTTATTTTGGCGCCCATATACACAAATTTGCTCACATTTTCGATGCTGTATTCGCCAAGTGTGATATTTTCTGTATTTGAAGTATTTTTTCTTGACTACGTCATGAGCTTTGTTTTATTTTCATTGATTTGTAGCCCTACTAGTTTTGCTTCGCTGTCAAGTTTCAGGAAAAGTTCTTTGGCAGTTGTTAATGACTTTGACAGAATGTTGATTTCATCCGCATAGGCTACTACTTGGCTCAACTTGTATAGTAATGTACCTCGCGTATCGACAGGAAGCTTTCTAATGACGTACTCCAGAGCCAAATCGAATAGGAATGGGGCCAGCCTATCTCCTGCTTTGGTCCGATATTTGTGACAAAGACACCGGTGAGTTGGTTATTGATGCAGACTTGGGAGGTCGTCGACGTCATTGTCACTTTGGTGAGACGGACTAATTTGGCTGCGATGCCCAAACCAAGCATTATTTGGTACAAAACGTTACGATCAATACTGTCGTATGTTTGCTTGGGGTCAACATAAGTTTGGTGTACGACTATGTTAAACTCCCAGCACTTTTCAAGTACCTGCTTGTTGTTGACCTACCTGCCCAAAAACCATCTTGATACTCCCCAATAATACTGTTGGCATATGATCCGATTTTTATTTTCTAATATTTTAGAAAATATTTTATACGCCGTACAAAGTAGTGATATGCCTCTATAATTTTCGTAATGTAACTTGGCACCTTTTCTGGGGAAGGGAAAATAATTGATTGGCTCCACTCTTTCGGCATATGTTCTCCTTGCCAAATGTACTGGATGGCTTTGTGAAAAGCTTGATGAACAATACTGCCACCATATTCGATGAGCTCCACTGGAATCTCATCGATGCCCGGCGTTTTATTATTCTTTTGGGCTTTGATGATGGTATAAACTTCATCCAGAGTTGGTGGGGCCACTGGAAGCTCTCCGCAGACATCTATAGGCTCCGATGTTCTAGAGCTGTGCGAAGGATTAAAGAGGGTTTTGAAATATGATGCCCATCTTTCCTTAATCTTGATTTCATCAGCGATGATATTGCCGATGTCATCACGATCGAACGTGGTTTTGGGCTGATAACCACGTCATAGGCTTTTCATTGCTGTGTATGGTTGTCTTGTGTTGTCGCTCGCTAAACTTACATCTATATTCTCAATTGGTCGTCATAGTATTTTCGTTTCTTAATACTAATTATCTTATTTGCTACTTGTCTGAGATTTTCATAGTGTTCTCTCTTCGTCCTTGTTTTCCTACCTACATATTCTTTGTACGCCTGATTCTTTTTATCCAACGCATTCTGGTACTCATCATCAAACCAATAATTCCTCTTGCGGCGGGCTTGATGTCCAATCGTCTGTTCTGCCACGGTCCTGATTTTCGCTTTCACTACCACCCAGAGCTCGTTGCTCGTCTTTAACAATGCGTCTAATAAGATGGGAGCCAACTGGTTGTCGAGGGTCTCCGTGAAATTTTTGGCCACAGATGCCGTTTGGAGCCTTTTGATGTCAAATTTTCGCAGCGGGATGGTCTTTGCTGAATATGCCTTTGACATACGACGTCGACAGGTTAATTTGATCAAGTAATGATCTAAGTTACAATTGTTTCCTCGGTATATACGGACGTCAATTTTGCTCGAGGCCCAACATTGTTGGATCAGAACATGATCGATCTGGTTTTGTCTGTTGCCATAAGGTGATACCCAGGTCATTTTACGAATGCGTCAATGTGGGAAGCAAGTCGAACGTATGACTAAATTTCTATTACATGCAAAGTCAATCAGGCACTGGCCGTTGTCATTTGTGTCATCGTGAAGGCTATATCCTCCAATCGTTCCCCGATGCTCATTACCAACCTTAGCGTTGAAATCACCCAGAATTATCTTTGTTTCTATTGTGGGCAATGAGTCGACCAGTCTTTATAAGTGATTGTAAAACGTTTCCTTTTTTTCTACGTACTTTCTTCGGTAGGAGCGTGAATATTTATCAGTCAGATTTTGAAGAGTTTTGCTTATTTACGGATCGCACACAACCGTTCATTGACTGCCTTAAAATCAATAATATGCGATTTGAACTCCGTATCCATAATGAAGGCAACTCGGAATTCTCTTTTTCCAGTAGGCTTTCCACTTTTGAATATTGTGTGCT
The DNA here is from genome assembly GCA_963969285.1 of Odontomyia ornata. Classification (NCBI taxonomy): domain Eukaryota; kingdom Metazoa; phylum Arthropoda; class Insecta; order Diptera; family Stratiomyidae; genus Odontomyia; species Odontomyia ornata. The sequence continues at coordinate 259,325,364 of OZ017738.1, read as the reverse complement.
ATCTCATGTCTTGAATCTGGTTTCCAGTCCAATTCGTTTCATGGACTGCCAGTATTTTTAATTGATATTGGCTGGCCTGTTGTAAAAGGTCCTTAACAGTGCCAGGGTAATCGAGTGATCTGACATTCCAGGATTCAATACC
>OZ017738.1:259302722-259322722 GCA_963969285.1 Odontomyia ornata | reverse complement strand
GGATTTTCGCCCCGAAAAGATGTGTCGCTAGTTGTAGTCAATTCTCCTTGGATGTAATATGGGGCAAGACGGTCCAGGTGCACGATTTTCATTTTGGCTCTTGGCTTACGGTGTTCCTGTATGCGATATACGACGTAGTTGATTCACTTTGTAATCCGGTATGGTCCCTCCCAATTATGCCGCAACATTGGAGACTTACCCTTCCATCGCTGTGGATTATATAGCCACACCCCCCGCAGGGGGATGCCGGTCGACAAGAGCACTCTTGGATGCTAGCATTCTTTGGGGAGTTCCACCCCCACGTACCCGAGGAAACTCCGCAGGAGGAATGCCGGTCGACAAGACCACTCCTGGAGGCTAGCATTCTTTGGGGAGTTCCGCTCCCACGTACCCGAGGAAATTCCCGCAGGGAGAAAGCCGGTCGACAAGAACATTCTTGGAGGCTAGCATTCTTTGGGGAGTGCCGCCCCCACGGACCCGAGGATATGGGGGGTGCCGTGAGGTTCCCTCCTGGGATGACAGGTAACGACTCTTATTGTATCTGGACTACGCTTTGGACAACGAACTGGAATTGATGCTTTGGGCTGGCGGATGTGATGGTTTGTACCTAGTTGCTTTGCACAGTAGCGCCGAGGTGAAACTCGTTTATGAACGGCTCCAATTCAACTATCATACCGTCTCCGTCCCGGTAAAACCTTGGCAGGCCTCGGAATACGTTCGAAGTTCGCACCATTGGGTTGGTGGTGTAGGTTCGGTTGAGACGGACTCCCGATTAGCGCTGGTCTGGCTCTGAGCACTTGTCCCCATAAGGGCTTGTGCCAACCCTCGCATGGCCTCCCTGCTCTGCAAAGATAACCATGGGACCAAAAAGGCGACTACACACACGAACGGAGATAGCGGCTCCGAGGGGGGACCCAATAAAATGGAGCAAATAAAATCAACAGATCAAAAACATCCAACAAATGAAACCACAAGCAAACAGGACGCTAGCACGGAGAACCCTTCCAGGCAAAAGCCGCTGTTGGCAAGAACACCGATAAAGCAAGTCACCGATTGCGGGAGGAGGCAGCAAACCCCAGAAACACTGTCAAAGTCAACATCACAGGTTAAATCATCGGAGACAGACCACAGACGGACTAACGAACGAAAGAAGGCAGAGTGCGTTGTGCAACCTGGCATCATTGCGGCCTTTGGGCGCAGTAGAAGGACTATGCGCACCCCGGAGCGCCCAGTGCAAGACGTACACAATCCGGAGCAAGCTGCGACACCAACAGAGGCCAGTGTAAGACTGGGGGAGAGAGAAGTTTTGCCGTTGGCCGACGCCACGTCAAACGCGACCCAAGCGATAGAAGCAAAAGGGCTAGGAAACGGGGGCCTCTCCCAAGAGGTGGCGCCAAATAACACAATCGCCCTTGACCGCGCCGAAGAGGAGCGGCTTACTCGGAAAGCGGGGAATATCGTCAAACAACTGAGGGCTGCCTGCGAAGTGCAGAAAAACATAGGCAAGAGTGTCAAGAATGGCATTCTTGAACTGGAGGAGCTTTTTGGCCGCATAACGAACTACAGGCGGAGGTGGCTTGCAACCGAAAAGCACCAAAAAGACACACTCTCCCTCGAGGCATCAGTGGGTCCTAGCAGCAGCAAAAGAATCACCGGTAGCCCAATTGAAGGCGACCGTGAGAAAAGGAGGAAGGACGAGACCATAAACGAAGTTGACACTCCAGGCGAGGAGTTTCATGTGGTGCGAAATAAGGCAGCGAAAAAAGCGGCCAAAAAGCTACTCCTAGAAAAAACAGACAAAGAGCTCAACCACGAAAAGAACAAAGAACCCCCCGATATACCGCAGAAAACAAAAAGCAAACCGCGGCGCAAACCCTTGCGAGAGGCACTGCTTATTAAACCAACTAAGGGCCGAACCTACGCAGATGTCCTCCTTGAAATTAAAGGAGCGGTCAAGCCAGACGACACCAAAACTGCCATCAAAGCAGTTCGACCAACCCGGACCGGTGGCCTCCTGGTGGAATTCGTGCCAGAGGCCACAAACAAAGATGCATTCCGTGACGCGGTTCAAAAGGTTCTTGGAGATGCGGCAACGGTTGCCTCGCTCGAACCAATGGCCATCCTGGAAATCAGGGACCTCGACTGCGTCACGGACAAAGCTGAAGTAGAGGATGCCATTAGGAGCGAGTTCCCCAGCTTAAGTGAAGTCAAGGCAAGATTGACACGTGAAAACACAAGGGGGCAACGCATGGCTATTGTCGAACTAGCTGATAAAGACGCCCAGCAAATCCTGGCGAAGAGCAAAATTAAAATAGGTTGGGTGATCTGCAGGATATGGAGAAGAGCGATCCCTATCCGCTGCTTTAGATGCTTCGAATACGGACACACCGCGTATGGCTGTAGGGGACCCGACAGGAGATCTCTGTGCTACAAATGTGGTGAAACGGGGCACAAAAGGAAGGAGTGTACGAACGAGGCAAAATGCATTCTTTGCAAGGATGCTAAGCTAGCACCCGGCGACCTCAAACATGAGCCGGGGACAGGGAGATGCTGGGTTTTCAAGGAGGCCCTAACTAAAGCCAAATCGATACTCAAATGATCCGTATCCTGCAGGTCAATTTGCACCGAAGCACAAACGCCCAGGACCTACTTGAGCAGTTTGCGAGGGGTAAGAAGGCTGACCTCCTGTTGCTGAGCGAGCAACATCATAACAAGGACTTGCAAGCGTGGTACCCTGACAAATCTGGTACCTCGGCCATCTGGGTTCGAGACAGCGCCCGCCTTCAGGTGCAGGGCCATGGACGCGGGGATGGTTTTGTGTGGGTGCGGTGTTCAGGGATAACATATTTCAGTGTTTATCTGACGCCTAACGAGGCAATGCGATCTTTTCGAACCAAACTCGATGCCCTGAAGGACGCTGTCTCAAACACAGAGGGCCACATGCTGGTCGGGGGAGACTTCAACGCTAGAGCCATTGAATGGGGTATGCCACAATCCGACCCAAGGGGAAAGCAAATCTTGGACATGGCGGCCAGAACAGCGCTTTTTGTCCTAAATACTGGTAACACCCCTACTTTCCGCCGCTGGGGTTGCGTAGGAACCATACCCGATGTGACACTCGCTTCGGAGTCCCTGGTACCCAGAGTACACGACTGGCGAGTACTAGAGTGCTACTCGGCTAGTGATCACCAGTATATAGCTGTTGAGATTCACGACGGTGCCACTCTGCGTGCATATGCCCAAACTTCAATCCTCGGAGGGAGGACTGGGAGGATGGACGTTGAGAGGTTTGCTGATGCGCTTACGGCAGGCGCACCGTTGCTGGGAGCTCCGCCAGGGAGTGGAGGGCCTACAGCCAAGGACTTGGTGAACTCAACTATGAGTACCATCATAGCTGCTTGCGAGTCTTCCATGCCCCGTCGGAGACCCCGACATGGTAAGCCTCCAGTATACTGGTGGTCAAACGAGATCGCCGAACAAAGAAGCGAGTGTCACAAACTTCGGCGAGAGGCCCAGCGGGCGCGAACACGGGAGGAGGCAGACACTAGGCTAGCAGCATACAGGTCCGGCAGGAAAATCTTCGCAGGCTTATTAACAAGAGCAAGGCCCGATGCTGGCAAGACCTCGTGGACGATGTAAATAGGGATCCGTGGGGCCTTGGCTACAAGCTGGTCATGGGGAAACTTGGCGCCCTACGGAAGCCTTGTATACATGACGCGGAAAAGATGGACGCGATAGTGCGGGGACTCTTCCCCGCCCATCCCGTCCGTGTTGACGCTGTCCATGGTGAAACAGCGGTCGAGTGCCCACTCTTCACACATCTGGAACTGGAGGAGGCAGTCCTCTCCCTGAAAGCGAGGAAGGCTCCAGGTCCAGATGGTGTTCCAGCTGAGGTTTTGCAGCTCGTCTATCACCATTGTCGTGACTTGCTGCTCAGCACATTCAACGCTTGCCTACGGGACGGGGTTTTCCCGGTACGATGGAAGCTGGCGAGGCTCGTGCTGGTCAGCAAGGGGAAGGGAAATTCCGAATCGCCATCTGCATACCGCCCGTTATGCATGCTAGACACGGCTGGGAAATCGCTAGAGAAACTCATCAAGGGAAGACTCACTGACGCGATTCGTGCTGCTGGGGACCTATCTCCTCGGCAGTACGGCTTTAGAGCAGGACAATCTACCATTGATGCGATTGCACAGGTGGTGAACGCGGTCCAAAAGGCAGAGGCATATAGTCACACCAAGCGACGGATCATCCTGTTGGTGACACTCGACGTCAGAAATGCCTTCAACTCCGCTAGATGGGTGGATATTCTGGACACGCTGGAAAACTCTTTTCAAGTTCCAGAATATCTAATGTGGCTTTTGAGGAACTACCTAAAGGACCGAAGCCTGCTCTACGACACGACACAGGGCCAACGAAGGATGGAAATTACATCGGGTGTTGCCCAAGGATCTATCCTTGGTCCGGACCTGTGGAACGTGTCTTACGACGGGCTACTGAGACTTGAGATGCCAGATGAGTCGCGCTTGGTCGGCTATGCGGATGATGTTGCGGCTCTGGTCGCCGGACGCACCGTTGAACAAGCGCAACTTAGGCTAGGTATGCTAATGCGCCGAGTGAGGGACTGGATGACTGCTCGCGGGCTCAGTTTAGAACTGGAGAAAACCGAAGTGGTCATCTTGACAAAAAAGAGAATCCCTAGAGTAAGGATGATCAGTATTGGAGATATACAGATCGAATCGAAGCCAGCGGTGAAGTACCTGGGGCTACTGATCGACTCGAAGATGAGTTTCTCTGAGCAAATCAGGGCAACGGCTGAGAAGGCTGCTTCGGGAATATCGGCCCTGAGTCGACTTATGGCCAACGTAGGGGGACCCAGCCCATCAAGAAGACGCCTCTTGATGAGTGCTGTAGGGTCAGTGCTAATGTACGGAGCAGAGGTATGGGGCGACGCTCTCAGCAAGGAGGTATACCGAAAACGATTGGCACAGGTACAGAGAAGAGGAGCACTGAGAACTGCATCTTCGTATCCAACAGTCTCCTAGTTGGCGGTGAGAGTGATTGCAGGCGTGATACCTGTCGCCCTCCTTGCTAGAGAGCGCCACGCTATCTACCTGCGCCGAAACGAGGATGCGAGGGAGATGGTTGTCCGCAAGGAGAGACAACGCTCGCTCAACGATTGGCAGCAGTTTTGGAGGAATTGCACGAAGGGAAGGTGGACTGCGCGCCTCATCCCGGATGTGAGACCGTGGCTAAATCGAAGGCATGGTGAGACTGCCTTCTATCTGACCCAGCTTTTGAGCGGGCACGGGTGTTTTCAGTCTTACCTGCACAAGATCGGCAAGTCACGGTCTCCCGATTGTCGGTTTTGCCCAGGAGAGGAGGACAATGCCTGTCGCACATTTTTTGCGTGTACCAAATGGGCCAGGCTGCGAAGGGAACTCTACAGGGAGACGGGAGAGCTCACCCCGGATAATATAGTTGCGGTGATGCTCGAATCGGTTGACAAATGGAACCAGGTGGCACATTATGCTCGGGCAGTCCTAAAATATAAAAGGGACTCACAAAAGCCGGAGGCACTGGGGCTGGTGGATCGCTCTTTTGGCAATTCCTCTTCCCCTCTCCCCTCCCGCTAGGAAAGGGACTCCCCAGCTTGAAGGCGCCCCACGGCGTAACAAAACGAGACCTGGCCCGAAGTAATGTGTCAAACGGTTCCAGGCTAGGTTCTCAGATTGACAGGGGAGGTGTTTAGTGGGTAGTCCAAAGGTATCCTCCATGGGAGTCCCACCCTTCCAGACTCAGCGGGCATAAATGCCTTCACCTCCCTACCACAAAAAAAAAAAAAAAAAAAATCCACACCAATTCATCTTGCTAGATGCCAGTAGAATTTGCCTTTAGATCATACCTAGTCTTCATGCGGTCAGTAGCCGATTCGAGGTGTTTTCGCACTATCCGATGTATCTGGTTCAACCGTTGCCTTAGCTCACTTGCGTACTCCGAGATCGTTTGGGGTTCCTCGGGGGTGTTTCGAGCTTTATATCAGCTGGCAGATGAAAAGTCCTTCCAAAAATGACTTTGGCTGGGGCTTGGCCCGACGATGCATGTTTGGCAGCTCTGTACGCCATCAAAAATAGTGGAATATGTCGGTCCCAGTCCTTTTGGTTCTCGTCAACCATCTTGGCTAGGTGTTCACTGAGAGTGCCGTTGAAACGTTTGACCATTCCATCGGGTTTGGGATGCCGAGGTGTTGTCCTCGTTTTCCGTATTCCCAGCAGCTCGCACATTTCGCTAAAAACTGGTGATCCGAAGTTTCGACCTTGATCTGAATGTAGTTCACAAGGTACGGCGTACTTACTGACCCAATTTAACACTAGCTGTTCGACGACGGTAGTTGCTTCCTGGTTGGGAATGGGGTAGACCTCGGGCCACTTGCTGAAATAATCGGCCACAACCAGCGTGTATCGATTTCCAAATTCAGATTCAGGAAAGGGTCCTGCGATGTTAACGACAATCCTTTCAAACGGTATCCCCACGTCGATGTTCTGGATCGTAGGCTGGGTAAGCCAAAAGTGCCAGTCGCTCAATGGCTTGAGCTAGCTGCTGTAAGGTTTCGCCAGACTTCTGCATCCGATGCCGTAGCTGTGCCCGGTAAATCTGCTTCAGATGATCGCCTCCATAACGCATGTCTAGCGCATTCATTATGGCAGCCGGGTTTGAGTGTAACTCAACGGGGATAGTCTGCAAAAGCTCAGCAGCAGGGCCTCAAAGAGCAAGAATTAATGCAGTTGCTCGCTCCTGTTCATTTCAGTGATTTAGCCTAGCGGCTGCTTCAAACTGGATTTTGTAAATGCTCCAGACCATTTTCCCGTCGAATATTGGTGCTTTCACATTTCTGGATGAGCATTACGCTGCGGATGTAAGCGGGGCTGGTGAGGTGGTTACTATTGCCTTTGCTGCTTCCCATTCCTTTTTCATGTTTTCCATCTCATGGTTGATTCTCTCCTCGACCTGGCTGATCTCATAATTGATTCTCTCCTTAATCTGGCTCTCCTTCTCCTCAACCTGGTAAACCTTTTTCTCGACGCATTTAATTCTATTGTTCAGACTACCGAGCTCCGCTTTTATTTCGGTCAACTGTATTTGCACTTCCTTGATTTCGATCGCTTGTTGGTCCAGCTTCACTGATTGTTCATTTAACTTCGCTGATTGTTCATTTGACTTCGCTGATTGTTCATCTAGCTTCGTAGTTAAATTGGATGACTGTTGTCGCTGCTCTTGCTGCATAAGCATTAACATTTGCATCAGCGCATTTTCTGGTTCCTTTGGTTTTGGTGTTTCTTCTTCACCCTTGAGTTCCGCCATGGTAAATTCATTTATTTTCAAATTATAGCTTCGTGGTTATTATTTATTTTAACTATTTCGGCTTTTATTATTTCAAAATTATTCGTGCATGTAACAATATATACATACATAGCTATACATTTATGTATATATTATATATATATATATATATATATATATATATATATATATATATATATATATATATATATATATATATATATATATAAATATATTGGTCAGTCTAAAAGGTATTGAGCTTTTTTGTCATTTTTCGATTGAATATTTCTTCCATTTAAAATGGATTTTATTTAAGTACCTATTGTCCATTATTATCAATGACCTTTTGCCATTTTTTGGGTAGAGCCATTATTCCATCTGGGTAGAACCTCTGTGGTTTATCGGCGAAAAACTTGGCCAAGTGATTTTCACAGTCCCTTTTTGAAGTAAATTTCTTTTCATTAAGGAAGTTTTGCGGAGACTGGAACAAATGGATATCTGATGGTGCAAGGTTTGGACTATACGCTGGATGCATCAAAACTTCCCAGCCAAGCTCTGTCAATTTTTGCCATGTCATCAAAAATGTGTGTGGTCCGGCATTGTCATGATGGAACATAACGCCCTTGTTGCAATCCGGTTTACTGCTGATAGCACAGAGCCAAATTCAGCATTTGGCGAGGTTCTAAGACCTCATGATAAACGGTTTCCTTCCAATCCCTCCATACACACAGCATAGCCTTATTTGTTTTCAATCCTGGCTTTGATTTGGTTTGCGATGATTCATCTTTATTGACCATGATCTTTTTCGAACGATATTCTCGTGTCTTACCCATTTTTCATCAACCGTAACAATTTGCTTCAAAAATGGCTCGATTTTATTGCGTTTTATTAGCACTTTGCAAATGGAAATTCGGTCGATCAATTTTTTTTTGTGTTAATTCATGCGGCACCCAAATGTCGAGCTTCTTTGTGTATCCAGCCTTACGCAAATGGTTCAAAACTGTTTGTTGATTGATATTCAGTTCCTTGACAATGTCATGGCTGCTTATGTGTCAATCTTCTTCAATTTTTTGTAAGATTTCATCGACTTCTTCAGTGATTGGTCGACCTAAACGAGGTGCATCTTTGACATCAAAATTTCCAGAACGAAAGCGTACGAACCATCTCTTGGCTGTGGTTTTCGATAAAGTATCTTAACCGTAGACAGCACAAATTTTTTCACGAACCTGCGATGCATTCTCACCTTGATCGTAGTGATTTTGAAAACTATAACGAATTTTTTTCAGAAATTTCACTCATTTTTAAATGAATGCGAATGATGAAGCATAAAACTGTTCACATAAAAATTGTAGACCGGAACGTCACCTTTCAAACGCATGTCAGTTTGACTCAATCTGATTCATAATGCCCGATATATGACAACGAACAGCATCTCGGGAAGCCATTATTACTCATATGATTCGTGAGAAACCGGTCACTATGCTGGAAGGCGTCGTCCAAAACTAGATCCTCAGGATGAACATTTTTGGGGCGTAGTCATAGTTAACGTTCAAGCGAGATAAGCTTTAGAAAGTAAATATCATAGATTGTTCTTTCGACTCACTATAAAACTTTTAGAATAGAATTCAAGCTTATGCCATGAATTTGAGATTAAAACCCAACCTCATAATGAAATCACCCTACATCTTGTATATCGATATATGCTTGTATAAAAATATACATACATACATATATTTATATATATATATATATATATATATATATATATATATATATATATATATATATATATATATATATATATATATATATATATATATTACGTTTCAAAGACGAAGAGGGTCCTGGGCGACCATCAACCTCCTCTCTTCTTCGATTATCGTGGTGTTGTGCATTATGAATTCCTTCCGCTGGGTCAAGCAGTCAACAAGAAATATTATTTGAAACTTATGCGTCGTTTGCGTAACGCTATCCGCCTAAAAATGCCGGAATTATGGAAAGACAATTCTTGGTTTTTACACCACGATCCCATACTGCACTCGTAATTCGTGATCATTTCACTTAAAAACTCTACCCATTTCGTTTCGCAACCACCGTATTCACTTGATCTGGTACCGTGCGACTTCTGGCAGTTCAGCAAGCTCAAAAAACCGCTCCGGGGACAATGTTTTGATACGATAGAGGAGGTTCAGCGAAGACGGGACTGAATTCCATCCCAGAAATGACGCGTATCTCAAATACTAATAAAAATTATGACATGTAAATTTGACAGAGATGTCACTGACAGTACTTCCAACATAAAAAAAAAATATTCTACAAATCCTTCGACACGTGTAGTTTAAATTCAAATGTCACCTTATTTTTTGGTCACAGTAGTATGTATATTCGTATTGAGATATGTACATAAAAATATATACATATATTTATGTATATATACATATATTTATGTATATATATATATATATATATATATATATATATATATATATATATATATATATATATTTATATATATATATGCATGTATGTATGTATATATATATATATATATATATATATATATATATATATATATATATATATATATATATATATATATATATGTATACATATATATACATGTATATATGCATATATATATATATATATATATATATATATATATATATATATATATATATATATGTATATACGCATATATGTATATATATATATGTATATATATATATATATATATATATATATATATATATATATATATATATATATGTATATATATATATATATATATATATATATATATATCCATATATATATATATACATATATACATATATATATATATATATATATATATATATATATATATATATATATATATATATATATATATATATCTATCTATATCTATATATTACAATAATTTAAGTGATATGCAAGCGCAGCGATGGTCAGCTGTCTCAGTGGAAGGGGATGGTGAGATCCACCGAGATTGGTCTTTTCTGGGGATGCGTGAATGCGCTGCTGCTGTTGCGGTGTCGTGGGTGGATTCTTTGCCCCCTAGCACAAGACCCACTATAAAAACGTTTTTCGCAACCACGAGTTGGAAAATGTTCCTCGATTCTCAACCGGAGTTGAAAAAGGAGGTAACCGGCTAAAAACTATGAACACGCTGGTTCAGAGGACAAATAGGGCCTTGCAAAAACGGACGGACTTGAGGAGACTTCGTCGTTACCGATGACGCTTATGGTCCCCAAAATAGAGTGGGTCATCCAGGTGGAAGCGGCGCCCCCCGCACCCTCTCAACCGGATCAAGATTCAAGCATAGACGTGGCCAGGTATTTTCCATTTGAGTGAAAAACTCATACAAACCTAATTTGCATGACCTTTTCCATCAAATGAGGAATACAAACGTAGCCAATTTATCTTATAGTGTTCATACCATGCGAGCGGAAGGCCACTTTACCTGGCAAGAGCCCCTGTTAAACAAAAGAAGGGAAGAGCGCGCCCGATGGCTAGCCCATTTCAGTGGAGGAGCCTGCCATCGTTGCGGGTCCTATACCCAGTCAGGTTGAGTGAAAGGGAAAGACCGAATTTAGTTTAAACTTTAGCTCAACATTATTTTATTGCATGTCATTACGTGTGTGCAATACATTTTCAGCTAATTATTGGGTGAACTGTATGATCTAACAACATTTAGTAATAAAATAATCGAATCTAATATCTACTCAAATATAAAATTTACTCAAATATAAAACTTAAACAACTATAAACTGTAATTCAATATATAAACAAATTGGGTAGACAGACCCACGCTCATGTCAGAAGAACGTTGAAGTTGGGGAAAAATACCTCAAAATTATTCAATCTTCGCATTTAAAATAGCCACCATTTTCTTTTACGATTACTAATACCACTAGCTGAAACGACTCGCAAAGATATTCATGATACTTATCATTCCTTAAATTTTCATGGAAATCCTAGCAAAGCTGTAGTGTCTGAGTCGGTAAAAAGCGTATATTGTTCCATAGCCATATGCTTCCATAGTAATACAGCGCATATTGTTCCATAGTAATACAGGAAAATTCAATACAATTCGATCTTTATGAAACTTTCAGGACTGATCAATCTTTTGAATACTCATCTGCATATTGAACTTTATTGAATTTAAGGGTACCCTTAAGATTTTATTCTAGAAAACATAACATCAATAAATCATACTTTTACCAACAAAGTTGAGCGAATTTCGATTTCTCATGTATTTGTTGTTGTTGTGCTCATAAAGGCCTACATCTATAATTTTTTTCAGATTTTTCGGATGAAAGGTGTCCAATTGCGAGGGGGGTACACGAAAAGATCGTACATTTCCCCTTCCCCTGCCCCCCTCGGCACCGACAAGACTATTTTAAGACTTATTTTGAAAAGATCTCATTGAGACCTTTCTAATGACAACCTATTCCATCACCAATGGTGAACAATTTTTTTTAAGGGTCACCTCCCTATATGAAGAGACCCCGTTAAACCCCTTTGAAAAATTTTTCAACCCCAAAACTTTCAAGAAGTCACCACTTCTGACCTTTCCACAAAGTTTCATTGCTGCAGCTTCTATAGTTTCGGAAAAAAAGTGCTGTGACATACAGACGGACGGACGGACAGACACAGGTCATGATTGCAATAGGGTTTTGTATTTTAGTACAAAACCCTTAAAAGGAGTCAAATATACGATTTAATCAAATATGAAATTTAAACTAACATGAAATCCAAACAAATATTTAATTTAATTCAACATAAAAAAAGTCAAATATAAAATTTAACGGAATAAAAACTTTAAACACATATAAAATTTTAACAAATAAAAATTTAAAAATGGCGGTGCCCGTAGATATGAATTTGTTACTTTTTTTTTATGATTATACTGGCAATTCACAAATGGGAAAACTGCTTATTGGATATCTTTGAATAAATTTTCTCGGTTATACCGATACCAAGAAAACATTCCACGACAAGTGAATAGGAATCACTTTTATGTTTCAAATAAAAATTTTTTTTTCCTAGAATAATTTAAAGAATGTATCTAATTGTTGGGATGGTGATGGCGAAAAAATAACGGTGTTCCTTTAAAAACGTCTGTACGAGTATGAAAACTCTCAAATTATTTGCAAACTGAGAAAGCAAGTCACTGAATTTTAATGTACTTGCAATGAATAATTTCAATTCAAATGCAGACGCATTTTGATAAATTTGTACAAATCAAATCGCACCAATAACCCAAACTCTGATCTCTAAACAATTTAGTATACGATTTTTCAATGGTCGTGCATGACTACACAATGCAAAAAATTACGAATCGTCCTCAAGCATTATTAATGCATCGTATCACCATGCGAAGAAAGTAGACAGCAATCGACACCCTACTCTAAATTGATTAGGGGCTGGTCAACGCTTAATCAGTGTTACCGGCGGCCTGTCGAAGCTCTACGCAAATTTTCTCCTTACCCCTTCCTTGTTATAAGGCGCGAATGTATTCGTCGATTTTCGACATACCAACCAACTAATCTCCGCCATTATCGATAACTTTATCAGTTGTTAAGTGAGTGACAATCCTGGACGAGCTCCGTGGGAAAGTCGGTTTGCGTGTCCAGATTTCAATTTCATGTAGTTATATATATATACATATATATATATATATATATATATATATATATATATATATATATATATATATATCTATATATATATATATATATATATATATATATACATATATATATATATATATATATATATATATATATATGTATATATATTTATATATATATATATATTTATATATATATATATATATATATATATATATATATATATATATATATATATATATATATATATATATATATATATAGTTTGAGAGTTTTCATACTCGTACAGACGTTTTTAAAGGAACACCATTATATTTTCGCCATCACCATCCCAACAATTAGATACATTCTTTAAATTATTCTAAGAAAGAACAATTGATTTGCAACCCATAACGAAAAAAAATTTTTATTTGAAACATAAAAGTGATTCCTATTCACTTCTCGTGGAATGTTTGCTTGGTATCGGTACATCCGAGAAAATTTATTCAAAGATATCCAATAAGCAGTTTGCCCATTTGTGAATTGCCAGTATAATTATTAAAGAAAAGTAACAAATTCATATCTACTGGCACCGCCATTTTTAAATTTATATTTGTTAAAATTTTATATGTGTTTAAAGCTCTTATTCCGTTAAATTTTATATTTGACTTTTTAGGTCTTTATTAAAAAATTTTTTTACAAAGACCTACTAGTATCGCGACCTGTCTGTCCGTGCGTCACGGCTGATTTCCCCAGAAACTATAGAAGCTAAAATGCTCAAACTTTGTGAAAAGGTCAGAAGTTATGGTCTCTCAAAAGTTAAGGACTTAACAAAAATTTAAAATTTTTTTAAGGGGGGTCCCCCCTAATAACGAATTGGCCCTTAAACATTTTTTTAATCAAAGGTAGTCGAGTTGGGTATCAAATGAAAGGTCTTGATTAGAACTCTTATAATCTGAAATAAAAAAATCATTTTATGAATTAAGGGGTCCAGGGGAGGCAAAATGTAGGCAAAATTTGTGTCCACCCCCTCGCGATTGGACACCTTTCAGCCGAAAAATCTGAAAATCATCACGAACGTAGGTCTTTATGAGTACAAGGGCAACAAATACCTTAGAAATCGAAATTCGTTCAACTTTGTTAATAATAGTATGATTTGTAGATTTTACATTTTTGCCCATAAAACCAAAACGGTACCTTTAAACTTTCTGAAATTTTGCAATTATATAGACACTGACATAAGATATATATGTTCACAAAATTTAATTGAGATCGAATCATAATCAAGTGAGTTATAGCCATTTCAATTATATGGAATTACAACGACAATAACACGTGTTTATGGTTGATATAGGGTTTTCCAATAAGAGGTGTTATTTTAATATTAAAAGAAAAATACCATTTTTAATATAAATGATCGGATCTTTATTTTATTGTAAAGAAAAAGATATGCCGTTAATAGAAAAAATTAACATCAGGCAAATAACCACTACGACACGCTTACAGGACCATATCCTCTTCATGAAATTTTCCATAACCAAATCGCAAAGTGGCTGCCCTATGTCCTCGATAGTCTCATCTTTGAGATCTTGAATCGACGCTGGGCTACTGGCGTAGGCTTTCCCTATCACGTGGCTGGAAGAAGTCGCAAGGTGTTAAATCACAAGATCTATTCAAAATAACACCTCTTATTGGAAAACCCTATATATATTTAAAATTGACTTAGGCACTTTTATTTTCTATCAATTTTCATGAAAATTTAAGGAAAAGTGTTTAACTTGAACATGTTCAATCGGCCGAGCATTCAGAAAAATCATTTAAGCTAGATCGAAATGGCGGCTGCACCGTGCTTATGAAAGAAACTGTGCATCTTTTGTATAAATTTGAACGATTTCATATCCAAGTATTGGATGAATAATTCAAGTTATCGATTCACGCCATTAGAAAACTTGTTTCTAACCCTAGGATGGTTACAAAGACCTGCTGGTAGGAGCACTCTCCTGCTCACTCAACTTGTTTTATGTTGAATTAAATTAAATACTTGTTTTGATTTCATATTGGTTTAAATTTCATATTTGATTAAATCGTATATCTGACTCCTTTTAAGGGTTTTGTACGAAAATACAAAATCCTATTGCAATCACGACCTGTGTCTGTCCGTCCGTCCGTCTGTATGTCGCAGCACTTTTTCTCCGAAACTATAGAAGCTACAGCAATTAAACTTTGTGGAAAGGTCAGAAGTGGTGACTTCTTGAAAGTTTTGGGGTTGAAAAATTTTTCAAAGGGGTTTAACGGGGTCTCTTCATATAGGGAGGTGACCCTTAAAAAAAATTGTTCACCATTGGTAATGGAATAGGGTGTCATTAGAAAGGTCTCAATGAGATCTTTTCAAAACAAGTCTTAAAATAGTCTTGTCGGTACCGAGGGGGGCAGGGAAAGGGGAAATGTACGATCTTTTCGTGTACCCCCCTCGCAATTGGACACCTTTCATCCGAAAAATCTGAAAAAAATTATGGATGTAGGCCTTTATGAGCACAACAACAACAAATACATGAGAAATCGAAATTCGCTCAACTTTGTTGGTAAAAGTATGATTTATTGATTTTATGTTTTCTAGAATAAAATCTTAAGGGTACCCTTAAATTCAGATGAGTATTCAAAAGATTGATCAGCCCTGAAAGTTTCATAAAGATCGAATTGTATTTAACGAAGTTATAGCGATTTGAATTTTCCTGTATTACTATGGAACAATATGCGCTGTATTACTATGGAAGCATATGGCTATGGAACAATATACGCTTTTTACCGACTCAGACACTACAGCTTTGCTAGGATTTCCATGAAAATTTAAGGAATGATAAGTATCATGAATATCTTTGCGAGTCGTTTCAGCTAGTGGTATTAGTAATCGTAAAAGAAAATGGTGGCTATTTTAAATGCGAAGATTGAATAATTTTGAGGTATTTTTCCCCAACTTCAACGTTCTTCTGACATGAGCGTGGGTCTGTCTACCCAATTTGTTTATATATTGAATTACAGTTTATAGTTGTTTAAGTTTTATATTTGAGTAAATTTTATATTTGAGTAGATATTAGATTCGATTATTTTATTACTAAATGTTGTTAGATCATACAGTTCACCCAATAATTAGCTGAAAATGTATTGCACACACGTAATGACATGCAATAAAATAATGTTGAGCTAAAGTTTAAACTAAATTCGGTCTTTCCCTTTCACTCAACCTGACTGGGTATAGGACCCGCAACGATGGCAGGCTCCTCCACTGAAATGGGCTAGCCATCGGGCGCGCTCTTCCCTTCTTTTGTTTAACAGGGGCTCTTGCCAGGTAAAGTGGCCTTCCGCTCGCATGGTATGGTATAGAGTTATGTGATTCCATCACAGAACACTATAAGATAAATTGGCTACGTTTGTATTCCTCATTTGATGGAAAAGGTCATGCAAATTAGGTTTGTATGAGTTTTTCACTCAAATGGAAAATACCTGGCCACGTCTATGCTTGAATCTTGATCCGGTTGAGAGGGTGCGAGAGGGCGCCGCTTCCACCTGGATGACCCACTCTATTTTGGGGACCATAAGCGTCATCGGTAACGACGAAGTCTCCTCAAGTCCGTCCGTTTTTGCAAGGCCCTATTTGTCCTCTGAACCAGCGTGTTCATAGTTTTTAGCCGGTTACCTCCTTTTTCAACTCCGGTTGAGAATCGAGGAACATTTTCCAACTCGTGGTTGCGAAAAACGTTTTTATAGTGGGTCTTGTGCTAGGGGGCAAAGAATCCACCCACGACACCGCAACAGCAGCAGCGCATTCACGCATCCCCAGAAAAGACCAATCTCGGTGGATCAGACCATCGCTGCGCTTGCATATCACTTAAATTATTGTAATATATAGATATATATATATATATATATATATATATATATATATATATATATATATATATGCGTATATACATATATATATGTATATATCTATATATACATATATATAAATATACGCATATATACATGTATATATATATATATATATATATATATATATATATATATATATATACATATATATATATATATATATATATATATATATATATATATATATATATATACATAAATATATGCATATAATTTTATATATCTCTATACGAATATACATACTACTGTGACCAAAAAATAAGGTGACATTTGAATTTAAACTACGCGTGTCGAAGGATTTGTAGAATATTTTTTTTTTTATGTTGGAAGTACTGCCAGTGACATCTCTGTCAAATTTACATGTCATAATATTTATTAGTGTTTGAGGTACGCGTCATTTCCGGGATGGAATTCAGTTCCGTCTTCGCTGAACCTCCTCTATCGTATCAAAACATTGTCCCCGGAGCGGTCTTTTGAGCTTGCTGAACAGCCAGAAGTCGCACGGTACCAGATCAAGTGAATACGGTGGTTGCGAAACGAAATGGGTTGAGTTTTTAAGTGAAATGATCACGAATTACGAGTGCAGTATGGGATCGTGGTGTAAAAACCAAGAATTGTCTTTCCATAATTCCGGCATTTTTAGGCGGATAGCGTTACGCAAACGACGCATAAGTTTCAAATAATATTTCTTGTTGACTGCTTGGCCCGGCGGAAGGAATTCATAATGCTCAACACCACGATAATCGAAGAAGAGAAGAGGTTGATGGTCGCCCAGGACCCTCTTCGTCTTTGAAACGTTCACGGCCGGCTTGGAACTCACTTTACCACTTGTAACCATTTTTTTAGACATAGCCTCATTAGCAAAGGCTTTCTGCACCATCCTCAACGCATATGCAGCAGAAAATATATCCCGCAAACAAAATTTAATGCAAATTCAACAAATTTCGACATCGCAAAAAACGAAAAACTCACTATTAGCAGCTCACAAAACGACACTAATGAATATTTTGACATGCAAATTTGACATAGATGTCACTGACAGTACTACCTACCTAAAAAAAAATAATTCTCCAAATCCTTCGACGCGCGCAGCTTAAATTCAAATGTCACCTTAGTTTTTGGACAGAGTAGTATATATGTACAGTCTTCCACAAAAGTCAAGGTACAGTGATAAATATCATGAAAATTGTTTGATATTTTTATTTAAAAAACCTATAGTGATAAAAATTTTTTGATATTACTTCAACTATAATCATTACACTTTAAATTCATGTAAAACAAAACGAAAATTCTGTCGTATTAATATATTATTACATATGATGTGTTGGAAAGTCAATGAATGAAGTCCACAAAAGTCATGGTACACCTAAAGAAAAATGATACAAATCGTAATTATAGTCTTGCATAGTTATTTGAATTATACTTTTCTTAATATTTTGTCGGATATCCTTTCATCTGAATTACTGACTTCAGTCTTTTAGGCATAGAATATACCAATTTTTTAGTAAATTCGCTGCTGATTCTGGCCCACTCCTCCAATATAACATCCTTAAGCTGCGCCTTGCTTGATATCACTCTTTTTTGGATTTTTGTCTTAAGCTCATTCCAAAGATGCTCTATAGGGTTCAAATCAGGGCTTTGAGGCGGTGTAGCAAGCATGCGAGTATTGTACAATAGCCACATTCGAACTTTATGCGCAGTGTCAGTGTGCTTAGGGTCCTTGTCCTGTTGAAACAAGAAATCTTCTCGCATACCTAATTTGGCTGCACTTTGTTTCATGTTGTTTCGTAGAATCTCTAAATAAGAGTTCTGATCCATAGTATTTTCGATGAATGTCAGATTTCCAACTCCAGCAGCAGCCATGCAACCCCAAACCATAACACCACCGCCTCCATGTTTTACTGTTTTAATAGTGTTCTTGGGATTAAATGCTTCTCCTACATTTCGCCAGACCCTCTTATGCCCATTTACAACAAATATACAAAATTTAGACTCATCCGAAAATAAAACATTATCCCAAAACGTTATTGGTTTGTCAATATATGCTTTTGCAAATGTTATTCTTTTTTGTTTGTTTATGGAACTTACAAGAGGTTTTCTTCTAGGCGTACGAGATGAAAATCCAGCTTCTACGACAGCTCTACGCACAGTTTCTGCGCTAACCTCCTTCTTATCATTAATTCCAAGAACATCGCAGATTTTTCTACAGCTTAGAAATGGATCTTGTTTTACCATTCGCGAAATTTTTCTCTTGTCCTTTGCACTTAGTTTAGATGGACGACCTGTTCGGGGCACATTTTCCACTCTATTTTCCTTCTTAAATCGATTTATCACTTTTTGAATGGTTGACCGACTTCGCAACACTAGTTCAGCTATTTCAGAATATGATTTGCTCTGATTTGAATGCAGATTAATAATTATTTCACGCTCCTTAATACTCAACTCCTTTCGACTCATTTTTTAAAAATTTTATTAAATAAAAGATACACCACGAATACGGACGCGATATTAAAGACAGCGGCCTACGATTGTTAACTCACTCTGATAATATGTACTTGGGGGATTCCCCTTTTTACAAATAACAGGGCATTTTCTGCAACTGTACCAAGACTTTTGTGGAGTAGAAAAGAGACATTGCCAACAAAAAATTATTGTCTTCAATGATCATTATTGCCGAGTCCCTTTAAATTTATGAAAACTTAAATTCAACAGAACTCGTATTATTACCATTTCATAACTTTTGGTTTTCAAATAAAAATATTGATTCAGTAATAAAATTTTCAGTTACCGATTCTCTGTACCTTGACTTTTGTGGAATATATATATATATATATATATATATATATATATATATATATATATATATATATATATATATAGATGTATATATAAATATGTATGCATATATATATATATATATATATATATATATATATATATATATATATATATATATATATATATATATATATATATATATATCGATGTATATATAAATATGTATGCATATATATATATATATATATATATATATATATATATATATATATATATATATATATGTATATACATATCTATATATATATACATATATATATATATATATATATA
>OZ017738.1:259277722-259300222 GCA_963969285.1 Odontomyia ornata | reverse complement strand
TGAGTAATAATGGCTTCCCGAGATGCTGTTCGTTGTCATATATCGGGCATTATGAATCAGATTGAGTCAAACTGACATGCATTTGAAAGGTGACGTTCCGGTCTACAATTTTTATGTGAACAGTTTTATGCTTCGTCATTCGCATTCATTTAAAAATGAGTGAAATTTCTGAAAAAATTCGTTATATTTTTCAAAATCACTACGATCAAGGTGAGAATGCATCGCAGGTTCGTGAAAAAATTTGTGCTGTCTACGGTTAAGATACTTTATCAAAAACCACAGGCAAGAGATGGTTCGTACGCTTTCGTTCTGGAAATTTTGATGTCAAAGATGCACCTCGTTTAGGTCGACCAATCACTGAAAAAGTCGATGAAATCTTACAAAAAATTGAAAAAGATTGACACATAAGCAGCCATGACATTGTCAAGGAACTGAATATCAATCAACAAACAGTTTTGAACCATTTGCGTAAGGCTGGATACACAAAGAAGCTCGACATTTGGGTGCCGCATGAATTAACACAAAAAAAAAATTGATCGACCGAATTTCCATTTGCAAAGTGCTAATAAAACGCAATAAAATCGAGCCATTTTTGAAGCAAATTGTTACGGTTGATGAAAAATGGGTAAGACACGAGAATATCGTTCGAAAAAGATCATGGTCAATAAAGATGAATCATCGCAAACCAAATCAAAGCCAGGATTGAAAACAAATAAGGCTATGCTGTGTGTATGGAGGGATTGGAAGGAAACCGTTTATCATGAGGTCTTAGAACCTCGCCAAATGCTGAATTTGGCTCTGTGCTATCAGCAGTAAACCGGATTGCAACAAGGGCGTTATGTTCCATCATGACAATGCCGGACCACACACATTTTTGATGACATGGCAAAAATTGACAGAGCTTGGCTGGGAAGTTTTGATGCATCCAGCGTATAGTCCAAACCTTGCACCATCAGATATCCATTTGTTCCAGTCTCCGCAAAACTTCCTTAATGAAAAGAAATTTACTTCAAAAAGGGACTGTGAAAATCACTTGGCCAAGTTTTTCGCCGATAAACCACAGAAGTTCTACCCAGATGGAATAATGGCTCTACCCAAAAAATGGCAAAAGGTCATAGATAATAATGGACAATAGGTACTTAAATAAAATCCATTTTAAATGGAAGAAATATTCAATCGAAAAATGACAAAAAACCTCAATACCTTTTAGACTGACCAATATATCTATATACATATATATAGATATATATATATATATATATATATATATATATATATATATATATATATATATATATATATATATATATATATATATATACATATATATATATATATACATATATATATAGATATATATATATACATATATATATTTATATATATATATATATATGTATATATATATATATATATATATATATATATATATATATATATATATATATATATATATCTATATATTTATATGTATATATTGTCGCGTTTTTGGTTCGCGGCCAATAATTTTAAGGTCCCGGGAAAGTGAAAACCAAATGTCTTTTAATTTAAGTTAAAAGAGTTTATTTAATTACAAAAATGCACAATAATCAGTGTAACACTTTCACTAATTTTAATTTTCACTATTAAAAATCTAACACTTGTCCATAAATTTCTTATCGCAATTGTCTTCTAAATCACTTCACTATTACTCGATCAATATCGCTTTACACACACTATCGCCGTCTTTGCTGTCGCGGTTGAATGAATGAATGATCCCCCCATTCATTCAGCTCGTCTTTATATAAGGTCTGTAGTCATTCAACCCAGTTCTCGTACATCGGCGAATTCGCGGGAACATCCGAGCGACTGCAAATGAATGGAGCAGTGACTCACTTTCAGATGTTGATGCTTGGTGGGTTCTCCTGATTTCGAGTAAATTGTTGATGTTCTTAATTATTGTGAAAACAATTGCAACAGTAGCTCGCAGATTTATTTGTACATGTAACACTGCCCCCCCCCCCTCAGTTCTTTTCGCCCCGTAAAGATGTGTCGCCATCTGTAGTCCATTCTCCCTGGATGTAATATGGGGCAAGACGGTCCAGGTGCACGATTTTCATTTTTTGCTCTTGGCTTACGATGTTCCTGTATTCGATATACGACGTCGTTGATTCACTTTGTAACTCGGTATGGTCCCTCCCAATTATGTTGCAACTTTGTAGATCTACCCTTTCGCCGTTGCGGGTTATATAGCCACACCAAGTCATATTGCTGGAAGCCAGTAGAATTTGCCTTGAGATCATACCTGGTCTTCATGCGGTCAGTAGCCGATTCGAGGTGATTTCGCACTGTCCGATGTGTCTGGTTCACCCATTACCTTAGATCACTTGCGTACTCCGAGATCGTTTGGGGTTTCTCAGGGGGTGTTCCGAACTTTATATCGGCTGGCAGACGAATAGTCTTTCCAAAAAGGACTTTGGCTGGGGCTTGGCCCGTCGATGCATGTTCGGCAGCTCTGTACGCCATCAAAACTAGTGGGATTCGTCGGTCCCAGTCCCTTTGGTACTCGTCAACCATCTTGGCCAGGTGTTTATTGAGCGTGCCGTTGAACCGTTCGGCCGTTCCATCGGATTGGGGATGCAGCGGTGTTGTCCTCGTTTTCCGTATTCCCAGTAGTTCACACATTTCGCCAAAAACTAGTGACTCAAAGTTTCGGCATTGATATGAATGTAATTCGCAAGGTACACCGTACCTACTGACCCAATTTAACACTAGCTGTTTAGCTACGGTAGTTGTTTCCTGGTTGGGAATGGGGTAGACCTCGGGTCACTTGCTGAAATAATCTGCTACAACCAGCGTATATCGATTTCCCCATTCGGATTCAGGAAAGGGTCCTGCGATGTCAACAGCAATCCTTTCGAATGGCACGCCTACGCTATAGGTATGCATTTGTCCCCTCAGTCGTCGCTTTGGAGCTTTGACGGAAGCGCAAATTGTGCATCTGCGACACCAGTCCTCTACGTTTTCTCGAGCATGGAGCCAGTAGAATCTTTCCCGCAATTTCGCTAAGGTCTTGTTAACACCAAGGTGGCCTCCCAAGAATCCTTCATGCATTTCCTTAATCACATCGTGGATTCGGCTTTTGGGTAGTATAGTTTGCATCCTATAGGAGCTGTCATCCGCCGTTTCCCCTTTCCGCTTGAGAACGCCACCCTCCATCTGAAGGGAGTTCCATTGTGCCCAATAGCTTTTCAGGGTTGCGCCATGCATTGAAACGTCTTTCCACTCAGGTCGCCCAGTCGTCTCCTTCCATACAAACAATGGTCCGATGTCATCATCGGCTAACTGGGTATTTCGAATCTCCTCCGATGACCAACCTTCATTGAATTCGGTCGTTATCAATTGCACATCAACGGGTGGTTCCTTTTCCTCAATCCGTCGGCAATGCTTGCAGTTAGCTGGACATGGACGCCGGGATAGGGCGTCAGCATTTCCATGAACTCCGCCCTTCCGATGAACAATTTTGCAGTCGTATGACTGCAATCTTTCGATCCATCTCGCAACCTGTCCCTTGGGGTTTTTGAAGTTGAGCAGGCATCTCAGTGATACATGGTCCGTTCGAAGAACAATTTTCTGGCCCTATAGGTACTTATGGAACTGCTTGGTGGCCTCGAGTATAGACAATAGCTCCTTCCTGGTCACGCAGTAGTTCCTCTCACTTTTTGAAAGAACTCGACTGTAATACGAGAGGACTCTTTCTTTGGCATCGATCTGCTGGGAGAGTACAGCTCCAATGCCTCCGTTGCTCGCATCGGTGTCAACTACATACATTTTTCCGGGTTTCGGATATGCCAGCACGGGTGATTCACACAGCTTCTCCTTCATGGTCTCAAAGGCTACCTGGCATTGTTCATTCTAGACATATGGACGATTTTTCTCGGTTAGCTGATGAAGATACTTAGCTATTTTGGCAAAGTCTTTGACGAATCTTCGATAGTAGGTTGCCAGACCTAGAAAACTTCGTAGTTGGCGCTTGTTGTTTGGTGTTTCACGGCTTCAATTTTCTCAGGGTATGTTTTCACTCCTTCTGCTGATACAATGTGTCCCAGGTATTTTACTTCAGCTGCGAAAAGGGTACACTTGTCGGGACTAAGTTTCAAATTTGCCAGTCGCAATCGGGAGCAAACCTCTTCTAAGTTCCGCACATGCTCTTCGAACGTTCTCCCGATGACAATGATGTCATCTAGGTACACCAAGCAAGTTTTCCAGGTGAGGCCACGTAGCACGTACTCCATCAGGCGTTCGAAAGTGGCTGGAGCATTGCAAAGCCCAAATGGCATCACCACCAATTGCCAGAATCCAGTCCCAACTGAAAATGCGGTCTTCTCTCGGTCCTTATTGTCGATTTCTACCTGCCAGTAGCCACTCTTGAGATCGAGTGTAGAAAACCATTTTGCGTCCGCTAAAGTGTCCATGATGTCATCGATGCGTGGGAGCGGGTAACTATCTTTCTTAGTGGTCATTACGCTGCCTATAGTCGACACAAAAACGAGTGCTACCATCCTTTTTCTTCACTAGAACTACAGGCGCGGCCCATGGACTGACAGAAGGTTCAATAACGCCTTGTTTGTCCATGTCCGAGATCAGTGCGCTCACTTCTCCTTGTTTGGCTAGAGGGAGACGTCTCGGTAATTGTCGAATCGGCTTGGCTCCCTGTGTATCTATGACGTGAGTTACGAGACTCGTTCGGCCTTGATCATCCGGACTTGTTGAGAAGATGCCACTGTACTTGGTGACCAGATCAGAGGCTCGTTTGAATAGCTGCACTGGCAATTTGACCCGCTTCAACATTGCAGACGTGGATTCCCGGGCTTTGTCTGTGTCTTGCCTCCTTTTCCAATGATGGTCGTGAGTAGCTTCCAAAGAGGTGATGGTCGAAACAGGCTGGCAGCTGCAAATGACTTCTCCCGCTTTGATGTTTGTGGCTGAGTCTGCGGTGTTAAGGACTCTAACCGGCACATATCCGTTCCTTAAAGATCTTACAAGGCTTCGTCCTACAATCAAACTGCGTAATATGGACGTCTTCGTTGGCTCTATCAGATAAGATCGGTGGTCTCCAGAATCACCATCAAGCTTGGCCCATACAATGCTTTCGGAAGAATTCGGTACATCAGTGTTGATACAGACGACTACATTCATCTTTGAAATTCGGACGCTGGGATCCTCCATCAGTACTTTGACATTTTGCCATTTCAATACACGTTTGCCCAAATCCAACATGATTCCATGTAGTTGCAGAAAATCCATTCCGAGAATGCAGTCATCCATAATGTGCGCGACCAGAAAATTATATCTGGAGGTTGACCTCTCCATGAACAGGTGCAGTTTCTCCCGTAGCTGTTCGTAGTGAGAAAATTCTGCCCTTGTGAAGTTGTTGCTGTCTAACTAGGTCTGGTCGGATAATCGATCGGGTTGCACCAGTGTCGATTGTTATGGTGCAATGTTCTCCGTCAACTTGACCCGGATGGCATAAGTCCGCTTCTCCACGATGTAGTCTTGACACGGTGATGGTGGTACTGGGGACGTCGATCCCCCTATAGCCAACCTCTTCCTCACGAAGTTGGCTCTTACATGTTTCCCGACCCCTCTGTTTGAAGGGCTTCCATTCTGGGCTCCTGACTCGGTCTGGATCTCCTCCTAGCTGCACACCCTGGACAATAGCTCGGTTTTCTTCGCTTCTTGCAGTCTCTTTGCAGGTGCCCCTTCTCTCCGCAGTTCCAGCATCTAGGCGCACCATTTACATGTGAGTCTCGCTCAATAACGACGCGCTCACACCTGCACTCTTCTGTCACTACCTCACGAACCCGGGCAGTGGTACGAGTCACATTTTCGCTGCCTCAACGTTCAGACTGTAAGCCAATGCGTCCTTAACCGTTTGCTTTTGAGCTAAACGCACGGCTTGTTGCAATTCCGGGTCCTTTAGTGCGCTAATGAATGCTTCTGTTTTTACGTCATCTTGATGTTCTGGGTCTTACGCTGGGTAAGCCAAAAGTGCTAGTCGCTCAATGTCTTGGGCCAGCTGCTGTAAGGTTTCACCAGGCTTCCGCACCCGATGCCGTAGCTGTGACCGATAAATCTGTTTCAGATGATCGTCTCCATAACGCATGTCGAGCGCAATCATTATAGCATTCGGGTTTGAGTGCAATTCATCGGGGATCGTCTGCAAAAGCTCAGCAGCTGGGCCTCTTAGAGCAAGAATCAGTGCAGTTGCTTGTTCCTGCTCATTCCAGTGATTTGCCCTTACGGCAGCTTCAAACTGAGTCTTGTAAATACTCCAGACCGTTTGCCCATCGAATACTTGCTTGCACATTTGTGGATGTGCTTTGCCCTGCGGTTATAAGTGGTGAAGTGGTTACTACTGCCTTCGCTGCTTCCAATTCTTTTTTCACTTTTTCCATCTCGTGGTTTATTCTCTCTTCGACCTGGCTGACCTTTCCCTCGACGTGGCTGAACTTTTCCTCGACCTGGTAAACCTTTTCCTCGACCTGGTGAAACTTTTCCTCGACGCCTTTAATTTGTTTGTTCAGATGACCGAGCTCCGCTTTTATTTCGGTTGACTGTTTCTCCAGCTTCTGTGTGATGTCTGCCCTGATGTCTGCCTTGATTTCGATCGCTTGTTGGTCCAGCATCACTGATTGTTCATTTAACTTCGCTAATTGTTCATTTAACTTCGCTGATTGTTCATTTAACTTCGCTGATTGTTCATCTAGCTTCGTAGTTAAATTGGATGGCATCAGCATTAACATTTGCATTAGCGCATTTTCTGGCTCCTTTGATTTTGGTGTTTCTACTTCTCCACCTTTTTCCGCATCTGAGAGCTCACCCGAATCCAGATTCACGCCTTCCGACTCGATCGCGTCACGCAAGCGAGCAATCAGTATGGCCTTTGTACCTTGTATGGGCAGATTCCGCTGTTCCAACTCCTCCTTGAGCTCCGATATGGTCAATTAATTAATTTTTAGATGAAAGTTTCCTAGCATTTTTGTCGTTTCGGCTATTTTTCCACCAGTTTCCACGTTATATTTCACAAATGTGCAGTTTAAAAATGTTTAAATGTTTTCACTTTTCGAAATTTTTTTTCTCACCTCTCGACACCACTGCCGCGTGTTTTTGGTTCACGGCTAATAATTTTAAGGTTCCGGGAAAGTGAAAACGCAATGCCTTTTAATTTAAGTTAAAAGAGTTTATTTAATTACAAAAATGCACAATAATCAGTTTAACACATATTTAATTAATAAATTTTCACTATTAAAAATCTAACACTTGTCCATAAATTTCTTATCGCAATTGTCTTCTAAATCACTTCACTATTACTCGATCAATATCGCTTTACGCACACTATCGCCGTCTTTGCTGTCGCGGTTGAATGAATGAATGATCCCCCCATTCATTCAGCTCGCCTTTATATAGGGTCTGTAGTCATTCAACCCAGTTCTCGTACATTGGCGAATTCGCGGGACCATTCGAGTGACTGCAAATGAATGGAGCAGTGACTCACTTTCAGATGTTGATGCTTGGTGGGTTCTCGTGATTTCGAGTAAATTGTTGATGTTCTTAATTGTTGTGAAAACAATTGCGACAGTAGCTCGCAGAATTATTAGTACATGTAACAATATATTTATGTATATATATATATATGTATATATATATATATATATATATATATATATATATATATATATATATATATATATATATATATAGATATGTAATATATAAATATATATATGTATATATAAATATATATATATATATATTTTTTTCTTTAAAAGCCGTCGGGCCTTGCTTAGTTGTGTGAGCAGACGCGTTTCGACTACTTTGAGTCATCTTCAGTGTCTAAAGGATGTGTTGAAGGGAGTGACTTTATATAGTCGTAGGATGGGTAATTAGCGAATAGGTAATTAGCGGATGGGTAATTAGCGGATGGGTAATTAGCGGATGGGTAATTAGTGGATGGGTCATGAGGTCAGGAAGTAAATTACTCAATTATACCAGGTAGGGGGATATTATGTTTTTGTTTTTTTGCTTGTTGGCTGTCCGTTTGTTCTGTTTCATCTCGTTTCCGTTTTCGTCTAAGAGTGTGGTCTAGGACTGAGAAAATTGCGTCAGAATTGGTAACAAGTTGTTCGTTGATAATGTCACCGTCTGTCTTTCTATGTTTATAAATTTCAAGCCTTTCTAGGATGTCAAGTCTCGGTCCTTTGTTTTGTTTGTGTAGCAATTTCATAGAGTTTGTCATAGCATCAGGCTCATGTGCGTGGTTTTGTAGGTGCGTCGCATAATTGGAGTCTGCTTTGTTGTATAAGAAAGATCGTAGGTGCTCTTTGTATCTTGTCGTTAGTTTTCGTGTTGTCCTTCCTATATATACCATGTCGCAGTCCTTGCATGTCAGTTTGTATATGCCGCTGCCTTCGTATATCGATGTGTCATTCAGTTTTGGCTTCAGTTTGTTTCCAATGTTGTTGTTCGTTTTGAATGCAGTTTGCAATTTGTATTTCCTAAGGAAGTTTGATAGTTTGTATGTCTCTTTGCCTACGTATGTTAACGATACCCACTGTTGGTCGTTTTTATGAGTTTCCGTCGGTTGGCGTTCCTGTTTTTGTTTGTACTGTGTGACTAGTTTGTCAATGTCGCATTGTTTGTATCCGTTATTATTAGCTATTCTGTAAATGTTGTTTAGTTCGTTGGAATAGTTAGTAGGAGTCATGGGGATGGAGTGAAGCCTCTGCACCATTGATCTGTACGCTGCTAGCTTATGTTGTGCGGGGTGGTTAGATGTGTCATGTATGGTATGATCAGTTGTGGTTGGTTTTCTGTATATTTTGTAGTCCAATCGTGTTTGTTCACGTGTCACAGTTAGGTCCATATAGTTGAGTTGTCCGTTTGTTTCTTTTTCCATTGTGAACTTTATATTCGGGTGAATTTCATTCATATAGGCAAGTAGTTCGTCTTGTTTATTTTCTTGTGAGTCAATAACAATGAAACAGTCATCCACATATCGTCTGTAAAATATTACATTGAATCTTTTGACAACTTTGGGTATAAAGACTTCTTCCAAAGATTGTAAGAATATTTCTGACATTATTGAGGACATTGGATGTCCCATACCCAGACCGTCTTTGGCAATGTATGTGTTGCTATTGAACTTAAAATAGTTCTGTTTGATTGTGGTCTTTATGAGATTGAGTATTTGATCTGTGAATCGTCGGCTGTTGTTGAATGAAAGTTTTTCTTTTAGTATGGCCAGTGTTTCATCGACAGGGATAGACGTATAGAGGTTGGTGATGTCTAATGATAAAAGTTGACAATTTTCAGTCAATTTTAAAGAAGTGGTAGAATTTGCTAGCTCGCGGCTGTTCTTTAATGCGTATTTGTCGTCAAGGTGCACGACATCAGCCATTATCGTTGCCAAGTACCGTGCTAATTGGTATGCAGGAGCTGGGTGGTAGTTGACAACAGGACGGATAGGAATATTGGGTTTGTGGAGCTTAGGTTGTGCTTTAAGGGGTGGTGTGCATGGATTTGGGTTTATGTAGCGTTGCTTAGTATTAGGAGGAATAATTAGTGGGGATTGTATAATGGCAGTACGTAAGTCCGCTTGGAACCTATTAACCCTTAAAGCACAACCTAAGCTCCACAAACCCAATATTCCTATCCGTCCTGTTGTCAACTACCGCCCAGCTCCTGCATACCAATTAGCATGGTACTTGGCAACGATAATGGCTGATGTCGTGCACCTTGACGACAAATACGCATTAAAGAACAGCCGCGAGCTAGCAAATTCTACCACTTCTTTAAAATTGACTGAAAATTGTCAACTTTTATCATTAGACATCACCAACCTCTATACGTCTATCCCTGTCGATGAAACACTGGCCATACTAAAAGAAAAACTTTCATTCAACAACAGCCGACGATTCACAGATCAAATACTCAATCTCATAAAGACCACAATCAAACAGAACTATTTTAAGTTCAATAGCAACACATACATTGCCAAAGACGGTCTGGGTATGGGACATCCAATGTCCTCAATAATGTCAGAAATATTCTTACAATCTTTGGAAGAAGTCTTTATACCCAAAGTTGTCAAAAGATTCAATGTAATATTTTACAGACGATATGTGGATGACTGTTTCATTGTTATTGACTCACAAGAAAATAAACAAGACGAACTACTTGCCTATATGAATGAAATTCACCCGAATATAAAGTTCACAATGGAAAAAGAAACAAACGGACAACTCAACTATATGGACCTAACTGTGACACGTGAACAAACACGATTGGACTACAAAATATACAGAAAACCAACCACAACTGATCATACCATACATGACACATCTAACCACCCCGCACAACATAAGCTAGCAGCGTACAGATCAATGGTGCAGAGGCTTCACTCCATCCCCATGACTCCTACTAACTATTCCAACGAACTAAACAACATTTACAGAATAGCTAATAATAACGGATACAAACAATGCGACATTGACAAACTAGTCACACAGTACAAACAAAAACAGGAACGCCAACCGACGGAAACTCATAAAAACGACCAACAGTGGGTATCGTTAACATACGTAGGCAAAGAGACATACAAACTATCAAACTTCCTTAGGAAATACAAATTGCAAACTGCATTCAAAACGAACAACAACATTGGAAACAAACTGAAGCCAAAACTGAATGACACATCGATATACGAAGGCAGCGGCATATACAAACTGACATGCAAGGACTGCGACATGGTATATATAGGAAGGACAACACGAAAACTAACGACAAGATACAAAGAGCACCTACGATCTTTCTTATACAACAAAGCAGACTCCAATTATGCGACGCACCTACAAAACCACGCACATGAGCCTGATGCTATGACAAACTCTATGAAATTCCTACACAAACAAAACAAAGGACCGAGACTTGACATCCTAGAAAGGCTCAAAATTTATAAACATAGAAAGACAGACGGTGACATTATCAACGAACAACTTGTTACCAATTCTGACGCAATTTTCTCAGTCCTAGACCACACTCTTAGACGAAAACGGAAACGAGATGAAACAGAACAAACGGACAGCCAACAAGCAAAAAAACAAAAACATAATATCCCCCTACCTGGTATAATTGAGTAATTTACTTCCTGACCTCATGACCCATCCACTAATTACCCATCCGCTAATTACCCATCCGCTAATTACCCATCCGCTAATTACCTATTCGCTAATTACCCATCCTACGACTATATAAAGTCGCTCCCTTCAACACATCTTTTAGACACTGAAGATGACTCAAAGTAGTCGAAACGCGTCTGCTCACACAACTAAGCAAGGCCCGACGGCTTTTAAAGAAAAAAAAAAGAGGATTGGCCTGCAGATATCAAATAAACAAAGTTATTGAATATATATATATGTATATATATATATATATATATATATATATATATATATATATATATATATATATATATATATATATACATAGATATATATATATATATATAGATATATATATATATATATATATATATATATATATATATATATATATATAATATATACATAGATATATATATATATATATATATATAGATATATATATATATATATATATATATATATATATATATATATATATATATAGACATAGATATACATATATATATATATATATATATATATATATATATATATATATATATATATATATATATATAAATATATATATATATATATAGATATATATATATATATATATATATATATATATATATATATATATATATATATAAATATATATATATATATATATATATATATATATATTTATATATATATATATATATATATATATATATATATATATATATATATATATATATATTTATATATATATATTTATATATATATATAATATATATATATATATATATATATATATATATATATATATATATATATATATATATATATATATGTAAGCAGGGTGTGTGCGGTATTTGAGGACAACTTGAGAGTACAATTAATTAGCTTGTATTTTTTACAAATTTAACAATATTTCAGGAATTTTTCAATTAAATTAATATATGACTATAAAGTTATTCAATAAAATTGCCAATCGCAGCAATAATCTCTTCGACCAGGATCTAGAAACGATTACAGGCCCGAATCAAATGCTGCTTGCTTATATTGACCATAACGGCATTAATAGCAGTCTTCAGCGAAGAAGTGGTATTATGAGGACGCTTATTGGTCTCACGCTCAACTACGCCCCATACGCAATAATCCAAAGGATCAAGGTCTGGGGAGCTAGGTGGCCATACGTTCGATGTTATGTATGGTCTGCCTTACATTGTCTATCCAGGGTTTCACTACCATCTCCAAGACCTCGATGCATGCAGCAGAGTTCACTCGAACTCCTTCGTTGCTGACAACACTAAAACCATAACAGTGGCTAGAAATTGTGTGTGCATAACAACAGGATCCTCCGTAGGATTTGAACATAGCCATCTGTCATTTCTGGGATTGGTCTTTTGATCTTGGTTAAAATTTTATTCGTCGAAAAAAAACCATAATATTTTGGGTGCCTCAGGGTATTTGATTTTGTTTAAAAGGCGTTTTGATCAGAGAACTCTCTGTTCCCGTGTTCGCTCTGACATGAACTGTCCTCTGCGCATCACGTAAGACTTATACCGAAGGTCTTCGTGGACAACTCTACGAAAAAGGTGCTCAGAAACATGAAGCTCACTCGCAAGGAAACTCATTGATTTTGAAGGGTACTCGTATATGATTGCTTGCATTTGCCCTTAAAAATTCTGCAGATGGGACAGTGTCAGAACTTTGTTCGTGCTTTTTGCGTTTCGCAACCGATTCTGTATCGCCTGCTGATGCTTCCAATTCACGGCGAATCTTATGCACGAATGAACGGGCGCAATTAAGAAAATTAGAGGTCTCTAAATCTGTATGGTTCGCACATACACCAACGATGACAGCGTGTCTCTCCATTTCTTGCGTGATGTTGTAGTCCGCCATTTCTTATCTGAAAAGAAAAAAAAAAACAAAATTCGCGAAGTTAGAGTCACATTTATGTATGTCCTCAAATACCGTACGCACATATATGTTCATGTATGTATCTATATGTATGTGTATATATATATATATATATATATATATATATATATCTATATATATGTATATATATATATATATATATATATATATATATATATATATATATATATCTATATATATGTATATATATATATATATATATATATATATATATATATATATATATATATATATATATATATATATATATATATATATACAGATGCATGCACATATGTATACTTCTATATATTGTACACATATGCTTTAATCAAAAATCCATTGAAATAAAGATAAAAACTTTTCATACGAAAATTAAGGAGAAAGTCCTTAAAACATAAAAAATTGAATGGACAAAAGTCTACGACAGTCAGTGTTGGCTCTGTTATACACAAAAAATTTCCAACTTAACGTAACGAAATATCATCAGTATTTGTTTCTTGGTGCTGCTGCAATTCAGTTTTAGTTTTATCGCTAGTATCTAACTGTAAGGACCGCAAAATGACATCGCGAAAAGAAATTTCCAGTGATATCCCAAATTTGGTCGTCCAATATAAAAAGACAATGCTTGGAAATCGCGAAATCACTAAAACTTAAACGAACTTCTGTGTGTACAATCATCAAAAACTTTGAAAACAGTGGTTCAATTGAAAATAAGCCGCGAACTGGCCGACCGAAAAAGTTGTCGCGCAGTGACATTGGTTTTATTCTAAATGAAGTGAACAGTAATAAAAAAATAAGTTCGCCAGATTCGGCGAAACAAGTGGCTACGGAAAGGAAAAAGGGTGTCCATGCAAGAAAAATCACGAGAGCATTAAATATTAATGGGTTTCACAGTAGAACTCCACGTAGAAAGCCATTAATATCCGCCAAAACCAACTTCTGCGTCGACAGTTTGTCATGGCCCATATTGACAAGGACAATGATTGTTGGAATCGCATCCTTTTCACAGATGAGTCCAAATTTTGCATTTTCGAGAGTGATGGTCAAAGGAAAGTATGGAGGAAAAAGAACACGGCTTTAGAGACCAACACTCTGATTCGGTGGAGGTAATGTGATGGTTTGGGGAGCCATCGCTGCATCTGTGGTTGGCAGATTGGCTTTTGTTGAAACTACGATGGACCGTTATGTTTACAAGAACATGTTAGAACAACATTTGAAGCCATCAGTGGAGAAATTGGGTCTTGGAGAGAGATGGATTTTCCAATAAGACAATGATCCAAAACATACAGTACTTTTTGTCGAGAACTGGTTGTTGTACTATGGTCCCAGGCAACTTAATACGCCTCCGCAAAGTCCAGACTTAAACCCAATAGAGCATGTATGTGAGCTTTTGGTATGGAAATTCGAAAATGTCCCATTAAAAATAAAAATTTATTGAAGGAAGCGCTTGTTACATGATGGGCGAAAATCACATCTGTAGAAACTGCTAATTTAGTTGCCTCTATGCCACAAAGACTGCAAGCAGGAATTGATGCGAAAGGGGGTCCAACCAAATATTAAGCCAGCAAAAATTTTTAAAATTTCCAATACGTTTAGTTGAAAAACTTTTGTGTACAAGTCAGCCAGCACTGACTGTCGTAGACTTTTGTCCATTCATTTTTAGGGTTTTGTACTAAAATACAAAACCCTATTGCAATCACGACCTGTGTCCGTCTGTTCGTCCGTCCGTCCGTCTGTATGTCACAGCACTTTTTCTCGGAAACTATAGGGGCTACAGCCATGAAACTTTGTAGAAAGGTCAGAAGTGGTGACTTCTTGAAAGTTCAAGGGTGGAAAATTTTTTCAAAGGCGTTTAAGGGGGGTCTCCCCATATAGGGGGGTGACCCTCAAAAAAAAATGTTCACCATTGGTAGTCGAATAGGGTGTCATTGGAAAGGTCTCAATAAGATCTTTTCAAAACAAGTCTTAAAATTGTCTTATAAGTACCGAGGGGGGCAGGGGAAGGGGAAATGTACGAACTTTTCGCGTACCCTCTCTCCTCCCTCGCGATTGGACACCTTCCATCTGAAAAAAATCATGAATGTAGGACTTTATGAGTACAACAACAACAACAAATACATGAGAAGTCGAATTCACTCAACTTTGTTAGTAAAAGTATGATTTACCGATTTTGTGTTTTCTTGAATAAAATCAAAACGGTACCTTTAAACTCAATAAAATTTAGCAAAGAGATGACTATTTATAAGATTGATCTTTTCGGAAAGCTTCATAAAGATCGAATAGTATTTACCGAAGTTATAGCGATTTGAATTTTCGTGTATTACTATGGAGCAATATGCCCTGTATTACTATGGAAACATATTGCTATGGAGCCATATGCGCTTTTTACCGACTTAGACACTACAGCTTTGCTAGAATTCGCATGAAAATTTCAGGAGTGATAGGTATCATGAAGATGAGTACCTACAATTGAAACAAGTCGAAGAGGCAGGAGAGAGCTCCTAGCAATAGGGCTTTGTAACCATTCTAGGATTCGAAAAAATAGGCCATAAATCGATGATTACAGTACAGAGGAGTGGCCCCTGAAAAAAAATTTCATGAAAGGTAGCCGATATGAGTATCAACTGAAAGTTCTCTATGAGAGCTTTTCAAAACAGTTCTTAAACTGACAGTTTTTGCTTCAGTGGGAGCACAGGGGCAGAAATACATGAAAAATGTGTTTCCTCCCTCGCGAATGGACACCCGTGATCTAAAAAATCTGAAAAAAATATCAAAGGAGACATTTACGGGTATAACTATAACAAATATCTCAGAAGTCAAAATTCGTTCAACTTTGTTAATA
Source organism: Odontomyia ornata (assembly GCA_963969285.1). Taxonomy (NCBI): domain Eukaryota; kingdom Metazoa; phylum Arthropoda; class Insecta; order Diptera; family Stratiomyidae; genus Odontomyia; species Odontomyia ornata. The sequence goes on along the minus strand of OZ017738.1, from coordinate 259,284,283 downwards.
ATAGTATGATCCTCGAATTTCACATTTTCTCCAATTAAATCGTCTTTGGCATGTTTCTTGATTTTATTCGTTGCTGGTTACTGCATTTTGTAAGTTGAGTACAAAACCCTTCTGACATGAGCATAGGTCTGTCTACCCAACTTGTTTTATATTTTTACGAGTTTCTCCTTAAGTTTTTTATGAAATGTTTTTGTCTTTTTTTTTGGTAAATACCTGTATATTTACGTTACTGAAAAATGCACATCAATATACATATATATATATTTATATATATATATATATATATATATATATATATATATATATATATATATATACATATATATATATGTATATATATACATATGCATAAATATATATATATATATATATATATATATATATATATATATATATATATATATTATATATATATATATATATATATATATATATATATATATATATATATATATATATATATATATATATATATATATATATATATATATATATACGAGGTGTGTTCAAAAAATATCGCGAATTTTGTTTTTTTTCAAAAATTATTTATTTATTCATGAATATCTGTTTTGTCCCCTTCAAAGTAATTTCCATGAGATATTATACACTTGTGCCAACGGTTTTTCCAATCTTCGAAGCACTTCAAAAAATCATTTTTTTAATCTTGTTCAGCTCCTCCTTCGATGCCGTCTTTATCTCGTCAAGCGTAGCATAACGTCGTCCTTTCATGGGCCTCTTCAGTTTAGGAAACAAGAAAAAGTCACAGGGGGCCAGATCTGGGGAATACGGTGGCTGCGGCATCATTAGTGTGTTGTTTTTGGCCAAAAAGTCGCGCACAAGCAACGATGTGTGAGCAGGGGCGTTATCGTGGTGCAAAAGCCAATTTTTGTTCAACCACAAATCCGGGCGTTTCTGGCGGATTGCTTCGCGCAAATTGCGCATTACTTGCAGCTAATATTCCTTATTGACCGTTCTTCCCTGTGGCAAGAACTCATGATGCACCACGCCCCTGTAATCGAAGAAAACTGTCAGCAAAACTTTCACATTCGACCGAACTTGGCGCGCTTTTTTCGGTCTTGGTTCATGCGGCAGCTTCCATTGAGATGATTGAGCTTTGGTTTCCACGTCATAACCATAAACCCACGATTCGTCACCAGTTATGACCCTCTGGAGCAAATTTGGTTCGTCGCGGACAGAGTTTAACATCTCATTAGCAATGTTCATGCGTTGCTGTTTTTGGTCGCAATTGAGCAATTTCGGTACGAATTTCGCGGCGACCCGTCTCATGCCCAAATCGTTGATAAAAATCGAATGGCACGAGCCAATCGATATGTTTAGGTCCTCAGCAACTTCTCTAACGGTGATTCGACGATTGGCCAATACCATTTTCTCCACTTCATTAATTTTTTCGTCTGTTGTTGAAGTGCTCGGGCGTCCGGCACGCTCTTCGTCGTTCACATCTTCTCGGCCTTCTAAAAACATTTTGTACCACCAATAAACGTTGCTTCGGTCCAAAGTAGCTTTTCCGTATGCCACAGTCAACATTCGGAATGCATCCGCGCACTTAATTTCGTTTTTCACACAAAATTTGATACACGTTCTTTGATCCATTTTTTTGAATAAGTAAAAATCGAAGACGATTGAAAACACGTGCAAGTAAAGCAGCTATCACCAATTAAGTGAACATTCAAAATGGCCGAGCTTGTCGTCATAAGTGACAGACATGAGTACCAACATAACGCCACAAAAAAATCGAAATTCGAATATACGTAACCCGCGAAAATTCAAAATTCGTGATACTTTTTGAACACAACTCGTATATATATATATATATATATATATATATATATATATATATATATATATATATATATATATATATATATATATATATATATATATATATATATATATATATATATATGTATATACATATATATGTATATATATATATATATATATATATATATATATATATATATATAAATATATATACACATATATATACATATATATATACAGTGCTGTGAATAATTTTAAACTCAAGCATATTTTTAGGTCTATCATTCAAATAGAAGACTAATTCAAATAAGTGTGCTTTTTCCTGAATGATATGGTTTTGGGGAAATTAATAGGGACGAAAGGACAATCGTATTCCTTGCTAAAACAAAAGAAAAAAAAAATCGTAAAAATAGAAAAATTATAAACGCAATATTAATTATAGTAGAATGTTCTTTTATTCAATACTTGGTCCATTTACCCTTATTTTTTATTTCTCTAATAATTGATTCGGAACGCTTTTAACAAGGCTATTTAATATGCTATCTGGTATCTCGTTTCACGCTTCTATTATACCAGCCATTCGTGGAAATATATATATATATATATATATATATATATATATATATATATATATAGATAAATATAAATATATCGATATACATATTGTCGCGTGTTATCGGTTCGCGGCCAAAAATTTTAATGTTCCGGGAAAGTGAAAACGCAATGTCTCTTAATTTAAGTTAAAAGAGTTTATTTAATTAAAAATGCACAATCATTTATTTAACTATTTGACCTAATTTGAATTTTCACTATTAAAATTCTAACACTTGTCCATAAATTTCTTATCGCAATTGTCTTCTAAATCACTTCACTATCACGAAAATCACTTTTCTACTACTCGAATAATATCGCTTCCTACACACAATCGCAGTTCTTATCGCGGTCGGATGAATGATTCCCCCCATTCATTCAGCTCGCCTTTATATAGGGTCTCTACCTATTCGCCCATTTCTCGCACATTGGCGAATGTTCTACCGAGAGGTACCAGGTAGGTTCGAGCTAGTTCATGAATGGAGTGACGTCACTTGCAGATGTTGATCATGCTTGTTGGATTCTCGTGGGTTCGAGTAAATTCATTCGTTGACGTTCTTAATGATGATGAAAACAATTGCGACAGTAGCTTGCAGAATTATTTGTACATGTTATTATTTGTACATGTAACACTGCCCCCACCTCAGTTCTTTTCGCCCGGAAAAGATGTGTCGCTATTTGTAGTCAATTCTCCCTGGGTGTAATATGGGGCAAGACGGCCCAGATGCACGATTTTCATTTTAGCTCTCGGCTTACGATGTTCCTGTATTCGGTATACGACGTCGTTGATTCGCTTTGTAACTCGGTATGGTCCCTCCCAATTATGTTGCAACTTTGGAGACCTACCCTTTCGCCGTTGCGGGTTATAAAGCCACACCAAGTCATCTTGCTGGAAGCCAGTAGAATTAGCCTTTAGATCATACCTGGTCTTCATGCGGTCAGTAGCCGATTCGAGGTGTTTTCGCACTGTCCGATGTATCTGGTTCAACCGTTGTCTTAGATCACTTGCTTACTCCCAGACCGTTTGGGGTTTCTCAGGGGTTGTTCCGAACTTTATATCGGCTGGCAAACGAAAAGTCTTTCCAAAAATGACTTTGGCTGGGGCTTGGCCCGTCGATGCATGTTCAGCGACTCTATACGCCATTAAAAATAGTGGGATATGTCGGTCCCAGTCCCTTTGGTGCTCGTCAACCATTTTGGCCAAGTGTTTATTGAGCGAGCCGTTGAAACGTTCGACCATTCCATCGGATTGGGGATGCAGCGGTGTTGTCCTCGTTTTCCGTATTCCCAGCTGCTCGCACATTTCGCTAAAAACTAGTGACTCAAAGTTTCGGCCTTGATCCGAATGTAGTTCACAAGGCACACCGTACCTGCTGACCCAATTTAACACTAGCTGTTCGGCTACAGTAGTTGCTTCCTGGTTGGGAATGGGGTAGACCTCGGGCCACTTGCTGAAATAATCAGCTACAACCAGCGTGTATCGATTTCCCCATTCGGATTCAGGAAAGGGTCCTGCGATGTCAACAGCAATCCTTTCGAATGGCACGCCTACGTTATAGGTTTGCATTTGTCCTCTCAGTCGTCGCTTTGGGCCTTTGACGGAAGCGCAAATTGTGCATCTGCGACACCAGTCCTCTACGTCTTCTCGAGCGTGGAGCCAGTAGAATCTTTCCCGCAATTTCGCTAAGGTTTTGTTAACACCAAGGTGGCCTCCCGAGGATCCTTCATGCATTTCCTTTACCACATCGTGGATTCGGCTTTTGGGTAGTATAGTTTGCATCCTATAGGAGCTGCCATCCGCCGTTTCCCATTTCCGCTTGAGTACACCACCCTCCACCTGTAGGGAGTTCCATTGTGCCCAATAGCTTTTCAGGGTTGCACCATGCATCGAAACGTCCTTCCACTCCGGTCGCCCAGTCGTCTCCTTCCATACGAGCAATGGTCCGATATCTCCATCGGCTAACTGGGCATTTCGAATCTCCTCCGATGACCAACCTTCATCGAATTCGGCCGTTATCACTCGTAGATCAACGGGCGGCTCCTTTTCCTCAATCCGTTGGCAATGTTTGCAGTTAGCTGGACATGGATGACGAGATAGGGCGTCAGCAATTCCATGAACTCTGCCCTTGTGGAGCAGTTGGGGCCTTACTAGGCCTGGACGGATCGTCGATCGGGTTGCACCAGTGTCGTTTGTTAGGGTGCATTGTTCTTCATCAACTTGACCAGGAAGGCATCTGTCTGCTTCTCCACGATGTTGCCTTGGCACGGTGCTGGGGATGTCGATACTTGTGGCCAACGTTCGCCCCACGAAGTTGGCCCTTGCAGTTTGATGGGCCTCCATTCTAGGCTCCTGACACGGTCTGGATCTCCACCACCCTGGACAATAGCTCGGTCTTCTCCCCTTCTTGCAGTCTCTTTGCAGGTGCCCTTTTTCCCCGCAATTCCAGCATCTAGGCACACCATTCATCTGCAGCTCTCGCTCATTTCCCACGCGCTCACACCTGGATTTATCTGTCACTACCTCGCGAACTCGGACAGTGGTGCGGGTCACATTTTTGGCTGCCTCAAAATTTAAACTATAAGCCAATGCTTCCTTGACTGTTTGCTTTTGAGCTAACCGCACGGCTTGTTGCAATTTCTTGTCCTTTAAGGCGCTGATGAATGCTTCTGCTGCTACGTCATCTCGATGTTCTGGGTCGTACGCTGGGTAAGCCAAAAGTACCAATCGCTCAATGTCTTGTGCTAGCTGCTGCAAGGTTTCGCCAGACTTCTGCATCCGATGCCGTAGCTGCGCCCGGTAAATCTGCTTCAGATGATCGTCTCCATAACGCATGTCCAGCGCATTCATTATAGCAGCCGGGTTTGAATGCAGCTCAACGGGGATAGTCTGCAAAAGCTCGGCAGCTGGGCCTCTTAGAGCCAGAATTAACGCAGTTGCTCGTTCCTGCTCATTCCAGTGATTTATCCTAGCGGCTGCTTCAAACTGGATTTTGTAAATACTCCAGACCGTTTGCCCATCGAATATTGGTGCTTGCACATTTCTAGATGAGCTTTGCGCTGCGGTTATAATTGGGGCTGGTGAGGCGGTTACTACTGCCTTCGCTGCTTCTAATTCTTTTTTCACTTTTTCCATCGCATGGTTTATCCTCTCTTCGACCTGGCTAACCTTTCCCTCGACCTGGCTGACCTTTTCTTCGACCTGGTAAACCTTTTCCTCGACCTGGTCAACCTTTTCCTCGACGCCTTTAATTTGTTTGTTCAGATAACCGAGCTCCGTTTTTATTTCGGTTGACTGTTTCTCCAGCTTCTGTGTGATGTCTGTCTTGATTTCGATCGCTTGTTGGTCCAGCTTCACTGATTGTTCATTTAACTTCGCTGATTGTTCATCTAGCTTCGCAGTCAGACTGGATGACATTAGCATCAACATTTGCATCAGCGCATTTTCTGGCTCCTTTGATTTTGGTGTGTCTACTTCTCCACCTTCTGCGCCTTTTTCCGCATCTGAGAGCTCACCCGAATCCAGATTCACGCCTCCCGACTCGATCGCGTCACGCAAGCGTGCAATCAGTATGGCCTTTGTACCTTGTGTGGCCAGATTCCACTGTTCCAACTCCTCCTTGAGCTCCGATATGGTCAATTCATTAATTTTTAAGTTTAAGCTTCGTGGCATTTTTAATGTTTCTTTAAATTTTACTATTGTGCACCATAAAAATGTTCAAATTTTCACTTTCAAAATTTTTCTTTCGCACTTCTTGACACCATTGTCGCGTATTATCGGTTCGCGGCCAAAAATTTTAATGTTCCGGGAAAGTGAAAACGCAATGTCTCTTAATTTAAGTTAAAAGAGTTTATTTAATTAAAAATGCACAATCATTTATTTAACTATTTGACCTAATTTGAATTTTCACTATTAAAATTCTAACACTTGTCCATAAATTTCTTATCGCAATTGTCTTCTAAATCACTTCACTATCACGAAAATCACTTTTCTACTACTCGAATAATATCGCTTCCCACACACAATCGCAGTTCTTATCGCGGTCGGATGAATGATTCCCCCCATTCATTCAGCTCGCCTTTATATAGGGTCTCTACCTATTCGCCCATTTCTCGCACATTGGCGAATGTTCTACCGAGAGGTACCAGGTAGGTTCGAGCTAGTTCATGAATGGAGTGACGTCACTTGCA
>OZ017738.1:259207722-259275222 GCA_963969285.1 Odontomyia ornata | reverse complement strand
GCGACTAGTACTTGATTAACTTGACATGTAGTAGAAATCTAGTCATACGGTGCTTTTGCCTTCCACATCTATACATACATAAAATGACCTAGGTATCACCGGATAGCAATACACAAAGCCAATTGAAATTCCAGAACCAACAGTGTTTCAAAAGTATTAAAAATTCCTACCAGAATTCTGAGTCAGTGGTTGCAACCTTAAGAGGGCTTTCTCCAATTTTCGGCCGTAATATTCGTCCCACCCGACAGGCTGTTCCTACTATAGTGGTTAAGTTCAATTCAAAGTTTTTACCATTGGACATTTTGTTGCCAAAAAGATGTCGTACCGCTCGAAGCAAAGGAAATATCGCAGCCGTAAGTACATCGATTCAAAATGGGGCAAATCAGTCGATTCCACGTCGTTCTCAAAAATTATACATCACTCAAACGACACTGAGGCATATTTTGTGAAAAGATATTGAACTGCATGGTTACAAGTTTAAACTGACTCAAGAAATAAAGCCATTTGATTATTTAAAACACCAAAACTTCTCCTATTGGCTTGAAGGAAATGAAGGATTTTATCGAAAAACAATTTGCACGATGAAGCTCATTCCGGGCCCAATAGTTTTGCTAATAAGCAAAATATGAATGACTGGTCAGAAACAAATCTACATCCGCTTTTAAAGACACCGTTGTATTCACGAAAAATTACTGTTTGGTGCGGTTTTCATGACAGAGGTGTGATTGGGTCGTATTTTTTCGTGGATGAAAACAACCGTCATGTTACCGTCAATGGAGAGCACTATCGTATTATACTGGAAATTGATTTGTGGTCAGAATTAGATAAACTTAACATCAAGGATATGTGGTTTCAAAAATATGGTGCCAGTTGCCACACAGCACGCCTCATACTTGATTAATTGAGAAGAAAATTTCGTGAACGTGTTCTCTCGAGAAATGGTCGGGCCGAATGACCACCTTGTTCATGCGATCTAACCCCATTGGATTTCTTTTTAAGCGGCTATATCAAGGGCCATAAACCAAGAATCTTTAGAAGAGCTCAAAGATCACATCCAATGCGAAATGCGTTCCTGTCAAAATGTGCTCCAGAGTGGTCGAAAATTGAATCCGAAGAATTGCCCGCTGTAAACGAAATCGAATTTTTTCCATAAAATGTAATGCTTACACTAAATCCACAATAAATTTGAACTCAATATCTCAAATATTTCTTTGTTTTTAAATAGATAAAATTGTTGTGTCCTTAATGGAAAATGCTTTATGTCAAAGCCGTATTCAGCGGAGTTCAGCCCTCTAAAGAAATTTGAAAACGAAAGACTCCAAACGGCGTTTGTGGCAAAACATTTCACATAGACCCTCGACAACCAGCTGGCTACCATCCTAACCGATACATCACTGAAAACAAGCACCGGGTTCTGGGTGGAAGTAAAAGCGACATTCAAACCGTGGCAGAGTGGACGATCGGATAACAAGCCTGGCGCAAAAGAAATGATTGGTTCGATGATGAATGCCAGGATGAAAATCTATGAAGAGTAGTGAACAAGATAATTAGAATTTATAAAAGAAAATACTATGATGTTAAATTAAGAATTACGTAAATCTAGCCAGAATCATCACAAGATAAGCATACAAAGTATTGAAAAGCCTGAAACGTGGCTATCAGCCCAAGACCACCTTCTGCCGTGATAACATCGGCAACATCATCACTGATGAAAACAGTATTAAGGAAAGATATTTATCTTATTTCAAGAACCTCCTTAATCTTCCACACAGCTCAAGAAGATAGGAGCTTATAAATATTCCCGGATGACTTCCATTGGCTCCAACTACACTGAATGATGTTTATTTTATCATCAAGGCAGAAAAGAAGCATACAGCACCAAACATCGGTAAGATTCCATTAGAGACTATTAAATATTATGGCAGCAAAGTTCAGGAAGCCATTCATAAAGTCATTGAGGACATTTGGCAACAAGAACACATGCCAAATGAGTGGAGCTAATCAATTATATTCCCTTTCCACAAGAAAGGTGACAAGCTACAGAGTGAAAACTATAGGGGCATACCGCTGCTTTGTATGGCGTACAAAATATTTTCGAAGATCTAAGAAAATAAAATCAGATCATACGCTAACAGTATGCTCGGAGATTATCAAGGTAGTTAAAGAGTCAATAGATCAACAGTAGACCAATTGTCCACTGTTAAGCAGGAACATGAGAAATGTTAGGAGTTCAATATAGACGTCCACTAAATTTTATTTGAGTTGAAACAAGCATACAACAGTATTGATCGTAACCTTATGTACTAAAGAATGCTTTGCTTTGGTATTGCAGCCAAATAAGTCACCAGAATGATAATGACGTCAATAACCTCCGAATAGCAAACTCACCGACACTTTTGACATAAAAACTGGACTAAAACAGGCAGACAGGTTGGCTGCATTGCTTTTAAGTTTGGCTCTAGAGTATATCATAAAAAAGCTTACTTTCGATACACTACGTACATTACTATACAAGTCAAGCCAAGTAGTAGCCTATGCAGACAAGATCAACATTTTGTCAGGGTTGTTAAAAACTGCCAAAGAACTTTTTCCGAAACTCGATAGCAAACCAAAACTAGTAGAGCTACAAATTAATGAGAATAAAACAAACCTCATGATACAGTCAAGAAAAAAATACATCAAATACACTAAATATCACGCCTGGCGAATACAATATCGAAAATGTGGGCTAATTTGTGTATTTAAGTGCCAAAATAAAGAGAACCGGCTATGAAGGAGATGGAACACACTAAATAATACAGCTCGCAAATAAAATTTTTTGAGCAATTTCGACAATCTCGAGAGCCAGCTGCATACACAGGAAAACAAAGCTCGCAATATACAAATCTGTGAAAAGACCAGTGTCATGCTATGTGTTTAACATGGGCACTAACCCAAGCACCTGCAAATATACTGAACGCCATTGAGCAATGGGTCCTGAGATAAATAACCACAGCAAAACTAAACGAGACCAATGGTGAATTCGATACAATCGCTGTATGACGTATTTGCCGAGCTGGAGGTCTCAAGGATTGTAAGACTGCGGAAACTGCAATGAGCTGGACACATAAAGCATATAGGCAAATAATAGACGTCTCAAAAGGTATTCGTTGGGACAACCAGTCGCGAAACCGAAGAAACGCTGGTCTATCTTGGTCGACGAAGACAGTTCATCGCTGCTTTGGTTTTGAAATTGGAATACGCGGTCAATCAATCGGGACAGCGCCTTTTCCTGCCTCGGTCCAATGACGTTTTTGCAGGAAGCGAATATTGGAGAGGGGCGTTAGCACTACGAAGAAGCAGAAGAAGATATATATTTACAATATATGCTATTATATACATATATATATACATATATATATATATATATATATATATATATATATATATATATATATATATATATATATATATATATACATATATATATATTTATATATTTATATATATATATATATATATATATATATATATATATATATATATATATATATATATATATATATATATATATATATATATACCCCAAACCATTTCGGAGTACGCAAGTGAGCTAAGACAACGGTTGAACTAGATACATCGGACAGTGCGAAAACACCTCGAATCGGCTATTGACCGCATGAAGACCAGGTAGAATCTAAAGGCCGATTCTACTGGCTTCCAGTAAGATGACTTGGTGTGGCTATATAACCCGCAACGGCGAAAGGGTAGGTCCCCAAAGTTGCAACATAATTGGGAGGGACCATACCGAGTTGCAAAGCAAATCAACGACGTCGTATACCGAATACAGGAACATCGTAAGCCAAGAGCCAAAATGAAAACCGTGCACCTGGACCGTCTTGCCCCATATTACATCCAGGGAGAATAGACTACCACTGGCGACACATCTTTTCGGGGCGAAAAGAACTGAGGGGGGGCAGTGTTACATGTATAAAGAATTCTGTGAGCTACTGTTGCAATTGTTTTCACAATCATTAAGAACATCAACAAAATGAACTTACTCGAAACCACGAGAACCCACCAAGCATTATCAACATTTGGAAGTGAGTCACTGCTCCATTCATTAATCTGCTTGAATATACCAGATACCTCTCCGCAGAATATTCGCCAATGTACGAGAAATGCATTGAGCGGATGGAGACCCTATATAAAGGTGAGCTGAATGAATTGGCAGATCATTCATTACAACCGCGATAGATAACTGCGACATAGTGGAACGTGAAGTAAAGGCGATTGATTGTTTGAGTGCGAAGTGATTTTAAGAAGACAGTTGTAAGAGGAATTAATTGACAAGTGAAAGTTAGATTTTAATTAAAATTGTGAAATAGTTGAATAAGTGATTGTGCACTTTTTTAAGTAACTAAATAAACTCTGTTTAATTCAATTTAAAAGACATTGCGTTTTCACTTCCCCGGAACATTAAAATTATTAGCCGCGAACCATAACACGCGGCAGTGGTGTCAAGAACTGAGAAAGAAAATTTTGGAAGTGGAAACGATTAAACATTTTTAAAGTGCACAATAGTGAGAATTGACGTGGAAACTGGTGGGAAAATAGCCGAAACAATAAAAATGCCTGGAAACTTACATCTAGAAATTTATCAATTGAGCATATCGGAGCTCAAGGAGAAGTTGGAACAGCGAAATCTGGCCACACAAGGTACAAAGGCCATACTGATTGCTCGCTTGCGTGACGCGATTGAATCGGAAGGTGCGTATCTAGATTCGGGTGAGCCTTCAGATGCAGAAAAAGGCGCAAAAGGTGGTGAAGCCAAAACACCAAAACCAAAGGAACCAGCAAATTCGCTGATGCAAATGTTGATGCTGATGCAGCAAGAGCAGCGACAACAATTATCCAATTTAACTGTGAAGCTCAATGAACAGTCATCCAATTTAACTGCAAAGCTAGACCAGAAGCTGGACCAACAAGCAGTCGAAATCAAGGCGGATTCGCAAAAACAGTCAACTGAAATAAAAGCGGAGCTCGGTAGTCTGACCAAACAAATTAAATGCGTCAAGGAAAAGGTTTATCAGGTCGAGGAGAGAAAGAACCATGAGATGGACAAAATGAAAAAGGAATTGGAAGCAGCAAAGGCAGCAGTTACCACCTCACCAGCCTCACTTGCAACCGCAGCGCAAAGCTCATCTAGAAATGTGCAAGCACCAATATTCGACGGGCAAACGGTCTGGAGCTGCCGCTAGGGCAAATCACTGGAATGAGCAGCTGGACTAATTATTGCTCTAAGAGGCCCAGCTGCCGAGATTTTGCAGACGATCCCCGTTGAGTTGCACTCAAATACGCTCGACATCATCTAAAGCAGATTTATCGGTCACAGCTACGGAATCGGATGCAGAAGTCTGGCGAAACTTTACAGCAGCTAGCCCAAAACATTGAGCGACTGGCGCTTTTGGCTTACCCAGCGTATGACCCAGAACATCGAGATGACGCAGTGACAAAGGCATTCATCAGTGCATTAAAGGACCAGGAACTGCAGCAAGCTGTGAGCTTAGCTCAAAAGCAAACAGTTAAGGACGGATTGGCTTATAGTTTGAACTTTGAGGCAGCGGAAAACGTGAGCCGTACCACTGCCCGGGTTCGCGAGGTAGTGACAGACGAGTGCAGGTGTGACCGCGTCATTATTGAGCGAGACCCACATGTAAATGGTGCACCTAGATGCTGGAATTGCGGTGAGAAGGGGCACCTGCAAAGAGACTGCAAGAAGCGAAGAAAACCGAGCTATTGTTCAGGGCGTGCAGCTAGGAGGAGATCTAGACCGAGTCAGCAGCCCAGAATTGAAGCCCTTCAAACAGAGAGGTCGGGAAACATGTAAGAGTCAACTTCGTGGGGCAGAGGTTGGCTAGGAGGATCGACGTCCCCAGCACCACCATCACCGTGTCAAGACTACATCGTGGAGAAGCGGACTTATGCCTTCCGGGTCAAGGTGACGGAGAACATTGCACCATAACAATCGACACTGGTGCAACCCGATCGATTATCCGACCACACTAAGTGAGATAGCAACTACTTCACAAGGGCAGCATTTTCTCACTACGGGCAGCTACGGGAGAAACTGCACCTGTTCATGGAGAGGTCAACCTCCAGATACAGTTGGGAGACCTTGCGTTCCGACATAATTTTCTAGTCATGAACATTATGGATGACTGCATTCTTGGAATGGATTTTCTGCGACCACATGGAATCACGTTGGATTTGGGCAACGTGTATTGAAATGGCAGAGTGTCGAAGTATTGAAGGAGGATCCTCGCCTCTAAATTCCCAAGACGAAGTCGTAGTATGTACTGACACTGATGTACCAAATTCTTCCGAAAGCATTGTATGGGCCAAACTTGATGGTGATTCTGGAGACCACCGATCTTATCTGATAGAGCTAACGAAGACGTCTGCATTGTGCGGTTTGATTGCAGGCCGAAGCCTTGTAAGATCTATAAAGAACGGATACGTTCCGGTCAGAGTCCTTAACACAGCAGACTCAACCACGAGCATCAAAGCGGGAGGAAACATTGGCAGCTGCCAGCCTGTTCCCACCGTCACATCCTTGGGAGCTTTTCACGACCATCATTGGAAAAAGAGGCAAACCACTGGATAAACCCGGGAATCCACGTCTGCAATATTAAAGCAGGTCAAATTGGCAGTGCAGCTACTCAAGCAAGCCTCTGATTTGGTCACCAAGTACAGTGACATCCTCTCAACAAGCCCGGATGACCAAGGCCGAACGAGTATGGTAACTCCCGTCATAGATACACAGGGAGCCAAGCCAATTCGACAAGCACCGAGACGTCTTCCTATAGCCAAGCAAGGAAAAGTGAGCGCACTGTTTTCGGACATGAAAAAACAAGGCGTTATCAAACCTTCTGTCAGTTCATGTGCCGTGCCAGTAGTTCTAGTATAGAAAAAGGATGGTACCACTCGTTTTTGTGTCGACTATAGGGAGCTTAACGACGTCACTAAGAAAGATAGTTACCCGCTCCCACGCATCGGTGACATCATGGACACTTCAGCGGACGCAAGATGGTTTTCTACACTCGATCTCAAGAATGGCTACTGGCAGGTAGAAATCGACAAGAAAGACCGAGAGAAAACCGCATTTTCAGTTGGGACCGGATTGTGGTAATTTGTGGTGATGCCATTTGGGCTTTGCAATGCTCCAGCCACTTTCGAACGCCTGATGGAATACGTGCTACGAAGCCTAACCTGGAAAACCTGCTTGGAGTACTTAGATGACATCTCCCGATTGCGACTGGTGAATTTGAAACTTAGTCCCGACAAGTTTATCCTTTCCCCAGCTGAAGTAAAATACCTGGGACACGTCATATCAGCAGAAGGGGTCAAAATAGACCCTGAGAAAATTTAAGCCGTGAAAAGCTGGCCAACACCAAGCAACAAGTACCAACTACGAAATTTTCTGGGTCTGGCAACCTACTATCGAAGATTCGTCAAAGACTTTGCTAAAATAGCTAAGTGTATCCATCGGCTAACCGAGAAAAATCGTCCGTATGTCTGGAATGAACAATACCAGACAGCCTTTGATGCCTTGAAGGAGAAGCTGTGTGAATCACTTGTGCTGGCATACCCGAAACCCGGAAAAATGTTTCTAGTTGACACCGATGCGAGCAACGGTGTTATTGGAGCTGTACTCCCCCAGCAGATCGATGGCGAAGAAAGAGTCCTCTCGTATTACAGTCGAGTTCTCTCAAAAAGTCAGAGGAACTACTGCGTGATCAGGAAGGAGCTATTTATTATAAAAGAGGCCACCAAGCTGTTCCACAAGTACCTATATGGCCAGAAATTTGTTCTTCGAACAGACCATGCATCGCTGAGATAGCTACTCGACTTCAAAAACCCCGAGGGACAAGGTGCAAGATGGATCGAAAGATTGCAGTCACACGACTACGAAATTGTTCATCGCAAGGGTGGAGTTCATGGTAATGCTGACGCCCTATCCTGCCGTCCATGTCCAGCTAACTGCAAGCATTGCCGTCGAATTGAGGAAAAGGAACCGCCCGTTGATCTGCTATTGATAACGGCCAAATCCGATGAAGGTTGGCCATCGGAAGAGATTCGAGATCCCTAGTTAGCCGATAAATTCATCGGACCGTTGCTCGTATGGAAGGAGACGACTGGGCGACCTGAGTGGAAAGACGTTTCAATGCATGGCGCAATCTTGAAAAGCTATTGGGCAAAATGGAACTCCCTTCAGGTGGAGGGCGGCATACTCAAGCGGAAATGGGAAACGGCGGATGGCAGCTCCTATAGGATGCAAACTATACTACCCAGAAGCCGAATCCACGATGTGGTTAAGGAAACGCATGAAGGATCCTCGGAAGGCCATCTGGGTGTTAACAAGACCTTAGCGAAATTGCGGGAAAGGTTCTACTGGCTCCACGCTCGAGAAGACGTAGAGGACTGGTGTCGCAGATGCACGATTTGCGCTTCCGTCAAAGGTCGAAAGCAACGACTGAGAGGACAAATGCAAACCTTTAACGTGGGGGTACCGTTTGAAAGGATTGCTGTTGACATCGTAGGACCCTTTCCTGAATCTGAATGGGGAAATAGATACATGCCCCATTCCCAACCAGGAAGCAACTACCATAGCCGAACAGCTAGTGTTAAATTGGGTCAGTAGGTACGGCGTACCTTGTGAACTACATTCAGATCAAGGCCAAAACTTCGAGTCACTATTTAAAGTAAGCAACACCACCCGAGGAAGTCCAAACCATCTCGGATCACGCAAGTGAGCTAAGACAACGGTTGAACTAGATACATCGGACAGTGCGAAAACACCTCGAATCGGCTATTGACCGCATGAACACCAGGTATAATCTAAAGGCAAATTCTACTGGCTTCCAGCAAGATGACTTGGTGTGGCTATGTAGCCCGCAACGGCGAAAGGGTAGGTCTACAAAGCTGCAACATAATTGGGAGGGACTATACCGAGTTACAAAGTGGATCAACGACGTCGTATACCGAATACAGGAACATCGTAAGCCAAGAGCCAAAATGAAAACCGTGCACCTGGACCGTCTTGCCCCATAATACATCCAGGGAGAACTGACTACAACTGGCGGCACATCTTTTCGGGGCGAAAAGAACTGAGGTGGAAGCAGTGTTACATGTACAAAGAATTCTGCGAGCTACTGTCGCAATTGTTTTCACAACCATTAAGAACATCAACAAAATGAACTTACTCGAAACCACGAGAACCCACCAAGCATTATCAACATTTGGAAGTGAGTCACTGCTCCATTCATTAATCTGCTCGAATATACCAGATACCTCTCGGCAGAACATTCGCCAATGTACGAGAAATGCATTGAACGGATGGAGACCCTATATAAAGGCGAGCTAAATGAATGGGGAGATCATTCATTACAACCGTGATAGAAAACTGCGACATAGTGGAACGCGAAGTAAAGGCGATTGATTGTTTGAGTGCGAAGTGATTTTAAGAAGACGGTTGTAAGAGGAATTAATTGACAAGTGAAAGTTAGATTTTAATTAAAATTGTGAAATAGTTAAATAAGTGATTGTGCATTTTTTTTTAGTAACTAAATAAACTCTGTTTAATTCAATTTAAAAGACATTGCGTTTTCACTTCCCCGGAACATTAAAATTATTGGCCGCGAACCATAACACGCGGCAATATATACATATATAATATATATATATATATATACATATATATATATATATATATATATATATATATATATATATATATATATATATATATACATATATATATACATTTATATATACATATGTATATACATATATATATACATATATATATATATATATATATATATATATATATATATATATATATATATATATATATATATATATATATAATATATGGGGTTTCCAATAAGAGGTGTTATTTTGATATTATGCTGTTAAAAGTGAAAAATAACATCAGGCAAATGACCACCGTAACCACGATTACAGGACCATATCCTTTTCATGAAATTTTCCATAACAAAATCCAATAAGAGGTGTTATTTTGATATTTGTAATGCCATTTTTTTAGTACAAATTATCGGATGTTTACTTCATTATAAAGAAGAAGATATGCCGTTAATAGTGAAAAATAACATCAGGCAAATGACCACCATGACACGCTTTCAGGATTCTATCCTTTTCATGAAGTTTTCCATAACCAAATCGCAAAGAGTCTATGTGCTCGGTAGGCTGACGAATTACATCTTTGAGGTCTTGAATCGACGCTAGGCTGTTGGCGTAAACCTTTTCTTTCATGTAGCCTCGAAGGGAGAAGACGCAAGGTGTTAAATCACAAGATCTATTCGAAATAACACCTCTTATTGGAGAACCCTATAATATATACACAGGGTGGGCCATAAGGGTGTTGGCGGTTTAAATATTCGATTTAAAAAAAACTACGAAACATAACACAAATATATTTGTATTGTTAAAAAGTAGAAGCATAGGAATTTTTAAGACTTAAAAATAATGTTGTCCAATGTTTCGTAGTTTTTTTTAAATCGAACATTTAAACCGCCAACACCCGTATGGCCCACCCACACCCTTATGGCCCACCCTGTATATATATATATATATATATATATATATATATATATATATATATATATATATATATATATATATATATATATATATATATATATATAACTTTAAAAATTTAAATATATATATATATATATATATATATATATATATATATATATATATATATATATATATATATATACATATATATATATATATATATATATATATATATATATATATATATATGTATATATATACATCTATTTAAATTTTTTAAGGTAGTTTCCCTAAGTAAAGAACTGGCCGTTAAACAATTTTTTATCAAACGTTTTCGAGAAGGCTCTCAAATGAGAGGTTTTAGCACTTTCAGAATCGAAAAAAATCATTTTATGCATGCTGTCCAGGGGCAGGGAAAATGTACGAACAATATTTGCAATTGGACGTGAAATACTATTTGATATTTTTGAATCTTTCATGGTAAATTAATCTTACGAACAACTATTTGGAATCATATTTCATTGTATTTAAGGGTACTTTTATGGTTTTATTCAAGAAAATATAAAATTGATAAATCATACTATTATTAATAAGCTTGATGGAATTTTGGCTTCTGACGTTTTTGTTGTTGTTGTACTCATAAAGGCCTACATTCATGATTTTTTTAGATTTGTCAGATGAAAGATTTCCAATCACAAGAGGAGGAACCCGAAAACTTCGTACATCTCCGCTGCTCCCTTCGATTATGATACCGAATTTTCAAGACCTGTTTTGAAAAGATCTCATAAAGACCTTTCTAATTCAACTGCCAATGGTGAAAAAAGTTTAAACGTCACCTCCCTATATGGGGGGACCCCCCTTAAAATTCTCTAAAGTACTTTTCACCCCATAACTACTTCTGACCTTTCCACAAAGTTTCATGGCCGCAACGTTTATAGTTTCGGAGAAAACTGCTGTGACATACAGACAAACGGACAGACGGATAAAGGTCGTAATTTCAATAGGGTTTCATATTCTAGTACAAAACCCTTAAAATATAAGGGATCATTTGGAATCAATTGGTGATGAAGAGAAGGGACAATGCGACCCAAAAATGAATTATAACGGCATCAAAAAGGAACATAAATAGCTGTAGCACATTGCTAAATGCAAGAAAGGATAATCACCCTAGCCACTATGGGAAGAACCACATCTCAGAGCGATAAGAAAATGGAGGCGAACAATAAGAAAATGGAGAGTCACATTTCATGTCGGGCTGTCAAACTGATACGAGTTGGCCCTCTTGGACTTTTTTTCTTGGCGTAACGTCAAAGTTGATCTTGGTTCGTGCTCCAAGTACAACAGCACAGTAAGAAAAAATTGACCTATGGGGGCTTTTTTAAAAAATTTCGCTTTGTTTTGTTTTTGTATATCGTATAAATAGAATACTTATGTAAACAGATATAATATAGATTGAAGGCAACCATATTTTATTATTAAGATGGTGTAGTGAAATGGGTAGACAAAATGTCCGTAGAGAACTGCAGCAATGGTCTACTGCCTCGGCGAAAGCAGATGGTGGGCTCCGCCTACATTGGCCTTGTCTGAGGAGACGTAAATGCGCTGGCAGGCTAGCGTTGCGGTGTCTTGAGGTAGTTTCGTTCCCCCAGCACAAGGACCCACAGCAAAAGAATTCTGCATTCACGAATTGATGCCGATCGATTGGTGTCGAGGCCAAGGTATCTTACTATGGGTTGAAATTGCTTATAGCCAGTAACAAATTGGGCCAGGAGAAAACAGACGGACTTATGAGCAGTCTTTATCGTTATCAACGATACTTATGGACCATAAATAAGAGTGGGGCATCCAGGTGGCAGCGGTGCCCACTCCCTACCTCCCAAAAAAATCAAGATCCAAATGTAGACGTCGCCATATATTTTCCATTTAAGTGAAAGACTCATACAAACATAATTTGTATGAATTTTTCCCTTAAATGAGAAATATAAACGTGGCCAATCTATGTTATCGTATTATGCTATAGAATCACATAACTTGCCGTGCATAATTCACTATGTTCGAGCAACTGTGATATTTATCTTGTCGCATGGAAAACAGAGATAAGCCATGAAAATCGGTCCCACTAGCGCCGTCACCATCAGTGATATCGAAAGTGGTGGTTTGCCGTGAAAGTAGTTGGTAACCAGATGATGCGGTTTCCAAAGGATGCACAATCTCCAGACTGCGAATTTTCTTCCCAAACAATGTCATCCAAATTTCTACTTCTTTCTACTTATTCACTATTCTACACAATTTCAATCATTACCATCTTACGATGTTCATATTCACGGCACTTTTTCGTGCGACTTTGCCCGACAAATTCTATTTTCCTTCATTCGTCGGAAATAAGCTTCGACATGAGAGCTTCACCATCGCTGTCGGGAGCTACATTTGACCGTCACAATGTTCAAACACATTCAACGTTGTCAAGGGCATGCCAGCGCCACACACTCAAGAGTAATACTATACATTGCAGACCACTTTCAACAATGCTTTTCCGATATATTTCCCGGGATCTCCCAAATATTTAACGAATAAATAACTAAAAACATGACAACGAACGATGAACTGACACGCGCATTGCATTCGCAATGCAACCCGTGGATGGCTGTATGATTTCAGTGTTCTCATGTCCGAAATTTTAATTTGCAGATTTGAATTTTACAATTGACAGAAGTAAAAAACGAAAAAGTTTTAAATAATAATAAAAAAATAAATATCATAAGGAATATAATTAGAAAGAAAAGTTTAAATTTAATATAGAAGAAAAATGATATAAAATTTACATTTAATAATAATAAATGAATTGTAATAATTAAATTTTTTTTCAAATTTGCAATGAAAATTTCGGATCAGTGCCATGCAGGTTTTCGAGCAGTTTTCTTAGGCGACTGCTCGATTACTACAATGTTAGATAAGAGTTACTGATATTGAACTCCAAATCGCTGGTCGACAAAAACCTTAACTCCGCCAAAGTCGCGTCCCAAGGCCGATTAAAATGGGAGGAGGGTGGTATTATTAATTTTATGAAAAACTCAGTTTCATGTGTCAACAAAGTAAGATATTGGCAAACTCTTTCTTACCCAAGATTGTATCGTTTTTTCCAAATTCAAAAGCGCTGTATATAATTAATCGTTATAAACTTTACAAAAACAAGTCAAACTTTAAAATATAAAAAAAAAACAAAATATTCGACACAGACGACCCCGAATTTTATAAGTAGAAAATTACTGTGTATGATGCATTTATTGAAAAGAAGAAAAAAGCAACTAATTTTATTCAAAAATAAGTATAATACAGAGAGCAAAACAAAATTTTGACTATTTAAAAGTGCATGAAACTAATTCTAATGAAATTTCATCAAAATAATGTTAGCTTATAATAGTATTATCCTATGGCAATCTATGTAACGTAGACTTTCAAACAACTCATATTAAATAAGCTTTCTTTTATTAAAACGAAAACGAAAAGTTAATTTAAAGTCATTCCAAATGAAACAATATTCAAACGTAAAATTTTGTTCACATGTATAAAATTCAAACTTTGGCGCCAAATGCGCCTACACCGTGTAACCACTTCTACAACGCCCTTGTTCTCGGTATAAAATATTGTTTACTTTTGCTGGCAGTATCTTATAATCTTCGATGGGAGCTGCACTCTCACCATCAGCGGGGGTGTTTTCAGGAAGTTATCTTGCGTGTAGCCCCCCCATTTCTTATTGCTCTGAGGGCTGAATGATATTGCTTACCGTATCCACTGAAGTACTTATGGGAAACTCAAAATGAAAACAAATAGTGCGAAAATGAAAGCGGTTCATAAGGATCGACTGATGCCATTGAAACAGCAGACACAGTTGCAAAATATGTAAGGCAGAGTAACGTCTACATATTTAGCCAAAATCGTATGATTGTAGTGGGCTAATATGTTAAATTGACTGCTAGATTTGATATTTCCAAACAAATTTTTAGTCATTAAAAGAGGAAGTAATTTTGAGTGGATTCAATGAATCTTAAATAAATTTTTTATTCATCTTATCTGAAAATTTTGAGAAGATTCAGTCAAAAGTGTAGTGTCTAGTTCGATGGGAAAGCCATGCAGTAGAAAACTTGTATATAATTGTTGTAATCGGAGGAAATTCAAATGATTACAACGTCGGTAAATTTTATTGAAACTTATAGAATAAAATGATATTTTGAAGAACTACTTAAATGGCTGATTTCATCTAATTTAATGATACTGATACAGTTTTACTGCGAAAAATGTTAAATCCTACTACTGTTAGCAAAGTTAAACAAATTTCAGCCTCTAAGTTATTTGTTATTGAATATAGCTCCATGATTTTTAAGGGCTTTCTGAAAGAAATTTTGCAAAAAACTACTAGTTTCTCATCCTATCTGTCCGCATGTCCATCCATCTTGCCCGTCTTTCCGTGCGTGATAAGAAATTTATTTCGAAACTGTAGAAGCTACGAAGCTCAAACTTTGTGAAAAGTTCAGAAGAAGTGGTCGCTCAAAAGTTTAGGTCTTATCAAATACCCCCCTCCTTATAACGAAGTAACCCTTAACAATTTTTTTCATTAAATGTAGTGTAGTAGGGTATCAAATGGAAAGTCTTAGCACTTTCAGAATCAGAAAGATTAGTAGTTTCATGCATTAGAAGGGAGGTGGCAAAATGCTTGAACAATTCTTGTGTCTCTTCTCAACACGATTGCACACCTTTGAGCCATAAATCTGAAAAAAAATCACGAAAGTAGGTCTTTATGAGTCCAAGGGTAACAAATACGTCAGATATCAAAATTCACTCAACTCTCTTAATAAAGGTGTGATTTGTAAGTTTTACATTTTCGCCAATAATTGTAACTGTGCCCTTAAACTGCTTAAGATTTCATATGTACATAGGTTGATATCAGACCCTTAAAATGTCATGGAAATCAAAGCATAACTAAGTGAGTTCATTTCAATTGTATGGAATTGCAAAAACAATAACACATGTTGGTAGTTAATATACGAGTATATTTCAAATCTATTACGGCACTCTTATTTTCTTTGGGTTTTCATGAAAATTCACGGAATAGTGGTTTATTTGCATATGTTCAATGAACTGAGCACATTGAACGGCTTTTCAAACGAGTAATGGGTGAACAATTAAAATCATCGATTCATGCGACCAGAAAACTTTATTTGAAGCCTGGAACGGTTACAAAGCCCTTCTGGCAGGAGCTCTCTCCTGCCTCCTCAACTATGAGTATTAATTGTAGGTACTCATCTCCAGTCATTCATTAAATTGAATCCAGTGTTAGCAGCATGTACCTTAAACAATGAAGTTTGGGGACATATAACTCAAAATTATTCAATCTTCACATTGAAAACAGCTACTATTTTATATTACGATTACTGATACCACTAGATGAACCAATTCTCAAAGATATTCATGATACCTATCATTCCTGAAACTTCCATACAAATCTTAGCAAACCTGTAGCGTCTGAGTCGGTTCCATAGCCATATGTTTCCATACTAATACAGCGCATATTGTTCCATAATAATACTGGAAAATTCAAACCGTTATAAATTCGTTAAATACCATTTGATCTTTGTGAAACTTTCAGAACAGGTCAATCTTATAAATAGCCGTTTGTGAATTTATAGGTGTCGTTAAATTTTTATCAAGAAAATGTAAAATCGATAAATCATACTATTAACAACCAAAGTTGAGTGAATTTCAACATCCCACGTATTTGCTGTGGTTGTACTCATAAAAGCCTACATTCATGACTTTTCCAGATTTTTCGGATGAAAGATGTCCAATTGCGCGGGGGTTACGCGAAAAGTTCGTGTATTTCCCCTGCAAATATATATATATATATATATATATATATATATATATATATATATATATATATATATATATATATATATATATATATGTATGCATACGAGGGTCATTCAACAAGTACTTAGCCTGACCGCTCGATTGCGCTGCTATTACAAAAGAGTTGTACCATCGTGCAGTAAATTCAACAAAATAATGAAGGGAATTGACTGAAACTTTGACAGTAGGCTACTAAAAGATTGTAATGCACGATGGTAAGACTCTTTGCAATAGCAGCGCCATCGGGGGTGAGGCTAAGTACTTGTTGAATGACCCTCGTATATATATATATATATATATATATATATATATATATATATATATATATATATATATGTATATATATATAGTCATCCCCATGACTCCTACTAACTACTCCAACGAACTAAACAACATTTACAGAATAGCTAATAATAACGGATACAAACAATGCGACATTGACAAACTTGTCACACAGTACAAACAAAAACAGGAACGCCAACCGACTGAAACTCATAAGAACGACCAACAGTGGGTATCGTTAACAAACGTAGGCAAAGAGACATACAGACTATCAAACTTCCTTAGGAAATACAAATTGCAAACTGCATTCAAAACGAACAACACCATTGGAAACAAACTGAAGCCAAAACTGAATGAAATATCGATATACGAAGGCAGCGGCATATACAAACTGACATGCAAGGACTGCGACATGGTATATATAGGAAGGACAACACGAAAACTAACGACAAGATACAAAGATCACCTACCATCTTTCTTATACAACAAGGCAGACTCCAATTATGCGACGCACATACAAAACCACGCACATGAGCCTGATGCTATGACAAACTCTATGAAATTCCTACACAAACAAAACAAAGGACCGAGACTTGACATCCTAGAAAGGCTCAAAATTTATAAACATAGAAAGACAGACGGTGACATTATCAACGAACAACTTGTTACCAATTCCGGCGCAATTTTCTCAGTCCTAGACCACACTCTTAGACGAAAACGGAAACGAGATGTTACAGAACAAACGGACGGCCAACAAGCAAAAAAACAAAAACATAATATCCCCCTACCTGGTATAATTGAGTAATTTACTTCCTGATCTCATTACCCATCCACTTATTACCCATCCGCTAATTACCCATCCGCTAATTACCCATCCGCTAATTACCTATTCGCTAATTACCCATCCTACGACTATATAAAGTCGCTCCCTTCAACACATCCTTTAGACACTGAAGATGACTCAAAGTAGTCGAAACGCGTCTGCTCACACAACTAAGCAAGGCCCGACGGCTTTTAAAGAAAAAAGAGGATTGGCCTGCGGATATCAAATAAACAAAGTTATTGACTATATATATATATATATATATATATATATATATATATATATATATATATATATATATATATATATAAATATATATATATATATATATATATAAATATATATATATATATATATATATATATATATATATATATATATATATATATATATATATATATAAATATATATATATATATATATATATATAAATATATATATATATATATATATATATATATATATATATATATAAATATATATATATATATATATATATATATATATATATATATATATATATATATATATATTATATATTTATATATATATAAAAGTTTTTGCATTAAGGACATAACAATTTCGCATCTTTCCACTCAAACATTTTCAATGAATTGTTAATATCAAAACGTTATCTAAAGTCAACATATTCATCATGGTAAATTTCACGATCCAGCAACGTTCGGAAATTATTAACAAGGTGGGTAGACAGACCTTAACTCAGGTCAGTAGGGTTTTGTGCTCAACTTCCTAGAAGTACAGTCTCCAGCAACGAATAAAGTCAAGAAATATGTCAAACAGATGCGCACATTTAGAAGGAAATTCATTGTTTTTCTTTTTTTGATTGGTTGCCATTTTGTTGTAAGCGAACAAAATTCACTTAACCCATTCAGACCTGAAAGAGAATCGAAGCTCCTTTCAATAACTTTTTGCATATTATCGACTAATTGTGGTTAATTGAATATGATTTTATCATCAAGAATTTTTTTTTATGTTTTGATGAATATTTACAGCATGTCCACTGGAGTGGACATCAGATTTCAAGCGATGTTCATTATGATCATTGGAAGACAAAATTAACAAGCAGATTTGGATAATTTTTTGTACTTAATTGAATTTTTGCAAAACTATTCAGAATGGAAATTCAAACAAGTTGGGTAAACAGACCTACGCTCATGTCAGAAGGGTTTTGTATTCAATTTACAAAATGCAGTCACCAGAAAGAATCAAATCAAGAAACATTTCAAAGACGATTTTATTGGAGAAAATATGAAATACGAAGATCATACTATCATTAACAATGTTGAACGAATTTCGACTTCTAAGGTTTTTGGTATTGTTATACTCATAAATATCTCCCTTGATAATTATTTCAGATGTCCATCCGCCACGGAGGAAACACATTTTTCATGTATTTCCCCCCTGTGCCCCCACTGAAGTAAAAACTGACAGTTTAACAACTGTTTTGAAAAGCTCCCATGAAAACTTTTATTTCATACTCATATCGGCTATGTTTGATGAATTTTTTTCAGGGGCCAGTCTACTGTACTGTTATCATCGATTAATGGCCAATTTTTCGAATCCTAGAATGGTTACAAAGCCCTTTTGCTAGGAGCTCTTTCCCACCTCCTTGACTTGTATCACTTATGAGCATTAATTGTAGGTACTCATCTTCAGTCATTCATCAAATTGAATCAAGTGTTCAAAACATGCAGCTTAAACGTTGAAGTTGGGAAAAAATAACTCAAAATTGTTCAATCTTCGCATTTAAAACAGCCACTATTTTGTTTTACGATTACTGACACCACTAGCTGGACCGATTCTCAAAGATATACATGACACCTATCATTCCTGAAATTTTCATGCAAATCCTAGCAAAACTGTGGTGTCTGAGTCGGTAAAAAGTGCATGTTGTTCCATAGCCATATGTTGCCATAGTAGTAAATGCAGCACATATTGTTCCATAGTAATACAGGAAAATTCAAACCGCTATAACATCGCTAAATATGATTCAATCTTTATGAAACTTTCAGGGTAGATCAATCTTATAAATAGGCATCTACGTACTGAATTTCATTGAATTTAAGGGTAGCGTTAAGATTTTTTTCAAGAAAACATAAAATCGATAAATCATACTATTACTAACAAAGTTGAGTGAATTGCGACTTCTCACGTATTTGTTGTTGTTGTACTCACCAAGGCCTACATTCCTGATTTTTTTCAGATTTTTCGGATCACAGGTGTCCAATCGCGAGGGGGGGGGGGGGGGCACACATTTTTCGTGTATTTCCCCTCCCTGTGCGCCCCTCGAAGCAAATTTTGCCAAACTAAGACCTGTTTTGAAAAGTTCTCATCAAGACCTTTCATTTGATACCCATATCGGCTACCTTCAATGAAATTTTTTTTTCGGGGGGTCACTCTCCTATATAGGGAGACCCCCCTTAAATACCTTATAAAAATTTTTTGTAGTTGAACTTTGAAGAGATCACCACTTTACATCTACACACAAAATTTGATGTTTCTAGCTCAAGTAGTTTCCGAGATAAACTGCTGTGACATACGGACGGACGGACGGACGGACAGACGGACAGACTGGTCGCGAAACTAGTAGGGTTTTGTAAAATTATTTTACAAAACCCTAAAAACAGTTTCTATCTTCTAATAGACGGAGATGAACTTTATATTTAATACAAGTCATGTGAGTTTTCTGTTTGCATCCTTGAAGCGTACACCTACTAGCTTCTAATTTTTCATCATAGACAGCAAAGTGATCATATTCATCGAAACAAATTTCAGTATCTGGTCTTGTTTCTGAACGGCATTTCTTCGCTAAAGTTTCTGCAGTATTCTCAAGCGCGTGAACTAAAGCCTTAGCTTTGCTCATTCTGAAAGACATCAAATCCAAAAGTTCCTTCGAAGGCACATTGTTGCATTCTGCGTCGCGCCTGTATTCCAAGCAGCTGGCAGCAGCTGCAAAGTCAATTAAATGGGTAATTACACGAAGCGTCCATTTTCTTGACCTAATATAGATCCCATTATACGAAATGAGTTGATCTAATAAATCGACGCCTCCCATGCCTTTATTGTATAATTTTATTACTTCAGGCCACGTAATCGAATCAAAATTTTTGTGGTTTTGTTCCATCTTTGAACACTGTCTGTGGTTCCAATGCCTATAAATCCAATTGTGACAGCTTTATTGTCGTACCATTTTGTTAAGTTAACATTGCCGTCACGACTTGTCAATTGTTCAGAAGAAACTCTCCCAGCTTTCTTCATGTCCTTGTCACTCATAAATGGTGGTGAGCAGAATCAATTTACTCTGACGGTATTACGTTTGTTCAGCAACTCGAAGACTCCATATGATGCAAAATAGTTGTCAAAGTACAACTTGACACCTTTTATGTTATCCGGGATCCTACGGGACAAATGCATGACTACTGCTGCACCATAGCCGAGGTGTTTGACAAGCGATTGGTCAATGTCGGTGTTTGCTCCTTGGTAAATCATGAAGTCGTATGGTAAACCACTTTTGCCATAAAGAATTAATACTTTTATTCCCCAGGGGCTAGGCTTGTCCTTCATATATTGCTTGATGGAAAGAGTTCCTCTGAACGGAAGCATTTGCTCATCAATCGCCAAATTCAATTGGATTTTTCAAACATCCAATTATCAATAAGACAAAAGTCTGAAAACGAAAAACAAGCAAAGATTAGTGTAACAAAGCAAAAGATTATATCTCATTATGACATATAGGAGAAGATTATATGTCATTGTGACATATAATCAAACTTAACGAAGAAAAATCGTTCGCGAAGTGAAATTGTTCGGAGTGGTTATTTACTTGAATTTAAATTGCGATTTGTGAAGTGAAGTGTGAAGGGAGCTGCACTGGACGTTTCAAAAGAATCTTAACCAAAACTAGTTAAAGCTAAGTGCAGGCTTTTTACATTTTTTCCTCGATCATTAAATTAACGGTTGTTTTGTTTCAAATCATTTATATTCTACGAGAAGAGAGATTTTCGTATAGTACGAGGAGAGAGACTCTCGTGTAGTAGCGTGAAAGTTTGCTAATTTTACATTTTATTGTTAATTATTGTAAATTTTTTTGATAAAAAAATTTTATTTTGTTTGTTTTAAAAATTAATAAACAAAAATTTCAAATATCATCATATATATAAATTTAAATACTATCGCGGATAATGTGTGTGTGTGTAATGGCCACAAAAACTTCGAAGGAGAAATGTGGTAAATGTAGGAAACCTGTAGAAGATGATCACTCAGCGAAAGGCTGTGGTGGGATGTGTTTCAAGTGGTTTCACTTGAAATGTATAAAGATGTCAGAAGAGAGATTCAAGACCATCAAGGAGATATCAGGTGATGTTATATGGATGTGCCCCACGTGTAAGCTGTTACATAAAAATCCAAGGAGGAACAACTTTTTCTGTAAATGAAGGATTTGGAAAGTAATGTTAATGAATTAAAGATGAATGTCAGTTCTTTAATTGATAAGACGGCAGAATGGGATCCTAATCAAGCCAAAAAAGCATACATCATCATATAAAACGCTTGCTGATGTTAAGCCTAGGATAAGACCGTTAAATTGCAAGATTCTTCTTCAACTGCTATGGCCTATTCGCAATGGTGGGGCGATAGTTAAAACAATGACCAATGCCAACGCGTCTGAGCTATACTGACTAACCATGGATAACATGTAGGATGAGTAAAACATCACCCAGACAAAAATGCGTCGACCCAAACTGGTTAGAAATGGGCTGGATAATCAATTTACAAATGAGGAACTACAAAATGAAATGCAAGCGCTAAACCCTGATGTTGGGAATAGAGACAAAAATATAACTCATTCATGCAAGACAGACAAAAAACGTAAAATGGTTACACATTATTGAGGTAAATGGAACCATGTATAAAAGATTAACAAACACGTCAACATTGATTATGGGTCATACTTTGTGAAGGAAGACTTTAACATTACGAGATGCTTTAAGCGACAAAAATATAACCATAAGATGTCAAAATGCGAAGGAGAACAAATCTATATGAAATATGGAGGAAAGCATGAGCTCAAGGGATGCAAATGTACACATGAGAAGTGTTACAACTGTATGGGTAATATTAAGAATACTGATCACTCACACAGAGCAGACTCATGGCAGTGCCCAGAGTATCAAAGAAGGATTGTAATTGCTAGGAGGAGTATTGACTACAATTTTGATGATGATTGTTAATCCCAAAATTCAATCAAGCGATAAATCAACTATCTTTTATGCCAATATAAGAAGCTTACGATACAAGCTGAGTGATATTCAAATCTATTTGCAGCAAAATCCTGAAACGGATCTGATTGTACTAAACGAAGTATGGATCTACCCTGAAGAAGCAAAGTATTACAATATTCCGGGATATAGCTCCGTTTTCTCCTGCATGCCCGGAAGAGGAGGAGGTACAGCAATTTATATAAAAAATACAATTAATTTCGTGACAAGGAGAGTAACTTCTCGCACATATAATATAATAGTAATTAAAATAACCTACGCAGGTAAAAAACTAAAAATTGGTACTTACTTTAATCCCAGTCGTCTTAATGCGCAGGACTTCTGCATAGTAATAGATGCAATAAACTCTATTGAAAAAAATCTGATCACAGGCTAACGCAAACATAGACCTGGCACAAACATAGACCTGATTACAGAATCTCCAGAATCAAGAAAGTACAAACGGAGCGGTCATTGTCAATAAGGACAAAATTACTCGCCCGACTTCAAGTACCTGCCTAGATCACATAGCAACAAATGAGAAAAAAATTACTGAAGACATTGAATTCGCACTTGCAGACTGGCCGGAGTTAGATCATCGTGTCCTTAAAAATTGTCGTCCATGGTCAAAGTCTCAATAAGCAAAAACCTACTCACAAAATGTTCAGATATTTAGACAAGGATCTTTTCAAAATGAAATTTCAATAGTTGCTAACAAACCGCAAACCTGAAAACCTTATGGAGCTCAAATATATGATTACAGACTCCAAGCATGATTCTACCATTGTGAAAAAGATCAGATGTCGACAATATACATTGATAACAAAGGAAGTTATTGAGGCTAGTATTAACAAAAGGAAGGCTTATAAAAAATACAAAAAGAACGCAGAAGCTCAAGCACTTAAACATCTGTATAACCAAGCCCTAATAGAATCAAAACATCTCATAAAAGAAGCTAAATTTTCATATTACTCCAGAAGATTGGAAGCAGCGGCGAACAACTCACACGAAATATGGAAAATAATAAATGAAGTAAAAGGTAATTCGTCACCCTGGATCATGACATCAAATGCTGATTTTTTCATCATGGACTCTAACAATGCAACACGCCCATGTGGAACAGCAAACTCGCTAAACCACCTAAGTCCATCTTTCACATTCATCGAACGACTTAAAGAGAGGTATTAAATACAATCGAAAGTTTGAAAAAAATGCAGCGCCAGGTATTGACAACATTGCCACACATGAAATTATTCTAGTCAAAAAGGAGATAGCCGAACCACTGACGAATTTTATAAACGAGCATATTAGAAATGGAACATTTCCGGACGAAGGGAAACTGGCAAAAATAATTCCAATATTCAAAGGAGGAGATTATCTGGACCCAAATAATTACCGCCCTATTGCACTTTTGACAGCCTTTAGTAAAATATACGAAAAACTTATAAATAATCGTTTAAAATCTTTCTTAATGGACAATTCCATCATAAATCCGAAGCAGTTTGGCTTTCAAAAGAACAAGAGTACTTTCGATGCGTTACTTTCTGTCTCACGTTACATCAATGAAAGTCTTGATAATGGAGATTATATTATTGCAATTTTCGTGGACCTGAAGAAAGCTTTTGATACTGTTGATCATGACCTGTTACTTCAAAAACTTGAATCGTGTGGTATATAAGAAAAACGGAAACAGCCTTTTAAAATTTATTTGGAAGGAAGATTCTAAAGAACATCAGTTGATAATGTCTTGAGCAATCTAGCACCAATGAAATCGGGGGTTCCTCAAGGATCTATACTTAGACCAACCTTGTTTTTGCTATTCGCCAATAATTTGAATATATGTAAACTGAAAGCTCACCACACATTATATGCTGATGATACTGTCCTTCCTTATTCAGAACATCATGAAGTTGCCATGGAGAATATCGTTCATGGCTTATCGAAAACAAGCTAGCATTGAATACTACAAAGACAAAGTACATGATTTTTAAACAGAAGAATAAGGAAGACATAGAAGTTGACCTAAAAATTAACGGCGAAAACTTGCAAAGAGTGTTTAAAATTACATATCTCGGTCTTACCATAGCTCATCGTTTGACATGGTTGCCACACATAAATAATTTTAGGAGAAAGCTAGCACCAATGATAGCAGTGTTGAGAAGATATGGAGGTTTTCCAATGCATATAAAGAAACTTGTATTAAATGCATTTGTACTAACAAAGCTACATTATGCGGTGGTCATTTGGAGTCAGTCGTCAAAGCAAAACCTTAATATTATATCCAGGATACTAACTAAAGCCTATAAAAATATTCTAAACCTTCCGATTCTCACTTCAACAAGATTAGTACATCAACGGACCAATGCACTCACCTTCAGTTAAATCATTACTATGGAGAAAGTGAAGTTTATCTTCAAATGTCTAATTTCCAGTGAATCGGAACGAAGCCCCTTTATAAAAGTATCACAAATAAATCCATATAATTCAAAAAATGCCAGTAATACCTTACGCTAGAACTGATCGACTAAAGAACGATGCAACGAATGATGCTCAGCGTTTATACAATAATCTTCCAGAAACAGTGAAAAACGTTAACTCATTATTGGTTTTTAAGAAAAGACGTTCCTTAAGTCTTTTCTAATAAATTCAAATTAATGATAAGTCCAGAGGATTGAAAATGCAGTATCTTACGGCATTTTAGACCCTAACGTCGAGATACTTAAACACAGCTAGTTTTTATAAACTCAAAGTTTCTTTTAATGCGTCGTATTATAATTTTTTTTTTTATCTCTGAGAATATTTCACAAATCTGACTAGACTAGCAGGAAAGGAGTACTTCACAGCATTTGGTATGCCCCCTATACCGATGTTTTGGTATTGCCTGGAGGCACACGTAGGAATTGACGACGTGTGAAGTGCAGGTCGCACGAGAGTTGTGCGACGATGAAAGAGAGTGCTGGAGAGAGTGGTAGAGAATGAAGGTATTTAAAAAAAAAAAGCTAACCGAATTGTGAATGACAACAATAGAAGAAACAGAATCTAATATAGCAAAAAAGGCTTTGTGTAATTTAAGTAACACATAGTAGTAAATAGGTACATAAGCCTTAAAAAACTAATTAAAACTACAACAAAAAGCCTTTCATTTACTAAAACAAAAACCAATAAACTCAAAAAAGAAACATTTGTGCAAGTGAATATGTAGGCAATTATAACTACTCAAACTGCTAAAAAAATATTTATGTAGACAAATAAGTTAAACAGTATATAATGGCTTATTATTCATCAGAAACAAAAATTGATTATATCTTTATGTGCATTAATATTCTAATATATAAGCAGAGCAAATCAAGAAAATACAAAAAAAGAAGAAAAAACTCAGTATTATATTATACATAAATTACGTAAATTACAGCAATGCAGAGGTATAATGTAGTTAATTCATCAAAATAAAGAGCAAAAATATATTGTAAAAAGTTAAATAACAAAACAGTATACTATATATTTGTGAAATTAATTATAATTCGTCAGAAAACAAAAATTGATTATACGCTTATGTGTATACTAACCATTATAAATTCTAAAAGAATATAAAGCAAATTCCAAACAATAAAAATACAAAAACGTAATGGTAAATGGTAAATTATGTAAGGAAAAAAGAAAAAAATTTGTTTCAACATAATACTGTAAATTATAACATAAAAATGTAGAAATATAAAATACAAAAATATTCTTGTATATATCAATTAGAAACAAAAAGACTGATACGCTAATAGATGAGAATCAATCAATTTTATTGCATACAAGAGCAAACGAAAATGTATTATTAAAGAAAAAAAAATTAAAAAATTAATAAATGAATTTTTTAAAAATTGCTTATAATCAAAAAGTTGGAAATAATAATAATAAATGTAAATACGAGTAATTGCTTGGTTTAAAAATTAAAATTATGCAACCACAAAGGGCAATATAATTTAATTAATAATAATGTGTATCTACATATGATGGCCATGAAGTAACCTAGTTAAAACAAGTAAATACCTCTCGTTTACCTTTTACCGTATCTCCGGCGATTAGTTCAAACAAATTGACGGCTTAGGAGCTAAAATAACGAACTTGGAATAGTTTTTATCACGATTGGGCTCTTCAAGCCACTGGGGAATTTTTTCCGGGGGAAACAGTGTTGTTGTGACTCGACATGAGCCTTAGGCATTAGGCTCGGCCAATATCTCGAGAATTACCAACGATTTGCACATTGGATCTCATAATTACACTGCATCATGCGCAAATGCTTGAGAATTAAGGGTTTGTATGAGCGTGCCATGTACTTCATGCTCGTCCAGTTGGTTTGGTATTAACCAACCCACGAAGTTGGGGTGAATCAAAAAGTACATACAAAAACCACTTCTCGAAAAGCTTTAGCATTGCTGTTAGTCATGGTATAAAGAATAACAAGGTATGCTCGCTCATGAAAAAAGCTTTTTATGTGACGTCACATGGATCGGAGCTTTCAGATAGAATGCATTTGTTAATGAATTTTATATGGATTTCAGGACTTGTTTGAAATAAAATCAGAGATTTCTCATAAAAATCCATTTTCTTGCTTTATTTTTACCTTTGTAATTAATTTTATGTTCATACTAATATAAATAAATCTTCAAGTTCAAGGAATACATATTCTGATAAATGCAACTGCTCTGCTTCGATATAGGTGCGCATTTTTAGTTAATAGTATGTTGAATATATTATTAACT
The DNA here is from genome assembly GCA_963969285.1 of Odontomyia ornata. Classification (NCBI taxonomy): domain Eukaryota; kingdom Metazoa; phylum Arthropoda; class Insecta; order Diptera; family Stratiomyidae; genus Odontomyia; species Odontomyia ornata. The sequence continues at coordinate 259,247,596 of OZ017738.1, read as the reverse complement.
GATCTGATTAAGGTACGCTTTTAGCAAATATTTTAAATACATTAACTAGTTTTCTTCTCTGGAAAATCAATACATTATCTTTAATCATCCATACATTTCAAGTTATCTATAAGCAACAAAGTAAGTAATGCGTACAAATTAAGAAAAATGAATTTTTTTCAATCCTTGAATTATGAGACAAACGTTTCATTCAATTTGACGCTTTTCACCAAGCATAAACGATTTTCAGGGGATCGTTAATTTTAAAATTTTATTCAATTCGAAGTCAAGGACAATCAACGAGACACGTAACGTTCTCATTGACAAATCCTATGGAATTTTTATCAATTCAAATATTGCAAGAATTAGTTGCAGGCAATTTTATTTTATGCAGGTAATTCGGTTTTACTACATATTATAAATATCACATTGCTATCATGGATATGTTTCCCTCACTTTTTTATATTTTCCTTTATATTTAATCTTGCGCATGCCTAAATTCAGTTTGAGTCGAAAATATGTTTTGCATCTATGAAACACTCCGATGGCTTTACTATTAAGATCAATATCGGTAGATTAAGTTATTAAATTCTGAATATAGTGTTTTCCAATAAGAGGTATTATTTTGAATAGATCTTGTGATTTAACACCTTGCGAATTCTTCCTTTAGGGCCACATAAAATAAAAGGTCTACGTCAATAGCCCAGCGTCGATTCAAGACCTCAAAGGTGGAATTCGTGAGGCTATCGAGGACATAGAGCAGCCACTTTGCGATTTGGTTTTGGAAAATTTCATGAAAAGGATATGGTACTGTAAGCGTGGTCGTGGTGGTCATTTGCCTGATTTTATTTTTCACTATTAACGGCATAACTTCTTTTTTATAATAAAATAAATATCCGATCATTTATATTAAAATATGGCATTTTTCTTTTAATATTAAAAATAACACCTCTTATCGCATTTGGTTATGGAAAATTTCATGAAAAGGATATGGTCCTGTAAGCGTGGTCGTGGTGATCATTTGCTGATGTTATTTTTTATTATTAACGACACACCTTCTTCTTTATAATGAAATAAACATATGATCATTTATGATAAAAAATAGCAATTATCTTTTAATATAAAAATAACACCTCTTATTGGATTTGATTATGGAAAATTTCATGAAAAGGATATGGTCCTGCAAGCGTAGTCGTGGTGGTTATTTGCCTGATGTTATTTTTTACTATTAACGGCATACCTTTTTCTTTATAATCAAATAAACATCCGATCATTTATATTAAAAAATGACATTTTTCTTTTAATATTAAAATAACACCTCTTATTGGAAAAGAAATCAACATTTGCCGATCCAACCGATTCGATCCATGTGACGTCATAAAAGCTTTAAATGGCGATCCAGCTTTCGTGAGCGAGCATACCTTGTTATTCTTTATACCATGGTTGTTAGTCACGAGAGATGGCCTTGTGAAAATTTCCCAATCAGTCGACTGCCTCAATTCATTTTTTATATTAAACGTTATTTTATTGGCACCCAATAATAAATTCGATTGATTGGCAAAAAAAGTGAGCTTGAGGTAAGCAATACCTTTACATAGACATCCATGGTCATCAACAAGCAACTCACTCTTGATACTACGCGTATCCTACTTAAAGCCCTAGCCCGAGTAGAATCGTCTCAAGGCATTAAGCCCGAGACTCAATGTTCTCATGAGTTTTTCGGCCCGGATCAAAGCAGCCATACACATCAATTACCAGCTCACATCATCGATTGCCACATAACAAGCACACATCATCAACCAGTCAGACGATTAGCGCGACTAGGGTAGTTTCCATCAAATTCTAGCACCACATCTTCTAATCGTGCTTACCCTACTCAAGCCTCTTGCCTGAGCAGTAGCATGCTTAAGGCATTTTGCCCAGGAACAAGCAAGCAACCACACCAGCAACAGGCTGGTCGGCACGCAGAGTCATTGGCCAGAAGATCAGGCTTGTGTCTGACAATCAGAGCAAATTATCTTGGGTTTCCCAATATTACCACCATAAGTTAGTGGCCACATGACTGGCATACATAATCAACAACTGCACAGCTACTCACCACCACCAGCAGCCTGTGATGTCATTGCAACCACGTCCAACTCTTGAGGAAGCAATTAGTGCAGCCTTCTCAGCCGTTGCCCTGATTTGCTCAGAGAAACACATCTTCGAGCCGATCAGTAGCCCCAGGTACTTCACCGATGGCTTTGATTTGATTCGCATATCTCCAATACTGATCATCCTTACTCTAGGGATTCTCGTTTTTGTCAAGATGACCACTTTGGCTTTCTCCAGTGCTAAACTGAAACCGCGAGCAGTCATCCAGTCCCTCACTCGATGCATTAACATACCTGGCCTAAGTTGCGCTTGTTCAATGGAGTGTCTAGTGACCAGAGCAACAACACCATCCGCATAGCCGATCAAACATGACTCATTTGGCATCTCGAGTCTCAGTATCCTGTCGTAAGACACACTCAACAGGTCCGGGCCAAGGATGAATCCCTGGGCAATACCCGACGTAACAGCTATCTCCGTTGGCCCTGTGTCGTGTTGCAGAGCAGATTTAGGTCCTTCAGGTAGTTCCTCAAAAGCCGCATTAAATATCCTGGAACTTAAAAAGGGTTTTCCAGCGTATCCAGAATATCGACCCATCTAGCGGAGTTGAAGGCATTCCTGACGTCGAGTGTCACCAACAGGACGATCCGTTGCTTGGTGGGACTATGTGCCTCTGCCTTTTGAACCACGCTCACCACCTCTGCAATCGCATCAAAAGTAGAACGTCTGCTGTTAAGCCGTACTAACGAGGAGAATCGCGTCAGTGAGTCTTCCCTTGATGAGTTTCTCTAGCACCTTCCGAGCCGTGTCTGGCATGCATAGCGTGCAGTATGCAGGCGGTGATTAAGGACTTCCCTTCCCCTTGCTGATCAGCATGAGCTTCAGCACCTTCCATCGCACCGGGAAAACCCCGTTCCTTAGGCAAGCGTCTAGACCTGATGCCTTTCTCGCTTTCAGCGAAAGGACTATCTTTTCCAGTTCCGGCTGTGTGAACAGTGGGCACTTGACTGCTGTTTCACCATGGACAGCGTCATCACGGACGAGATGGGCGGGAAAGAGTTCCGGCACTGTCTCGTCCATCGTTTCCGCATCATGTTCACAAGACTTCCGTTGAGTGCTAAGCTTCCGCATGGCTAGCTTGTAGTCGAGGTCTCACGAATCCTTGTTCACATTGTCCACTAGGTCTTGCCAGCAGCAAGCCTTGCTGTTGTTAATCAATTAGCAAAGGTTTTTCCTGGCCGACTTATATGCTGCCACCCGGTTGTATGCCTCGTCATGGTTCCGCGCCTGTTAAGCCTCACGTTGAAGCTTGTGACACTCCCTTCACTTTTCAGCGAATTCAATTGACCACCAGTACACTGGGGGCTGCCGTACCGGGGTTTGCGACGGGGTATAGAAGCCTTACAAGCAGTCGCAATTATGCTCATAGTTGAGTTCACCACGTCTTTAGCTGCCGATTCTTCCATCCCCTCCGAGGCCCCCTGCAGCGGCTCACCTGATGTGAGCACCTCAACGAACCTCCATTCAGTTGGAGAAAGCCGAGAGCACGAACGTCAGGAGCCAACATCACTGATCTCAAGCAGAATGCACTGCCGATCACTGGCTGAGTAGTCATCTAATACTCTTCAATTGTGTATCCTCCGTATTAAGGATTCCGAGGCGAAAGTTACGTCCGGTATGGTTCTTTTACAGCCAATATAGCGGAAAGTCGTCGTATTTTTGGTGCTTAGTATGATGAGCGCCATCCTGGTCGCCATTTCTAGGATTCGTTTTCCCCACGAATCTGTTTGAGGCATGCCCCATTCGGTTGCTTTAGCGTTGAAGTCTCGTCCAATGTGCACATTTCCTCCTTCATTTGAAATAGTAGCCCCCCAGAGCATTAACTTTTGTTTGGAAAGATGATAATGATTCGTTTAGCGTTAAGTACACACTGAAGCAGAGGGTCCCTGAACCTTGAACTCACACGAAACCATTCTCCAGTCCACATCTCTCCACTGTCTCGAACCCAGATAGTGGCAGTACCAGTGTTGTCTGATTACTATAATCCAGAACTTTTATCATCGTGCTGCTCACTCAGCAGCATTAAATCGGATTTCATGTCCCTCGCAAAGAGCTTGAGCAAATTTTAGGCGGTTGAACTGCGGTGTGGGTTAAGCTGCAGGATGCGGGTCATCGAAGTTCTGATTTTGCCTGGGCTAGGGCTTTCTGGAAACTAACGTAGGGAACTCCTACCGGTTCCTTTGCGTACTTGTGTGGTGTGACCTTAGCTAAGGCATTTGAAACATTGAACTGGCGTTGCTCTTTGCCGTATCCTGCAGACAACCCAGCCTCGAAATACGAGACATTGACTGCGTCACGGATCTGGCCGAGGTAGAATTGGCCATCAAAAGGGAGTGCCCTAGCGTGGGAAAGATCGAGGCGAGACTGACACCAGAAAACAACAGGGGACAACGCATGGCCATAGTTGACTTAACCAAAAAGGACGCCGAACAATTCCTGAACCAGGGCAACGTGCGAACTCGGTGGGTTGTCCGTAGGATACGGCGGAGAGCAACGCCTCTTCAATGTTTCAAATGCCTTGGTGATGGTCACACCACAGAAGTATGCAAAGGACCCGATAGGAGTTCCCTATGTTACAAATGCGGTGAAATGGGACATAAAAGAAAAGAGTGTACGAAGGAGGCACACTGTATTCTTTGCAAGGATGCTGATCCAAAACCTGATTTTTGACACGTCTTGGGATCAGGAAAATGCCGGGTGTTCCAGGAAGCCCTAGCCGAGATCAAATTAGAACTCCGATGACCCATATCCTGCAGCTAAACCTAAACTGTAATTCAATCGCCCAAAATCTGCTTGAGCAGTTTGGGAGGGACATGAAAGCCGACTTCTTGCTGCTGAGTGAACAACACCATAATAACAGTCCTGCATTATGGTATTCTGATGAAACTGGTACTGCCACCATCTGGGTTCGAAACATAGACTTTCAAGCGGAGAGTTGTGGACGGGGGGGCTAGTTTCGTGTGGATTCGGTGCTCAGGGACCACCTTCTTTAGTGCGTACCTAACGCCTTACGAATATCATCATCACCATCATCTTTCCAAGCCAAGCTTCGAACGCAGTGGGCGAAGTGCTCGTTGGGGGGTGACTTCAACGCTAAAGCAATTGAATCCTGGAAATGGCAGCCAGGACGACCTTCGTCGTACTAAACTCTGGAAATACGCCAACTTTACGCTGTATTGGCTGTGAGGGAACCATACCGGACGTGACATTCGCCTCGGAGTCCTTAGTACGGAGGAAACACAACTGGAAAGTATTAGAGGACTACTCAGCGAGTGATCATCAGTGCATTCTGCTTGAGATAAGTGATGCTGTCTTCCGACGTCCGTGCTCTCGGCATTCTACAACTGGATGGAATATCAAAAGGATGGACATCGAGCAGGTAAGCCGCTGCAGGGAGCTTCGGAGGAGATGGAAGAACGGGTAGCTCAAGACGTGGTGAACTCTACTATGAGCATCATTACGACTGCTTGCTGCGCTTCTATGGCCCATCAAAGACCCCGGCACGGCAAGCCTTCAGTGTACTGGTGGTCAACTGAAATCGCCGAAAAGCGAAGGGAGTGTCACAAGCTTCGCCGTGAGGCTTAACGGGCGCTGAACGGTGACAAGGCATGCAACCGGGTGGTAGCACATAAGTCGACAAGGAAATGCAAACAACAATGTGAACAAGGATCCGTGGGGCCTTGGCTACAAGCTGGTCATGCGAAAGCTTGGTGCCCTACGGAAGCATTGTATACATGACGCGGAAAAAATGGACGCGATAGTGCAGGGACTCTTCCCCGCCCATCCCGTCCGTGTTGACGTTGTCCATGGTGAAAAAGCTGTCGAGTGCCCACTCTTCACACAGCCGGAACTGGAAAAGATAGTCCTTTTACTGAAAGCGAGGAAGGCTCCAGATCCAGATGGTGTTCCAACTGAGATGTTGCGGCTTCCATATCACCATTGTCCTGACTTGCTGCTCAGCACATTCAACGCTTGCCTACGGGACGGGGTTTTCCCGGTACGATGGAAGGTGCCGAGGCTCGCGCTGATCAGCAAGGGGAAGAGAAATCCCAAATCACCGTCTGCGTACCGCCCGTTATGCATACTAGATACGGCCGAAAAAGTGCTACAGAAGCTCATCAAGGGAAGACTCACTGACGCGATTCGTGCTGGGACCCATCTCCTCGGCAGTACGGCTTTAGAGCAGGATGTTCTACCATTGATGCAATTGCAGATTGCGATTGCTCTACGACACGACACTGGGCCAACGAAGAATGGAAATTACATCGGGTGTTGCCCAGGGATCTATCCTTGGTCCGTGTCTTACGACGGGCTACTGAGACTCGAGATGCCATATGAGTCGTGCTTGGTCGACTATGCGGATGATCTTGTGGCTCTGGTTGCTGGACGCACCGTTGAACCAGTGCAACTTAGGCTAGGTATGCTAGTGCGCCGAGTGAGGGACTGGATGACTGCTCGCGGGCTCAGTTTAGCACTGGAGAAAACCGAAGTGGTCATTTTGACAAAAAAGAGAATCCCTAGAGTAAGGATGATCAGTATTGGAGACATACAAATCGAATCGAAGCCAGCGGTGAAGTACCTGGGGCTACTGATCGACTCGAAGATAAGTTTCTCTGAGCAAATCAGGGCAACGGCTGAGAAGGCTTCTTCGGGAATATCGGCTCTGAGTCGACTTATGGCCCCCTACGTTGGCCCATCAAGAAGACGCCTCTCGATGAGTGCTGTAGCGTCAGTACTACTGTACGGAGCAGAGGTATGGGGCGACGCTCTCAGCAAGGAGGTATACCGAAAATGTTTGCCACAGGTAAAGAGAAGAGAAGCACTGAGAATCGCGTCTTCGTATCCTACAGTCTCTGACTTGGCGGTGAGAGCCATTGCAGGCGTGATACCTGTCGCCCTCCTTGCTAGAGAACGCAACGAAGTTTCACTTTAGCAAATCAGGGCAACGGCTGAGAAGGCTTCTTCGGGAATATCGGCTCTAAGTCGACTTATGGCCAACGTAGGGGGACCCAGCCCATCAAGAAGACGCCTCTCGATGAGGGCTGTAAGGTCAGTACTACTGTACGGAGCAGAGGTATGGGGCGACGCTCTCAGCAAGGAGGTATACCGAAAACGTTTGGCACAGGTAAAGAGAAGAGGAGCACTGTGAATTGCGTCTTCGTATCCTACAGTCTCTGACTCGGCAGTAAGAGATATTGCAGGCGTGATACCTGTCGCTCTCCTCGCTAGAGAACGGTGCGCTATTTACCTGTGGTTGTCCGCGAGGAGAGACAGCGCTCGCTCAACGATTGGCAGCAATCTTGGGTCAATTGCACGAAGGGAAGGTGGTGTAATGATATCCATGTAATGATATCCATTCATCCATTCATTAAAGCTAAATCGGATGATATTCATTACATTATTATTCAATCAATGTAATGAATATCACCCAGAACTAAATGAATGTAATGAAAATCATAACGATATATTTCACTTGACCTCAACGAATATCAAGTGAAAATAAATACAATAAATTTCACTTGACTTCAAAGAATATCAAGTGAACATAAATATTGTAGAATGAAACACATGTCAACACCGTAACATGAATCTCATATGGAGACTCACCATAGAAATTCACGCGGCACTTGAGTATATGGCCAAGCAAGAATGATTCATGTAAATTACTTAAGGTATGATCTGAAATCTCGTGTTCCCTTTGGCACGCGACAGTTGAGTATATGACCAAGTGAGAATGATTCATGTAAGTCCATGTGTATGATGTTTTTGTATAGTTAAGTGTTTTGTCGTTATGAGTAATAAACTAAGAATTGGGTCATTTTTGAAAATCTATACTAAGTAATGTATGACCAATAAATTCTATATTTTATGTTTAGCTTGTAAGAATTGGAAAGTATAAAAATCGATGTAAGTAAAAGAAATATAATCAGTTTTTGATCGTACACGTAAGACGGAGTTTTAATAAGGAAGCGCTGCGAGTTTGTAGCGACATAGGATGATTTTCATTGCTACTAATTGTAGCAAGTTAAATTAAATTAAATCTAGTAACCATGGAATTTGTGGAATTCAAGATTCCTCGCCAGAACTCTCTGCGGCCCAGCCGCTTGGTTAAGTAGGTAATTCTCCAATTCTGGTTTTTATATTAAATTCATATTTTGTTCTAGTGAGGAACAAAATAAACAGCTAGTAAAACCAGAAATATCATATGGCGATCCTGCCCTACCGAACGAGGAATTATATGAAGACGAGGATACGGTTAACACAGGATTAACCGTAGAAGAAAGAAGAATTATCGATGAGGCATTCGAAAAATTATTCGAGCGCGCAGAGGAATACAAACCTGTGCCGATAAGAAAAACCGAACAGCCTGCACCACCTACAAAGATAGGTACACCGGATCTAAGAGGACCTAAGCCACGCAGTATAGAGCAATATCTCAAGAAACCTACCAAAGAGCAGGACATCGAGGCAACTATCCCAAAGAAGCGTCGACCAAGAGGAGGTCGAAGGACGAAATTGAAGCACAAGCGAGCAGAATTGCACAGAATAATCAGGATCTTGGTTGGAGAGCAGAAACGACAGTTGCAGCAGAAATTATTAGATCTCAAACCAGAGCGGAGATTTTGGAATCAACATGGGGAATAGCTGCTCAGTTGAGAATAATTTTGTGGAGCAATATCAGCAGTCATTAGTGACAACAGGCGTATTTGCAGTAGGATTAGTTATGTTTTATTTTTACAATAGACATAGCAAAAATTATGTGGTCAAGCGATTAAATAGAAATATAAATGTATAATTCAAGACGTATATTACATCGTATAAATTAAATTGATGATATGAAATTATCCTTACTTTTTATTCTTATTGAGAGGGCTTTATGTTAAACTGGTTTAACCTAATAATCAGATTTTGGCATCTCATTCTCTTGATTGATTTATGGAGCAGTTGGAGCAAATTGTGTTGGAAAATGAAAGGACCTTATGTAACTTAAAGAAATGTGCAAGGAGTTTGTATACGTTTGAAACTCTTCAGGCAAAGTTAGAACAATTGAAAATTAGGAGAGAAAAATTTAATAATGCACTGAAAAGCTGTAGTGAGGAAGGCTCTAAGATTTTAGATCTTAAATTAAAATTCAGGGCACAAGCATCAATTTTAGAGGGAGAAATTTGGCTACAGATGAGCAAACAAGGTTACTCCATAGAAACACATAAGGAAGAATCGATCAGTGAGGATTTAGAATTGAGTTTACCATTTCTTGAGGAGAACTTTACCATGGCTGAATTCAACTTAGAAACGGCTATGAAGTTGATCCCTGTTTTTGAAGGTAAACATAAGGAATTAGATCCATTCCTTAAGATCACAGAGATTTTGCACACAACCTTGTCAGCTAATGCAAAAATTAGCTTAATAGACTTTGTTGTGAATGTGAAACTGAGTGCCACCGTCAGACTTTCTTTGGCCAATGCTTCCATTTCAACGTTTGACTTTTTAAAATCAGAGTTGCAGAATCGTTTCAAAAATAATAAAACTGTACCTCAAATCCATACTCTTCTAAGCGGAACTTACCAAAAAAAATCTACTGTGAACTCTTACAAGGACAAGATTCTGAATTTGATTGATGAACTTAATCAGCTACAAATTCAAGAATTAGGCAGTCAAGTTTCTGCTAGTGAAAAGAAGATAATAACGCAAATGAATGATACTTATGCGTTCACCATCTTCAAAAATGGGCTAAATGATCAGCTGAGAAGCACCATTTTCTCAGCAAGGCCAAAAAGCTTTGCTGAAGCAGTGTCTCTTGCGCAAGAGTTGGAAAACGCAGAGACGCAAGCTACCAATAGCGTGATGTATTTCACTAGTAATTCAGACAGAAAAGGTAGAAAACAAGGTAACCGTAACAGGAAAAGCAACAGTCAGAGGTATAATTCAAATAACAATGATTCAAACAGATATAATAGCAATCGCAATTATAATAATAGCAACAGCAATAATGGTAACAATAATGAGACAAACACAAATCAAAGCAATGGCAATTATAGAGGCCGTGGACGTAGTAGAAGAAACAGTAATAGGAATAACTACAATGATAACTATAGTAATAATAACAGTAATAGGAATTACAATAGTGAACGAAGGAATGTACACGTTGTTACCGATCAGGGAAACGTGCAGGGTTCCGGAGAGGATCTTCAGAACCTCCCGGATCAAAGAAATCAACACTAGAAAGAAAAATATTTAGGATTACTGAAAATTGTACGAATTTTGTAAGAATTTATAATTGTAATTCAGAAAGATATCTACTATTTTTAATCGATACTGGAGCAGATGTGTTGATTTGCAAAGAGAATATCTACTTTAATTTAGAGAACTCGATAGAAACTAATAATAAAATTAAATTAACGGGCATTACCAAAGAAGTAACAACATCTTTGGGTACAGCTTATTTAGATCTACTAATTGGGAATTACAAATTAAAGGAATCATTCTATGTTGTGCAAAGCAATTTTCCGATAAGCACGGATGGAATCATCGGTAGAGACTTAATGGTCCATTACTTATGTAAAATCGATTACGAGACGTTTACAATAACTTTCAATGTAAACGATGAAGATATCATACTACCAATGGACACTCGAAGACAGGAACATTCACAGATAAATATTTCAGCCAGAACTGAGATGATTTTCCCAGTTAACATAGAGGTTTCCGAGGATAGTATTGTTCTTAACACGGAAATTGAAAAGGGCGTTTTTGTTGGAAATACTATCATACCTGCAAAAGGTGTTCGACACATAAAAATATTGAACACTAATGACGAGGATATTGTCATAAGAAACTTTAACGTTGAAGTAGAACCGTTGAAACACTATGACATTTTCAAGTGGGAAAAACAACGACATACCAAAGATAGATTCAAGAAGCTTCTAGAAGTTATGGGCAAAGATATTCTAGACAGACCCGCGATGCATGATTTACTTGAGATAGTAGAGGATTTTCAAGATGTGTTTCATTTGGATGGAGAAAAACTCGAAACTAACAATTTTTACAATCAGAAGTTACAAACCGTAGATAAAAATCCGGTTTATATTAAAAATTATAGATTACCACAATCCTAGAATGAAGAGATCCTACAACAGGTTAAGGACCTTGAAACAAATGGCATCATAGAACCATCGATAAGCCCCTACAACTCACCTCTTTTGGTCGTACCAAAAAAGAGTGCAGATGGAAAGGCTAAACGGCGACTGGTTGTGGATTTCAGACGACTTAATGACAAGATAGTCAGCGACAAGTTTCCTTTGACGAGACTTGAAGACGTCTTAGACATGTTAGGTAGAGCGAAATATTTCTCTACGCTGGATATGACTAGCTTTTTTCATCAAATTGAACTTGAGAAAGAGTCTAGACTATTGACAGCATTCTCCACCAGTGATGGACATTTTCAATTTAAAAGATTACCATTCGGATTGAAAATTTCATCAAAAAGCTTTCAAAGGATGTTGACTATAGCACTTAGTGGCCTAAGTCACGAAACATTTCTGTATGTTGATGACATTATAGTATTCGGTCGTAAAGTATTACAAAGACTGCGTCAGTACAATTTAAAATTAAATCCTGAAAAATGCCAGTTCTTGAGATCAGAGGTAAAGTACCTAGGTCATTTGATAACCAATGCAGGGATCAAGACTGATCCAGCTAAAAATGATACCATCAGAAACAACCCAGTCCCGAGGAATGCAGATGAAGTACGCAGATTTGTAGCGTTCTGCAATTATTACAGGCGTTTTATTCCTAAATTTGCTGAAACGGCGAAGTGTTTGAATGCTTTACTAAAGAAAAACGTAACATTTAACTGGACTGAAGAATGTCAGAATGCATACGAAACTTTGAAGAGAAAATTGATAGAACCTCCAATCCTTCACTATCCAAATTTCAACGAACCATTCATTTTAACGACTGACGCTTCTAACTACGCTTTAGGCGCAGTCCTATCTCAAGGAGAAATTGGAGAAGATTTACCAATTTCTTATGCAAGTAAATCTTTGACTAAACACGATATTAATAAACCTACTATCGAAAAAGAACTTTTAGCCATACATTGGGGCATAAACTTTTTTTAGACCCTACCTCTACGGAAGGAAATTTGTGGTTGTGACTGACCACAGACCACTGGTATCTTTGTTTACACATAAAAATCCTTCGTCAAAACTTACTAGAATTCGTGTATACCTGTCTGATTACGATTTTTCCATTGTATATAAAAAAGGTAGTATATACTTATGCTGATGCATTATCAAGGATCGAGCTAAACTCTGATACCTTAAAGGCGACGATACCTCCAGAAAACGATGAAACCGCGAAGAAAAAAATATTAGCTATTACCAGGCAAATGACCTCTAGAAAAGAAATGCAAAAGAAGATAGTCGACGACGAGACCACCCAAACATCGATAGAACTTGATCAACTCTATTGTTGGGATTGCACGAGTTTGTCAGACATCACTGGAATCATGAAATTAAAATTTGTTCTGCGCAGAAAAAATAAAGTTTCTATTAAACGTACTAATGATATTATTGAAGTGCACTTTGGCGATATATCTGATGTGAAATCCGTTTCCATCAAGTATAAGCTAACAATGAAAGATGCTACCACAAGGAACAAATATAATGAGACAAATGGCAATAATCCATATCCGAAACTCGTTTCGATCTTGGAGAAGCTATTGAGATTCGCGAATCAAGAAGACATAAATGAACTCTCATTATCTTGTGAAGACATTATTTTTGAGTCTATAGACAAAGTAATATTTAAAAGAATATTTAGTATGTTGCAACACAAAACAAGTACGCAAAAGAAACTCCGAATCATGATTTACAAACCACCAACTAAGGTAATAGATAAAACAAACCAAATGTAGCTAATAGAAGAGTATCACAACTCACCGCACGGAGGACATCTTGGAGTTCGCAAAACATTACTGAAATTAAAACAACGATATTGCTGGAAAAACATGAGCAATATGGTTAAGACTCACATAAGAAATTGCACAGCCTGTCAGACTAACAAAGAAGTAAGACATACGAAAGAAAGGATGGTTGAAACTGACACTCCATCAACAAGCTTTGAGACAGTACAAATAGACACCGTATGTCCATTAAGAATCTCAAATAACTACCGATATATACTAACATTACAATGCGAATTAACGAAATTTGTAGTTGCTTTCCCTGTAGCAAATAAGGAGTCTAAAACAATAGCTAAAGGACTAGTAGAAGAATTTATATTAAAATATGGACATTTTAAAATACTAAAATCTGATTTAGGGACTGAATTTACTAATAAATTAATGGGCGATATATGTGAATTGCTAAAAATAAAGCAAATTTTTTCTACTCCATACCATCACCAGACATTGGGTTCGGTTGACAGAAACCATCGCGTACTAAACGAGTATATGTACTCTTCTGCTGATGACCAGCAATGGGACACATGGGTTCCGTACTACACCTTTGCATATAATACTACACCACATGTAGACACCAATTATACACCGCATGAACTAGTTTTTGGAAAACTCCCTTACCTTCCGAATGATTTAATTGAGAATAGGGATAAGGTTTACAATCTTGATGATTATTCTAAAGAGCTGAGGGTTAGATTAAGAACTTTTATAACAAAGGCTAGGAACATAATACAAAATGTCAAATCCAAAAGAGTTCAAAATCAAACTCATACAAACCCTATACACATAACTATTGGAGATTTAGTATTAATCAGAAATGAAAACAGAGAGAAACATCTCCCTCCTTACAAAGGTCCTTTTGAAGTTACAAACATTGAAAATAGTAATATAATGATTAATATTAATGGGCTCCATAAATCAATACATAAGGATAGGGTAAAAGCATACAACGTTATGTCGTAATTTAATCATAAAGGATTATTAATAATCATAAAGAATTATTATATGTAGAGAATTATCATTGTTTTATTCTTGAACTAAAATAAATATGCATATGTATAATAAATATATAAAAAAAGTAAAGTAATAATATAAATATACATAGATATACATGTAGATAAAATTTCTTTTTAGATTCGTATTAAGATATAGAACTAAGCTCAATATATTAACACTCATCTTGAGGTTAAGGGTGTAATGATATCCATGAAATGACATCCATTCATCCATTCATTAAAGCTAAATCGGATGATATTCATTACATTAATTCTCAATCAATGTAATGAATATCACCCAGAACTAAATGACCTCAACGAATATCAAGTGAAAATAAATACAATAAATTTCACTTGACTTCGAAGAGTATCAAGTGAACATAAATATTGTAGAATAAAACACATGTCAACAACGTAACATGAATCTCATATGGAGACTCACCATAGAAATTCACGCGACACTTGAGTATATGGCCAAGCAAGAATGATTCATGTAAATTACTTAAGGTATGAACTGAAATCTCGTGTTCCCTTTAGCATGCGACACTTGAGTATATGACCAAGTGAGAATGATTCATGTAAGTCCATGTGTATGATGCTTTGTATAGTTAAGTGTTTTGTCGTTATGAGTAACAAATTAAGAATTGGGTCATTTTTGAAAATCTATACTAAGTAATGTATGACCAATAAATTCTATATGTTATGTTTAGCTTGTTAGAATTGGAAAGTATAAAAATCGATGTAAGTAAAAGAAATATAATCAGTTTTTGATCGTACACGTAAGACGGAGTTTTAATAAGGAAGCGCTGCGAGTTTGTAGCGACTTAGGATTATTTTCATTGCGGCTAATTGTAGCAAGTTAAATTAAATTAAATCTAGTAACCATGGAATTTGTGGAATTCAAGACTCCTCGCCAGATCTCTCTGCGGCCCAGCAGCTTGGTTAAGTAGGTAATTCTCCAATTCTGGTTTTTATAATAAAATTCATATTTTGTTCTAGTGAGGAACAGAATAAACAGCTAGTAAAACCAGGAATATTATAGTGGACTGCGCGCCTCATCCCGGATGTGAGACCATGGCTAAATCGAAGGCATGGTGAGACTGACTTCTATCTGACCTAGCTTTTGAGCAGGCATGGGTGTTTTCAGTCTGACTTGCACAAGATCGGTAAGTCACGGTCTCCCGATTGCCGGTTTTGCCCAGGAGAGGAGAAAAATGGCTGCCACACATTTTTGCGTGTACAAAATTGGTCAGGCTGCAAAGGGAACCCTACAGAGAGACGGGAGAGCTCACTCCGGATAATATAGTTGCGGTGATGCTCGAATCGGTTGACAAATGGAACCAGGTGGCACATTATGCTCGGTCAGTCCTAAAATATAAAAGGGACTCACAGCAGCCGCGGGCGCTGGAGCAGGGGGATCGTTTTTCTGGCACTTTCTCTTCCCCTTTTCCCTCCTGCCAGGAAAGGGACTCCCCAGCTTGGAGGCGCCTCACAGCGTAACAAAATGAGACCTGGCTCGAAGTAATGTGTCAAATGGTACCAGGCTCGGTTCTTAGGTTGACAGGGGAGCTGTTTAGTGGGTAGTCCAGTCGCGCGTGGGAGTCCCACACTCTGTGCATAAATGACATTTGCCTCCCTACCACGAAAATAAAGCCAGAAGATTTGTACTTTGTCCTTGTTCAGAAGTTGTTCGGTGTTCTTGTCGGTCAGGTCAACTATGGCCATGCGTTGTCCACTTTTGTTCTCTGATGTAAGTCTCACTTTAATACTTCCCACGCTAGGGAGCTCCTTTTTGATGGCCTCTTCTACCTCGGCCAGATCCGTGAAGCAGTCAATGTCTCTTGTTTTGGTCATTGGCGTTGGGCCAAGCGTAGCTTTAGTTGTGCTTTTGTTGAGGACTTTCTTTACTGCGTCGCAGAATGCTTCCTTATTGTCGGCCTCTGTTCCGAACCCGACTGCGTTGGTCGTACTGATTTAATGGTTGTGTTGGTGTTGTCGGGCCTAACGTTTCCCCTGATGTCCCGCAGCACCTTCGCGTAGGATCGGCCATCTTGGGGTCTTACGAGCAGTGCCTCCTGCCGCGTTCTTCGTTGGAGCTTCTTTCCCTGTTTTGTATCAGGTATTTTTTCTTGTTGGGCACCCTTGCAAGCTTTACTTTCTGGCACTTTTCTTTGGGGTCCTCTTCGCTCCTTTTTGAAACACTGTCTGGAACCCCTGATCTAGTGCTCCACGTCCATCAAGTGCTTCTTCCTTCCTTCTTTTGTCCCGATCTCCTTCCATTGGGCTAGTCACCATTGTTTTATTGATTTTTGCTAGTGGAGCTATCTACACGTGTCCTTTAGATTTCACCCCCAGCGCTTCTTTAGCTTCCTCCTCGTCTGCAGCCTCTAGTTCAAGGAGCCCAATTTTTACTGCTTTACTGATTTTTGGGGAGACGCATGCAGATTGTATTCTTTTCAGAGCATCTCCTACTTTCGGAAAAGCCTTTCTTCTTCATGTCACTGGGCGGCAATTGTTTTTTGCTACCATCCTCGAGAGAAGTTATCGCTTTTCGCTTCCGAATACAGTACTTCCGCCACATTTTTGAGGTTGCCGATGCAACCACATGACGCCGCTTTATTTTCCTGGACACGAGTTTCTTTTCTTGCCGTAATCTCCTCGTTGACTTCAGGGTGGTTCTTTATAATGTCGGGATTTACGACCCTTGCATCAGTCATTTCGGTAACGATCACAGCAATGTCCATGGAATTCTCGATGTTCTTTATATTTTCCTCCGTCGCTCGATCTCCTGAAGCGTCCTGCAGAGTTTCCCGCTTTTCCTTCATAGGCCGCTCTGGCGTTCGCATCATTTTTTTACTGCGCCCGAACGTCACAGGAATCTCTTTCTGAACCAGGCTGTCTGTTAATCCCCGTTTTTCGTCCGTCTTCACTTTCATTGTACAAATCATCGTTTTGTCATCGTTACTACCGCTCTCGATGTATCGTTAATATCGTGGCTACAACCGCTGGGTGGTCGTTGTTATTATTTTTTAATTTGGGTTTTTTTTCTAGGAAATTGTAAAACTGGGTCTCAGGCGCGATTTTAGTAGGATTTTGTAAATTTCCCCACATTTGAAAGTAATTTGAATATGCTGACAACATGTCTAGCATTCAAGTGGAAAACATTCTTATGCGTAAATGGAATCTGATGATAGCTACTCGTATTTAGTTTGCATGGGAAAAGAATTATGGAATTTGCAGTTATGAAATGATCTTATTGCATTTACAAAATTAAACATTAGGTACTGAACATACTGCCGCCTGTTGAAGTGTCATACTTCAAAATTGTAGCGAAGGTCATGTATTGACTGTCGAGGAGCTGGAACCGGTTTTTTGTTCATTGTTGATCTAAGTTTTCTCTGGTGCTGGAATACTAGCATCACAACAGTCATCAAGATAACTTCTGGAGCGCTGTAGCTTACTGCTATTGAATGGGCAGACTCTGATCGGATATTATGAAGTTCCGCCTATTTGAGTTTCAACTCCTTCACTTGTTTTTTCATCGTATCCACATCTAAAGGAACTCGATTTATGTGGTAAGACGGCAATGGTGGAAATGAGTTGACATTACTGGGATGATCTTCAATTGATGTATTGATCTTCGGGGACAGTGACGCGTTCAGTGAGTATTGTCTTGGATCAAATGCTTTGAGGGTAAATTCATCGTCTTTTAATATGCATTCAGGTCGCATCTAAATGACTCCTTTTCCTTGAACCCGTTGTTGAAACAAATGATTCTCACAGACGCATGCAAAGACGAACATTTTGCCATTGAAAAGAGCCAAGCATTTGCCCTTTTCAACTGATGCCACACTTTTTTTCGGTGCTCTTGTTTGAATACGCAATTAGGTAGTAGTTTACTGCTAGCCAAAAGTTCGATTATGCATTCATTGATTTCATCAGTCTTATGAATGACAAGTTTCTGCTGGCTGCATATGTAATAAACTAGATCAAGATTTTTACATTGGATGAATTCCGTCTGATGCAACAGGTAGAATTGGTCCTTAAAGGTGTTTGTCATGATAACTTCTGTTCCCGCTGACATATATACGAATGTGTTGTTTAGCAGCGTTGCTAGTGGCAGTGCTCGAAGCAGATGAAACTTGGTAATGAGTACATAGGGTTACTCAAGATGAACACTAAGCATCCATTTTCATTATGGTATTGAATTTGTGTAATCTGATAAATCCTCGTTACAACATTTGGATGGCTGCTGGCTGGAATCTCGAACTCACGAGGTAGGTTTTCCTTGATAAGTGCGGCCTGGGCCTTCATCTGTTGTGGCGAAATGACGTTAGGATGGATATGCTTATGATGAGTGTCAAGAATTATATCAACCAGAGCGTGCTGCATATCCTGACATTCATTGATTAGTGACATCACTCGTAATGAGAGAGTGTTGAACACTTCGATGGTTCTTTGTTGTTTGACTTCTAAATTGAAGAATCTTACGTTCTCGTGAATGGCGTCGAATGCCTTTCTGATTTGCTCGGATTGGTTCCTTTTTAGCGCTTCACCTTTCACTATTATGTTAGATGTTGTCTCTAAAATGGAAGTGGGTCGTTTGATCAGTTCGCTCATATATTTCTCATTACTTTCAATGCTGGCAATTGTCTTACTCATAGTTTGTTCATATTCACTATCTAAGACCCCGAACAACTTGTTCGCCAAGGATCCGATAATGTTGAATGGCGATCTTCTCTTTCTCATCTGAGTAGGCTCTTGTAGAATGAAATTATCTTGAGTAAGCTGTTGCAATCGGTGATGATATTGCTTTACAATAGCATCATGATACGTGTTGTTCGAAATATCATTTTTCAGGCGTTCTAATTGTTGTACGCCTGCGTCAATGGTTTGAAAAATTTCTCAATAGCCTTTTAAATCACAAAAGGAGATAATTTTCCATGACTTCGGAGATAATTGCCCTTGCCCTATATTTTCGAAGTATATGCCTCCATTATTATTGATTTCAGTGACTTCAATCGGTTATTCGGAGGCGGAGGAGGAATTTCCTGTAAGCAATGGAAGGACCAGTAATGTCAGTAATAATGATTTTAGTGAACCGATTTTGGACGGAGATCGCTTTCTTTTTCTGTGAGCTCTGTTTGAAGTCGCTACGGTTTCTGTTGTTTCCATTGGTTCCACATTCATCACCGTGTTTTCATATGAATCTGTGAGCTCCTCGCCATTGTAATCTACTGGTAATGGTGCCAATTGGTGAATCGAACGCCATCTGAACGTCTGCTACACGTACCCGGCCGTCTCCTCCCTTAATGGTTTCGATAATTCCGCCAAGTTTCCACTTGAAGGGTGGCAAATTGTCTTCTTTGATCGTTACCATAGTGCCTGTTTTGATGTCATTTTGCCTTGATAGCCACTTAGTCCTTTTTTGTAACTCTCTCAAATACTCCATGTACCGCCTTTGCCAAAACTCTTTTCTGAGTTGATTCGTTAATTGCCATCTTGAAGCAAGTGACATTCTGCCTGTTTCACTTGTTGAGCAAACGGGCACCAATCAAGAAGTGAGCTGGTGTTAATGGTGTTAGGTCGTTTGGGTCTGAAGAAAGTGGAGTGAAGGGTCCCGAATCGAGATTAGCTTCTACTTCGGCGGCTACTGTACATAATTCTTCATAAGTCAGTGAAGCTGATGCAAGGGTTCGTTGTAGGAGAAACTTACTTGACTTAACGGCAGCTTCCCAAAGTCCGCCAAAGTGTGGTGATCGTGGAGGTATGAAGTGAAATTGAACATTTGCGCTGGTACAACTGTTCATGATATTTTCAACTGAGTTTGGTTGGGTTAAAATATCTTTCACTTTGTGCAGCTGGTTTTTTGCACCTACAAAATTTATCGCGTTGTTGCAGTATATATTTTCGCACCTTCCACGTCTTGATTCAAATCGTTTAAGGGCATTCAGGAAACCATCCATGGTTAGATCCGACACGACGTCCAAATGTATGGCCTTGGTTGCAAAGCAGATGAAGACAGCGAGGTAAGATTTTTGTGGTCTTTTGCCTCGTACTTTGAAATGTGTGTAAATTGGTCCACGCCACTATTGAGAAACGGTCGAGTCAATCGTACTCGGTTTTTAGGCAAGTCACCCATTTGCTGGCCCAGTAGGTTTGGTCGAAACTTGGTACATAATACGCAATTTGTCACAACTGTCCTACAGATATTTCTACCATTTAGTATCCCGTATTTTTGTCTTGCGATATTTTGCAGAGCTTGAGGTCCCGCATGTAAATTCACTTGATGGAGATAAGTAAGTAAGAGACGCGTAACGAAATGATCGTCTGGTAATACCAGCGGGTGTTTTGCATCGTAGTTGATTTCAGCTGCTCGAAGTCTTCCTCCGACTCGTATGATATTATTTGTTGGTTTAAATGGTGCAAGCGTTCGCAGCCTACTTGACTTAGGAACTTCTTATCCATTTCTTAAGGCAACAAATTCATGTTGGAAGCTACCTTGTTGTGTAACTCTACATATTTTTATATTCACTTAAAGATAAATACATTTCACATGAGCATAAATTCTAATTGACATATTTGTATAAATACATTTCATAGGAACATAAATTTTAATTGCATGAATCTATTTCGAGCAATTCAAATAGTAATAAATATAACCCAAACTTATATTTCAACGCGCACATAAAATTCTTATCGTAAGAAACATTTTATGAAAATCAAAGTCAAGTTCAAATAATTATTTTGTAACATGATCACTTGATTTTGAATTCGAATGCATCGTTCATTGCATTCTTCATACAGACCTTTTCTGTGTAATGCGATACTAGTCGCGTGCTGAAGATAAACAAGTATATGCATTTTCATTCATGCGATCTGATATTACGACGTGCTATGCCGTAATGACGCATCTGTGAAATTGTCCTTATGTTTCGATAGACAATTAAAGGAATGTGAATGCATATGCTTGTGAACTGACCAAGTCAAGAATAAGGTCAAGTGGTTTCGGGTTTGTTTAAGGTGTGAAGAATGTAATGAGGATGTTGACACTTGTCGTGGAGTAAAAATTTATGAATAATAAATGAACGAAGAATTATGTTTTGAAATTGAAGTGTTGAAAGTAGGTTTTGGGTTTAGGAAAATTTATGACCAATATTTTAAGTAGGTTTACGAACTAATATTTTTGTATGTGTAATAATTTAAGTAGAGCATGACTTCTAGAAAATGATATAAATACCGTTGTGAATTTTAGAGAAAATACAGTAATACTTTTGACTTTCAACTTGCACTTTTCTCTGCGTGATAACGCTGTTTGAATTCGAAGTTATAATTGTCTACGCAATAACTTATCGTTGCGCTTACGTCTAGACTGCAAAAGAATTTAATACTCATTGGCAGTCTTAGTAACAGTAGCGTAGTGGACACTATGTCCTCGCTATTTTATCTGCGGCCCAGCCGCTTGGCTAGGTAGGTTTTTTAAACTTGATTAAATATTCTTGATCCCACTAAAACCTACATCCACACAATAGTGAGGAACAAGAACGCGTGCAAGAACGCGCATCTTTACATGGCGATCCTGCTTGTCCGGATTTGGACGCGTTAGACCTTATTGCTAACCAAGAAGAGTTCGACGCTGTTTTCGAGAGGTGCTGTAGAGTTGTAGAGGAGTACGTTCCAGAACCCGTGGCAGAACGGTATTTGTCACCGCCACCTTACATTCCGGCTGAAATCGGTACCCCAGATCTTCGAGGACCAAAGCCACGTCGAATTGAACCGTTCCTGAAGAAAACAAGAACGGAGCCGAAGGACATTTTGGAATCTATACCGAAGAAGCGACGACCAAGAGGTGGTCGTAAAACGAAGCTGAAGCGTCAGCGAGCCGAGCTGCATCGTGTAATTAAAATAGCGGTCGGAGAGCAGAAGAGAGTACTACAGCGGAAACTTTTGGACCTCAAACCGGCGAATAGACATTGGGCACAATGGGGAATAGCTGCTCCGTTGGAAACAGTTTCGTCGAGGAATATCAACAATCATTGACAACATCCATAGTATTCGTAGTAATAATGATAGTTTTTTATGTATACCACAGATACAATAAGAATTACGTGGTAAAAAGACTAAATAGAAATATTAATATTTGAAAATTTGAGTTGTTTTTGATGTTAGAAGTATTTAGCCTATTTTTTTTTGGTTTATGGAGTCTATGGATTAAGAGTTATTTACTATTGGCTTTAGGATATCTTGCTTCAAATTTAATGATTTATGGAGCTTTTAGAAAAACTGGTGGTTGAGAATGAAAAGGTTTTGAGTAATTTAAAGAAATGTGCAAAGAGTTTGTACACTTTTGAGACACTCCAGGCTAAATTAGATGAGTTGCAAATTAGAAAGGAAAAGTTTAATGATATACTCAAGACTTGCAAAGATGAAAGTTCTAAAGTTTTAGATCTCAAGTTAAAGTTCAGAGCACTATCATCCATTTTGGAGGGCGAAATCTGGTTACAGCTGAGCAAACAAGGGTATTCGGATATAGAAGAAATCAAAGAAGATTCTATAAGTGAGGATCTAGAATCTAGTTTACAGATATATGAAGAAAGATTCACCATGGCCGATTTTAGTTTAGAAACAGCCATGAAGATCATCCCTGTTTTTGATGGGAAGTATAAGGAATTGGACCCTTTCCTCAAAATACTAGAAATCCTCCATACAACCCTGTCTGCTAATGCTAGGGCTAGTCTCATTGACTTCGTTGTCAATGTTAAATTAAGTGCCACAGTCAGACTTTCTTTGGCAAATGTTTCAATTACATCCTTCGATACCCTAAAATCAGCATTACGAACAAGATTTAAGAATAATAAAACTGTACCTCAGATTCATACCATGTTAAGTAGTACTTACCAGAAGAAATCTTCTGTGAGTTCTTTTAAGGACAAAATCTTAAACTTGGTGGATGAACTCAACCAATTACAAATACAGGAGTTAGGAAGTCAAGCTACTCCGAACGAGAAGAAAGTTATCGCACAGATGAACGACACCTATGCGCTAACCGTTTTCAAAAATGGGCTGAATGATCAGCTAAGGAACACTATTTTTTCGGCAAGACCAAAAAGTTTTACCGAAGCTGTATCACTCGCACAGGAATTAGAAAATGCAGAGACACAGGCTACTAATAGTGTAATGCATTTTAGTGGCAATGCCAACAAGAAAGGGAGAAGATACGATAACCGTAATAGGAATAGCAATGATAGGAATAATAGACATAACAATAACTATAATAGGAATAATGATAGGAACAGTAGAAGTAACGATAGGGACAATAACCACAGTAACAATAGAAGTTACAACAATAATAATAACAATGATAGGGATAATCGCTACCGTAGCAATCGCAATAGCAACAATCAATCAGATAATCACAAACGTAATAGGCGCAATGGTAGGAGCAACAACAATAATAATAGTGACAATAGAAGGAGAAATGTCCATGTTGTTAGCGACCAGGGAAACGTGCTAAGTTCCGGAGAGGACATGGAGAACCTCCCGGTATAAGAAAATTGGACACAGAGCACAATATATATAGAATAACCGATAGTTGTACTAATTTTGTGAGAATTTATAATTATAACTCTGATAGATACTTATTATTTTTAATCGATACAGGTGCGGATGTGTCTATATGCAAAGACGATGTCTATAAGGATTTAGAATATTCTATAGATAGTAAAAATAGGATTAGACTTACGGGAATAACAAAAGAGGTAACCACGTCCTTGGGTACTTCTTACTTAGAGATATTAATTGGGAATCATAAAGTAACGGAATCGTTCCACATTGTAGACAGTAATTTTCCGATAAGTACAGATGGTATTATCGGCAGAGATTTGATGGTCCACTATTTATGCAGAATTGATTATGAGACATTTACAATGACCTTCAACGTAAATGATGAAGAAGTTGTACTACCTATGGACACGAGAAGACAACAGTATTCACAGATAAACATTTCGGCAAGAACCGAAATGATTGTTCCGGTCAACATAGATATTGATGAGGATAGTATCGTGCTGAACACGGAGATTGAGAAAGGCGTATTTGTAGGAAATACAATCATACCTGTAAGAGGTGTACGGCACATTAAAATCATGAATACAACAGACGAAGATATTGTCATAAAGCATTTCAATGTTGAAGTCGAACCATTGAAAGATTATGACATCTTAAAAGGGGAAAAACAAAGTTTCGACAATGATCGATTTAAGAGATTACTGAACGTTATAAATAAGGATAGTCTGGATAAACCTGCAATGCAAAGTTTGCTTAAAATCATAAAAGAATATCAAAATGTATTTCATTTGGATGGAGAAAAGCTTGCAACGAACAACTTCTATAAACAGAAATTACAAACCGTAGATAACAGTCCGGTTTATATTAAGAATTACAGATTACCTCAATCCCAAAATGAGGAAATCCTGCAACAAGTCAGAGATCTGGAAACCAGTGATATCATCGAGCCATCAACTAGCCCGTATAATTCTCCACTGTTAGTTGTACCAAAAAAGAGTACAGACGGAAAAGCTAAATGGCGACTGGTTGTAGATTTCAGAAGACTCAATGACAAGATAGTCAACGACAAGTTTCCTTTGACGAGACTTGAGGACGTCTTGGACAGGCTTGGTAGAGCAAAATATTTCTCTACGCTGGACATGACTAGCTCTTTTCATCAAATTGAACTTGAGAAAGAGTCTAGACCATTGACAGCATTCTCCACTAACGATGGGCACTATCAGTTCAAGAGGTTACCATTCGGATTGAAAATTTCGTCCAACAGCTTTCAAAGGATGTTAACCATAGCTCTCAGTGGCCTTAGCCACGAGGCATTCTTGTATGTCGATGACATAATTGTATTCGGTTGTAGCATCAAACACCATAATGACAATCTTTGCAAAGTACTACAAAGGTTGCGTCGGTATAATTTGAAATTAAATCCTGAAAAATGCCAGTTTTTGAGATCAGAGGTAGTATACTTGGGTCATTTGATAACAAGTGAGGGAATCAGAACTGATCCAGCTAAGAACAATACAATCAAAAACTACCCAGTACCATGTAACATGCCATGTAAAGATGCGCGTTCTTGCACGCGTTCTTGTTCCTCACTATGTGTGGATGTAGGTTTTAGTGGGATCAAGAATATTTAATCAAGTTTAAAAAAAACTACCTAGCCAAGCGCTAGGTTCGGTTGAAAGAAACCATCGGGTTCTCAATGAATACATGTATTCTTTTGCTGATGATCAGCAATGGGATAGATGGATTCCGTACTACACCTTTGCGTACAACACTACACCTCATATAGATACCAATTATACACCTTATGAATTGGTATTCGGCAAATTGCCTTACCTTCCAAATGATTTAATTGAGGATGGTGAAAAGATTTACAATCTGGATGATTATGCTAATGAACTCAAAGTAAGATTAAAAATGTCTATTTCAAAGTCTAGGAAGATAATAGAAAATTTGAAAGCAAAGAGGGTTAAAGAACAAGGTCGTACAAACCCTATACACATAAATATTGGAGATCTTGTATTAGTAAAGAATGAGAACCGTAGAAAACACCAACCCCCTTATAAAGGTCCATATAAAGTAATAAATGTTGAAAATAGCAATGTTTTAATTGATATAGACGGACTCCAAAAATCAATACACAAGAATAGAATAAAACCATATAATGTAATCATTCAATAAATGTTAATAATAAGAAATTAAATTTATTGCGAACCGTATAGTGTAATTGTACAAAACATGTAACAATATTGTATGGGACATATTGCATTTCTATGTATAAGTGAACTATATATATAAAATTTTTTTTTTTTTTTTTAGATTCGTATTAATATATTGTATAAAATTTCAATATATCAACACTCATCTAGAGGATTAGGGTGTTGTGTAACTCTACATATTTTTATATTCACTTAAAGATAAATACATTTCACATGAGCATAAATTCTAATTGACATATTTGTATAAATACATTTCATAGGAACATAAATTTTAATTGCATGAATCTATTTCGAGCAATTCAAATAGTAATAAATATAACCCAAACTTATATTTCAACGCGCACATAAAATTCTTATCGTAAGAAACATTTTATGAAAATCAAAGTCAAGTTCAAATAATTATTTTGTAACATGATCACTTGATTTTGAATTCGAATGCATCGTTCATTGCATTCTTCATACAGACCTTTTCTGTGTAATGCGATACTAGTCGCGTGCTGAAGATAAACAAGTATATGCATTTTCATTCATGCGATCTGATATTACGACGTGCTATGCCGTAATGACGCATCTGTGAAATTGTCCTTATGTTTCGATAGACAATTAAAGGAATGTGAATGCATATGCTTGTGAACTGACCAAGTCAAGAATAAGGTCAAGTGGTTTCGGGTTTGTTTAAGGTGTGAAGAATGTAATGAGGATGTTGACACTTGTCGTGGAGTAAAAATTTATGAATAATAAATGAACGAAGAATTATGTTTTGAAATTGAAGTGTTGAAAGTAGGTTTTGGGTTTAGGAAAATTTATGACCAATATTTTAAGTAGGTTTACGAACTAATATTTTTGTATGTGTAATAATTTAAGTAGAGCATGACTTCTAGAAAATGATATAAATACCGTTGTGAATTTTAGAGAAAATACAGTAATACTTTTGACTTTCAACTTGCACTTTTCTCTGCGTGATAACGCTGTTTGAATTCGAAGTTATAATTGTCTACGCAATAACTTATCGTTGCGCTTACGTCTAGACTGCAAAAGAATTTAATACTCATTGGCAGTCTTAGTAACAGTAGCGTAGTGGACACTATGTCCTCGCTATTTTATCTGCGGCCCAGCCGCTTGGCTAGGTAGGTTTTTTAAACTTGATTAAATATTCTTGATCCCACTAAAACCTACATCCACACAATAGTGAGGAACAAGAACGCGTGCAAGAACGCGCATCTTTACAACCTCGTTGAACTTCTCTGGCGATAACTTTAAGGGCATTATTTAGCTCTTCCATTGAAAGGTAGCAATATTCTCTGTTCAGTCTTTTGTTCTTAAAACAGATTAGAGCTCGATTCATGTAGGCCATGACTCGTAACAGCCTTTGGAATGAGTTTCGATGGTCGATTGAGTATAATAGGTGCGTATGGAATTCAGTTGTAGTGGGGGCTGCAATTTGGTTGGTTTTTGTCTTTTCGTCATCTTCACAGGTTGCGTTTGGCTCAGCTGGCCATGAACTTTTGGGCAGTTTTAAGAATTTCAGACCATCAAACCATATCTCGGATCGTTTAAGCTGATTAGGAAACAGACCACGGCAAGCAGGATTATCTTTAGTAGGCAGGATTATCTTTAGTAGGCACAAACAACCATTCTTTTGTTGATGTCATATCTTGAATTGATGCAACTCTGTTTGCAACAAATGTTGTTCGAATATATGGGTCACCTTGAATCCAATTGATAACTATGAGCGAGTCAGACCAGTAAAACGTTGCATTCACCTTAATATTTGTTGAAGATTTGATTTGTTTCACCAATCTGGCTGCTAGTTTTGCTACACATACCTCAAGTCTTGAGATTCTTGTAGGTTTGATGGGGGCCACTCTCGTTTTTGCACAAAGTAACTTGACAGTTACCTTTCCACGCTTATCCTTTGACCTTGTATAGACCGCTGTACCAAAGGCATCTAAGCTAGCATCTGTGAAAGCATGCATTTGGATATCGATTGTTTCGTGATCACTGAATATGTATCTTGGAATGTAAATTTCATTCAAGCCCCTTAATTCTTCTCTATATTTTGGCCACATTAATTCAAGCTCTTCTGGAATTGCTTCATCCCAGTCCACTTTTGATTTCCATAAATTTTGCATAAATAATTTCCCTGTAACGATCACTGGGCTGACAAGTCCTAGGGGATCAAAGATTTGTGAAATATCCGCTAGTATCCTTCTTTTGGTAGTTGATTTATGCTCTTTTAGTGTAGTGACAAGCGCGAACATGTCGGTGGTTGGCTGCCAGATCAATTGTAAAGTTTTTATCGAGTCACTGTCTAACGTTGAAACATCGAGTTTAATGTCCAGGTTCTGATTTGCGATACCGTGTACTAATTTTGGATGGTTAGCGCACCACTTATGGAGATTGAACCCTGCACTTGCTAACAGTGATTTTAGCTCATCCCGCATTGTTATTGCTTCAGCAAGACTATCGCTTCCTGTAAGAACGTCGTCAACATAAAAGTTCTGTATTGCAGCAGCTCCTAATGGAAATTGGTTTGCTCCTTCATCAGCCAGTTTCTTTAAACACTTTATGGCTAGGTATGGTGCCGCTTTTGTACCGTATGTCACCGTTGTAAGTTTAAAATACTTTACTTCTTTGTCACCATCTTGCTTCCACATAATCAATTGAAGCTGTTGATCTTCTTCTGCCATGCGAATCTATCGATACGTTTTCGTGATATCTACTTTTAAAAACGTACTGTTTTACCCGAAATCTCATAACTATGGTACTGATATCTTCTTGTACCTTTGGTCCTTTGATAAGAAGGTCATTGAGCGACAAGTTATTTTTGGTTTTGGCGGAGGCGTCAAACACTACCCGTAGTTTGGTGGTACTGCTTTCTGGTTTCAAGACACAATGATGGGGCATAAAATAATGTGGTCCAAGGATTTCTGCCTTTGAGGTTTCTTCCATATGCCCTAAGTCCAAATATGCTTGGAGGAACCGATTATACTGTTTCTTCAGTATCGGGTGAGTAGATAATCACTTTTCCTTTGCTAACAATCGTTTATACGCGAGAGTTTCTGAATCGCCAAGGAGTGAAGTGTCGCCTAATAATGGCAAATTGACCGAAAAACGACCTATATTGTCGCGTGAAGTAGTTGCCTTGAGAACTCTTCGCAAGTTTTGTCTGTGCTTGATAATATGTTTGGGCCAGAGCATTCTTCTAATTCCCAGAATTTCTGCAGTTGGCATTCTAAGTTTATGTTTGAAACTCCGCAAAATGGAACACGATTGGATACTTTGCCCAACATTATCCAGCCCAATGTCGTGTTCTGAAGAATTGGTAAATTGTCTGATAAACGTATTTGTCCATTTTGGATAATTTCTCCATAGATCTCCGCCCCCGAAGGAATGTCTATTCTTCCGGGCTTATTGAAAAATAGGTCAGCTAATTGAATATTTTCGGGTATATTCCAGCTCGTTGTGTCGATGTTCGGTTGCGGTTGATTGTTTGTAATGTCACTAATTGAGAACACTTCCAAGACGGTCGAAAACTTTTTGCATGTGGATTTCAATGTGATATTGATTTTATCATTAGCCTACACTTTTGTATTGCCAATTCCTGAGATGTTAATACTCGTATCACATATTGGAAATCCTAACCGTTTTCTCAATTTTTCAGTAATGAAATTTAATTGAAAACCGGAATCAAGCAGAAAGCGAGTTCTTATTGGCTTTCACTCATTGTTATCAACTTCGGCAACAGCTGTTCCTAAAAGAAGAAATCCATCTGATTCTTTGGATTGAACCGATAAACTTGAGCTTTGATTGTCTTTTGGTGTGGTGTTGTACAAGGTTGGTTATGCAAAAGTGTGTTGTGTTTCACACCACACTTTTGGCAGCCTCTGGACATGCATTTCTTGTAGCCATGGCCTTTCGTCAGGCAATTTGTGCAAAGATCGAGTTCTCGAGCCTTTTCATTTCTCTTTACTGGACTTAGTTTTAAGAAAGCTTCGCAATGATAAATGGCGTGGATGTTTTTGCATAATTTGCACTCGTTGCTTGTTTTACTGCTCAGAAGCGAAGTTTGTTTGGCTGGCTTGCTTGATTGTTTCGAAGGACCTGACCTTTGGTTTAATGCTTCGAGAATTTAAAACCTCATTTCAATAAATTTCAGCAGGTCGTCCAATGATGGAAGTTCGCGAGGTGAATTTAGCGTTTGCTCGTACAATGTGTAAGAAGTTTTGTCTAATTTCTTTAACACAGTATGCACAATTATTGGGTCCCAAGGTTCTCTCGCTGCGATGCAGCGTAAAAAGACATTCTTTTGTCGTATCATGGAGTGATTTTAGCGCTGAAGCTGACTCAGTTGTTATAGTGGGTTGGGCCATGAGCTTGTCCAATAATGCATTGACCAGCAATCGTTTGTTGGCGTATCTATTGTTGAGCATATCCCATGCAACAACATAGTTGCCATTCGAAATGGGCAAATGCATGACGAGTTTTGCTGCTTCTCCTGTTAGGTTCATTTTAAGGTACCAAAACTTTTGGCAATTATCTATTGGCTGATCATGCACCATTTGCTTGAACAGATCCGCAAATTGAGGCCATTTTATATACTCTCCATCAAACTTTGGAAGCTCTATTTTAGGAAGCTTTAGTTGGGACTCGCTCTTAGTCATCGTAACATTGCTGCTTGTTTCAACTTTTTTGATGTGGCACTCTAAGTTCATGAGTCGAGCTTCGCTTTGGTTTTGCAAATCAAAGTATTCTTCCAAATTATGACCGCTCACATAAATATCTTCTACCAACTCCCATATCGCGTAGTGGCAGTTTTCGATATCTGCCCAAGTTTTCGCTACTTTCTCTTTTTTTGGCAAAAGGTATTCTAATGTTTGATTGTCCATGAGAGTTGTGTTGGCAATCAAATGTTTCAAAGCAACTTTGAAGGCTTGTTGTTTTTTCAGTTGCCTAGATAGTTCCGGATTTTCAACATTTGTTATTGAGTTTTGTACTAGTGCATGCTCATCCTTGGAACTAGTGTTCGCTTCCCGAAAAGATTGCGCCTTTACGTACTCTATCAAAGACGTAATTTCTGTTTTAAATTTCTCTAAGGCTATTTTCACTGTTTTGTGATAGTCCTTATGGAAATATGGATGATCAAGTGAGACGCTAGTAATGTCTCTGATCTTGTCATCGTTAGCCTCGAATCTTTCCCACAGTTCTTCAACGGCTGTAGGCCGTTCTTCTAAGTAGGAGATGGTTTTCCTATCAGGAGATTGCTCATTGTAGACTTTTATTATTTTCTCTATCTCTTTTCCGAGACGAGCTTGCTCTGAGGCTAAAGATTCCATCTTTTTCCCGATGAATTGATTTTATTTAAAAATAAAAAATTATTTTTTATAAAAACTCTTTCAACAACTGATTTGCAGAGTCGCCGATACTCTGTTGTTGAGCTTTTTTCGATGAATAAAAAAGTCGGCGTCACCTTAAAATGTTCAGCGATGGGATAGCAAATAGTAGGTATCTCTACTTTTGTATCCACTGATTCGTCGTTATCTAGCAGGTAACTTTACTAATAACGACCCTATTCTATGACTGGTTAAATTGCTTCGCTGCTTGCCAAAATTACAAAATGCAATTTTGACCCAAATGAAAAAAACCACGCTGTAAAGCTTTTCGAGTCTGATTGTAGACTGATTTATTCTCTTCTAATCAAAATCTTATATACTAAATTAACAAAGTACAAATATGTTGACGCTATAACATTGAGTGTGATTATTTTTCCATGCAAACTAAAATTTGAAATTTTCCCACATTTGAAAGTAATTTGAATTTGCTGACAACATGTCTAGCATTCAAATGGAAAACATTCTTATGCTTAAATGGAATTTGATGATAGCTACTCATATTTAGTTTGCATGGGAAAAGAATTATGGAATTTGCAGTTATGAAATGATCTTATTGCATTTACAAAATTAAATATAAGGTACTGAACAATTATTTAACAAAACCCTACTAAAATCCCGCCTGTCTGTCTGTCCGTCCGTGTGTCACAGCACTTTTTCTCGCAAACTGTATAAGCTACTAAACTTAAAATTTTATGAGTAGGTGTAAAGTGACGCCCTCTTCAAAGTTTCACTAGAGAAAATTTTTCCAGGTGCTTAAGGGCGTCTCCGCTTATAGAGGAGTGGCCCCTGAAAAAAAATATTTCATTAAATGCAGCCGATATGGGTATCAACTGAGAGGTTTTAATGAGAACTTCTCAAAACAGGGTTTAAACTCGTATTTTTTGCTTCAGGAGGTGGACAGGAAGGGGAAATATACGAAAAATTGTTGTCCCCCCACTTGCGATTGGATACCTGTGTTCCGAAAAATCTAAAAAAAATTATGGAGGTAGGTGTTTATGAGCACAATAACAACAAATACCTCAGAAGTCAAAATTCACTCAACTTTGTTAATAATAGCGTGAACATCGAATTTCTCATTTTCCCCAATAAAATCATATGGATACCCCTAAATTCAATGAAAACCAATATTTAAGGAGCTTTACATAAGATCCTAATACTCTGCAAGTTTGATGAAAATCCAATCATATTCACGGAAGTTATAGCCATTTGAAATATCTCAAAATACAACAACAATAACACGTGATTTTTGTATCTTACGGACTTTACATTGAATCAGACACTGCAGTTTTGATTTGATCTCTTTGAAACTTTCAAATAAGATCAACAATATAATTTTTTTAGGAATTCATGATTTGAGTGATTTTTGTTAGTTTGCAAAAAAGTGACTACCGTTAAAATTGCAGAACATAGTACATTCACCTAGTACCCACACCTTTCATTTACCCTGTGTTGGACACTTTTCGAACTTTCCCAGGGGCATGTCAGCTGATCCGGGGCACGGCAGCTGAGCCCAGGCTCGGCACGTTCAAGAGACAAATCAAAAACCAAATAAAATTTCCGACGCACGTGTTCTTTTACGCATTTCTGAACATGGGAGTGCTGCCAGTTCCTAATAAAAAACTAAAAGATTGCATGGAACGGATTTGTTTTTCTACCCTGGTAGCCCTGAAATCTCTCATCGAAGCATATGTTTATATTCACGCCATTCCTCGCATCAGCGTTTACCACCTAACTGCTACCGAAGTTTTATGGCTCAATGTTTGGCTAATGTTCGAATTTTTCCGGAAGGTTGATGGAGTGTGGATACTATTTGAGTGTACTATGGTACAGAAGCATGGGATTTTCTTGTAAACGTGCATATGTCTTTGACATGTTTCTCGCCTTCTTTTGTTGCTGGTGGCTGCATTTCGCACGTTGGGTACAAATCCCTTCTGACATGACTGTAGGTCTGTTTACCCAACCTGTTTGTAAATGTATTATTGAGGAAATATTCAAAAAATTTAGCAAAACGAGTGTAAATGATACAGAAAAAGTGTGTAAGACATGAATTAAGTGTGTTCTTTCTTTAATTAGTTGAAAATGATTACTTTAAACACGAGTGTGCGGTACCTATTGGTTGACGGAAGGCGGTGAGGTAATAATTCTAGCAGGATTTCGTTATCGGCAGTAGGAATCTTGGTGGGGTGGTTTTTGTTTTGGTATGTTTTTGCGACTTGTGTTTTTTCCTCCTTGGTAACCAGAAAAATGGTGACTCTGTTTGGTAGTTCACGCTTTGGTCAGCCTAGTGACTCGATGGATAAGCCAAAGGGCGAGTGGCGCCTCACGGCTCGTCTACGTGGGCTAACTGGTAAGTTCCCTTGGTCGACCCGCCGGTTTTTGTACTTGCGCGGTTTTTATGCGGAGTATTTTTGGCGCCAAACGTTGTCGGGTGTTCGTCGAGAATTTTTGCCAAGTCGTGAAAGTGTTTAAGTGCCAGTTGAAGTTAATTTAACATTTGCGGGCCTGTGAGATATCCGGTGGAAATAGTGATTAAAAATCTCAATTGAACAGTGGCCATAGCTTCACTTCTTGTGTGTTTGATTTGCATCAGGAGTGAATGTACAAGTGTTGGATGGAATTTGTGATAGAGAAGTGCAAACAAGTGTGAGTAAAGTTAAATACAGGAGGATCATAGATATAGAGAGTACTGGATCCACAACCGGTCATGAGAGCTGAAGCAATTAGCAACCTTCGCTATAGTTGTGTGAAGTTGAGGTTTGAAGTGATATGCTTTTGTTTTTGCACTTTATTCACTCCAAAACACATTCACGTTTAAAAAGTTTATAATTTTGAAGATCGCGTGTACGAAAACAACACTTTAGTTCACTGTTTTTATTACAAATTTACGAATTTTCCATCCGCTTTGACACATGAGTTTTCTCGCCTCTTTCTTTTGCGTTGACGTTCGAGTTTTCTGTGAGAGTCGTTTGTTGTGTTGTACTCAAACTGTTTTACGAATGACAACGAAGGCGCGATCGTGTGCACGTCAAATCAAATTTTGTCGGTGTGCGCGGGTGTCAGTGGGGGAAGTGATACTTCTGAAGAGAGGAAAGGAAAACCTGTATGGAAACAAAGGGGAAGGAGAAGCAGGGGGAATCGTATAGCTTCGAGAGCTTAAGTTACTTATAACTTATTTATGTGGCAAATTTGCTTCTCACATGGACGAGTACACAGATTCTCGTTGCTCGTCCATTTATTTATATGTCTTTGAGGAGGATTGAGTCCAGTTGGTGGATTAAATAGAGTGAGTTGGGGTTAACTGAGCAGAGTGAGGGTAGTTTGGTTTGGTTAGTGGTAGAGTGAGAAATTGCGAGATTTGGAAGCAAGGTCGAATATTACTTTTTAGGAGTGTCTGAAGTATTTGAATTATATGTAACTTTGGAGAGAATTTAGAGTGTTTGTTTGAGTTTTATTGTATAATTTATTTTAATGTATGAAAAAGTTAAGTAAATGTGGGGGGAAGATTATAACAAGCAAAGTCGATATTCGCACGAATAAAGTTATTTTTCCAAGAAAACTATGTTTTCCTTAAATTTAAGATAGTGCTAGCCACAAGGCAGCTTTTTTTCGGGCAGCGTGCAGTAAGATGGTGAAAGTGATAAAAATCTTGGTCGATAGGCTACGTAAAGATGAGCTGGTCCATGAAGAGGTTATTCAAGAGCAGCCGGAGGGGACCGTGGGTGACATGAGACGTCGTTTGAGAATAGCATTAAGGGCAGAGAAGTTGACAAACAAAAGCTTTGTGGAAGCGAAAACCTACCAATTTACTCCAGAGGAAGGCCTGGGGGCAGTGACTGAACAGCTAGGGGAGGTGGGGTGAGTTTATGAAATTAAAATAATGATTGGTTTTCGCTTGCGCCATCATGGCAACATAAAGCCTAAAGAGCCTAGCCACAAGAAGGATATCAACAATAGTGTTGGGTAAGCTCATCGTAAAAATTGAAGGGCAAGGAGGTTAAGCGAAAGAGAATGCAGCAGTGGTCAATGAGCATTCTAGACCTTTGGGAGGAGTACCCTCAGCATATTTCTTAGTCATTGTACCAGGAACTTTGGAGTTGCTGGAAAAAGCAGAAGCCGAAATGAGGAAAGTGGGATGAGTCAGTAGAGATATCGAGCGTAAAACTTCAGAATTAATTCAACGGCCCAGCTACTCAACCCCGCATACAGAACACGAGCTATGTAAGTTACCAGATTTTTGTAAATGAGTAATAAATTCGTCGAGCGACTCTCCAGGCTCTTTGAATGCCTTGTTGGAGAGGGTAGATGTGCTCTGAGTGGTTAAAGAAATAGTAACAGAACTCTTCAAGGGCGAAGCTCTGGGATTGAGTTGT
The DNA here is from genome assembly GCA_963969285.1 of Odontomyia ornata. Classification (NCBI taxonomy): domain Eukaryota; kingdom Metazoa; phylum Arthropoda; class Insecta; order Diptera; family Stratiomyidae; genus Odontomyia; species Odontomyia ornata. Next base: position 259,211,965 of record OZ017738.1, on the reverse strand, counting down.
GAGCTAGAATAGCTATGTGAGGAGCTAGAAGACGAGTTTCTGCCGCCCAACTACAATGATAAGCTATGAGAGGAGATTTGCCAGTGCACTTAGCCTAAGAAAAAATCAATTGGTGTATACATGGCAGTTATGGATTGTTTCTTTAGACGTCTGGGGGAGCCATATACCAAGGGTGAGAAAATGCAAATATTGTTGCAAAATTTGAGGGTTTTCATAAAGGATAAGAAAACAGATAAACAAATTTCAATAATCCGATTGAGAGGCGTTGCGTGTGGCTAGTCGCATCGTCTTGTTGAAATTATACATCGTTGATATCAAGTTCATCCAATTCTGGCTACAAATAATCTTCCAACATAACACGATAGGACTTTCTATTGACGATAACGTGACAGACATTTTAATTGACGAAAAAATGCGCCCCAATCACACCTTCGACATGAAAACTGTACCAAACAGTAATTTTTTGCAGATGCGACGGTATTTCAAGAAGCAAATGTGGGTCTGTTGCTGACTAATAATGTTTATTTTGCTTCTTAACAAAGCCATTGAGCCTGAAATGAACTTCATCCCTGAAGATGATTTTTCGATAACAGTAATCAATAGTGATTTTTAATAATTTCTATACGTTGCTGGTTCGTGAACTTTACCATGATGAAAATGTTGACTTTAACTAAATTTTAACACTAACAATTTATTAAAAAGTTTAAGGGTGCGTTCATGCAAAAATACAAAATTGTTATATCCCTTATGCAAAACCATACATAAGAAGATTCTACCAGACACAACATTCCCCGCTGAAGATTTCCACTCTGTCTGAATTAGTATCCCTGGCGCAAGAGCTTGAAATAACACAGGCAACGGTAAAAGCTTTCATGCTTCCCACAAGGCAAAGTTTAACGAGGCTCCTTCAGTCAGATTTGTCATACATTAAAGCCTATCCTCTGGCTGCGGTAGCTCCTTCTAGCACTGTGTGGTGAGGCACTTGATGGACATATGGTATGGACCATTTTGCAAGGGAGAGTCGAGAGCCCCGAAAATATTTCGGTTGCTGTAGATGGAGACTAATCAGAACAAGATGTCCGAATCGTTCTCAAAGTGCTTGAATCACAAGACAGCCAAGAAGCTTGTCCTCCACAAAATTATCGGGAAATACTCGCGGAGCCCAATAGGTGGCGTATTGGGTACTGCTGCGAAAACGGGGAGAATAGTCTCTTTATTCATGCAAGGGTTAAAGCATGTTTGCATGTACGGAATAGAAAATATCACAGTAGAAGCATCAACCACGTACAAACTCCAGCTGTTCCAATACAACAACCGTATATCGAAACATTGATCGTAAATATTAAGGCATCTAACAGAACTTAAATAATATTTGTGCACATCAAGAATAGATGTCGCTGGCAACGGTGAAAAGGTTTAAAATCAAATTCTTTCCCACGCTTTTGGAAAAGACAATTTTGCTGAGTACGCAACAATAAAATATATAAACAGCTAAGCAGGCAAGGAAAATTTAAGCAACTACCAATCGTAGAGGTTGGCCTCGTTCAAACAGATTTTTAAAAAACTAGTTGGTCTTTGGTCTAGTTAAATTGGTTGGCACAGTGCCCAGTATGTTCCAAATAAACCATTCTTTCGATTTTTGGAAACCAGTTGGCCTTGCGCCTGGTAAGTCTAGTTGGATTAAGTGCCTAGACATAATTTGTGTAACCTTTCTGCTGGTTGGCTTTGCCCAGCAGGATCGTCTGTAGGAAACCAATTGGCCTTGCGCCTGGTTCGGCGTAGTTGGGTTAAGTGCCTAGAACTGTTTCTACTGATCTTTTCTGGGTTAGCCTGTTGCCTCAGAAAGCAACTGGTTGGCCTTTTGTCCCTGGACCCCAATCGCATTTCTAAGTGCTCTAGTTGGGTTTTTGCCTAGAAGATCTAAAGCATTACCAAATATGATTAAAATAATAAGTACCCAATCTTTCACTAGAGATTGGCAAGAGTCCGAGTAAGTGGAAGCTAAAGGTAAGTATATTGGAGTGCAGACAAAAGATTTATGGCTTGAAGAGCAGAGCCATGAAAATAATAATATAACGGGTACAAGGTCTGGTATTGAACGACGATACCAGGACGCCATACCCAGCAGCTGTCAAATTTACTTAAGACTTTGCGGACGGGGATATTCATCACGCATTCAGCCTTTTGGGAATCTGCACTCAGCCCATTTGGATTGACTACGTAGCCCAAATACTTTGATTGAGAGTTTCAGGCCGGCATTCATGAGACGTTTGAAAACCTCTTTTAGTATCTCAAAGTGCTTCTTAAAGGTTTGCATGAAAATAATCATGTCACGGAAATACGTAACTTTGGGCCTAGAACTCGTTCAATCAATCGGTACAAGGTCTGGTATTGAACGACGATACCAGGACGCCATACCCAGCAGCTGTCAAATTTACTTAAGACTTTGCGGACGGGGATATTCATCACGCATTCAGCCTTTTGGGAATCTGCACTCAGCCCATTTGGATTGACTACGTAGCCCAAATACTTTGATTGAGAGTTTCAGGCCGGCATTCATGAGACGTTTGAAAACCTCTTTTAGTATCTCAAAGTGCTTCTTAAAGGTTTGCATGAAAATAATCATGTCACGGAAATACGTAACTTTGGGCCTAGAACTCGTTCAATCAATCGCTGCCACACGAATCCAGATTATTAGATAGGCCAAAAGGCACTCGCCAGAACTAGTACAAATCCTTTCCAGGTGCTATAAATCGTTTCCAGGTGCCATAAATCGATTGTCTGTACTTCAATACACCTACCCTTATCTTCAACTTACTTGGACTCCTTCCTCACTCGAGAGAAAGATTGAGTATTTATTATTTTAATCATATTTAATCAAATGTCATTACCATTAAGTTCACTTTTCATTCATTTCAGTTCTCAATTCAGTTCACATGTCATTCATTTACACTTCAATACTTAAGAACTAAGGAACCAAATCTACAGCAGATCTTAGATTTGGGCTGCAGTGTCGGACGAGTTTTTTGCAGCTCTGGTTACCTGGGGTTGTTGCTACGGCAGTTGGGAGCCACCTGTCCGACATTTCCTGGTCTGCCACCGGGTTCTAGGCAAAAAGCCAACTAGAGAACTTGGATATACGGTTGGGGTTCTGGGACATAAGGCCAACCAGAAAAGCGTTATGCTTTCTGAGGCAACAGCCTAACCAGGAAGAGGTCAGTGGAAACAGGTCTAAGCACTTAAGTCAACTACACCGAACCAGGCGCAAGGCCAAATGCCTTCCTCCAGACGATCCTGCTGGGCAAAGCGAACAAGCAGAAAGATTAAATAAAATACGTCTAGGCACTTAAGCCAGCTAAATTTAAGCAGGCGCAAAGCCAACTGGGTTTCAAAAATTGCTGGGCAAAGCCAATCAGCAAGAAGCAACGATAAGTAGTCATTTCCCGCTTTCTGAAACTACGCGCTAACAGGAAGAGATAAACTTTCTGAGTCAATCGGACTAACCCGAAAGAATCTTTTGTTCAAAATATGCTGGGCACTATGCCAACCAGTTTAACTAGGCAAAAGACCACCTAGCTTTTTAAAAATCATTTTTGAACGAGGTTAACTACACGAAGCAACGATCAGTCTTGAATTTTACTTGCCTGCTTCGCTGTTTATATATTTTATTGTTGCTTGCTCAGCGAAATTGTGTTTTCCAAAAGCGTATGAAACAATTTAATTTTATAACCTCTTCGCCGTTGCCAGCGACATCTATTCTTGATGCGCTTCAATCTTATTTAACTTCTAGTAGATGTCTTGAATATTAACGATTATTGTTTCGATATACGGTTGTTGTATTGGAACAGCTATAGTTTGTACGAAGCTGATATTTCTATTGTTATATTTTCTATTCCTTAGCTGTTTAAAAACTGTTGAGATTGTTTCCACTGTTATATTTTCTATTCCTTAGCTATTTAAAACTTGTACGAGGTTGTTGTTTTCACTGTTATATTTCTATTCTACTCGAAGGCTATAGAACTTATGCAAGTTTTTTTTGCAGTGGATCTATAGTATTTGTACTTCTCACTATAATATTTTAACAGTTTATATCAATAGTATTTGCAATCTCTTTTTTATTTGTTAGAGGAATTCCTATCGTCACAATCCCTTCCCATATTGCAAAGTTTGTACCTTTCTAGAAGAGACAAAACGCAATCGGATTCCAATTGTAATAGCAAAGTAACCGATAGTGGCAAATATT